>JAKJMR010018124.1:58718-105406 GCA_024449315.1 Daboia siamensis | reverse complement strand
AGGAAGGAAGGAAGGAAGGAAGGAAGGAAGGAAGGAAGGAAGGAAGGAAGGAAGGAAGGAAGGAAGGAGAGGGAGGGTCTGAGGGAAGTCCTGCCTTAGTCCTTCCCTGCTGCCCTTTCACCATCCCCTTGCCCCCTCCTCCTGGCCTAACCTGGGTGATCTCCCATCCTATTGCTAAGGAAGCTTTGGATACAAAGCCAGGTCTCCTCACATGGAGAGGAAGTGGACCTCCCTCTTGATGTTGCCCTCATATCCATCATGAGAACCTGGCTAAGGACAGCAAGCACAGCAGCTGGGAAGTTGGGGTGGGCTTAGTGCTGCAGGTGCTTGAGGGCTAGGCTGGGCATTTGACTCTGCACCACCGTCCAGGCCCCCCCCCCCACATGCACATGGCCTGAGAGGATCAGTGAGGCTCCTCCAGTGGACCATGCCTTGGCACTTGCCCCAGTCCCATCTCCTCCTGCCAGAGACCCTCAGATCGGTCCCATTCTTGCCCAGCCCCCATAAGGCACCCTTGATGCGAACGATGTAGAGTTGGCCATGCCCATGCAGTAGGCCACACCCACTCCAGCCATGCCCAACCAGTAGGCCACGCCCACCCTGGCCACGCCCACCTGGCCCCTCAATGCTGATGCCGGCCCTCAATGAAATTGAGTTTGACACCCCTGCTATAGGTCATAAATTCTAAAGCTCAATTTTGTTGATCCACACAGACCATGCAGATATTATTGATTCACAGACTGAATTATTAGATTTATTTAGCACTCTGCCTCTTGGTTCAGATTACAGCAGTTTTAGCATTAGCTTTTAGACTTAGATTTTGCCCATAGGACTTTACAGCACTCTCTGGGCGGTTTACAATGTAGAAATATTATTTGCATATTGGTCTCAACAATCTCATTTTACCAACTTCAGAAGGATGGAAGGCTGAGTCAACCTTGAACCGTTAGCATCAAACTCCAAGCTGACAGTGCAGAGTTTGCCTGCAATACTGCACTTTAATCACTGTGTCACCAGGGCTCATTTTTTTCTCAAATGCAACATTTTCATCCTCAAGAGGCACACATTCTTGGGAATAAAGGAAGCTATTTCATACCATGCCAGAAAATTATTCTATTTAACAAAAGATCTCCAGCCTTGAGAAGACTTTTCCATGGATTATAGATGTGTCTATTCACCGAATTTGCCCACCAGATTCAGAATTAGCAATCTTGCTGTATTCACCAGGGCTTCAGGAAGACGTTCTTTCCAGCTATCCCTAAAGATGCCATTAATAAAAACAGATCGTGCACCAAACCTGTGGGATGCATGTAAAAACTGGATTGATGTGACTTCACTGTCTGGAGAAAGAACAATGTACAGACAACAGCATACTAAATTGCTTTCCTCATAAAGTCTGCCCTTTTGTAAAGGGCTCCCAGTTACTTTGGAGGATTATGGAATAAGATTGCCCTTGAGAATGTAGTCATTGGCTACAGCCCAAGAAAGTTACACTGTATAATTGTAATATCTTTGCTACATAAATATTTGTGTTTTAAAGCTATCTGTTTGGGATCCCATATTTAATTAGTCTGTGCATAACTGAATCTATGAAAAGTAGAGATTGCAGCAGCTTATACATTTTGTAAAAAAAATAAGTAAACAATGCAGAACCATTTAACGCTGGCATTAGGAATAATTGTGAATTATCATTTATTCCATTTGCATATGTTAAAGGGTAGATGAAATCTTGAAAACCTAGACAAGGTAATGCTTTCTCCCAGTTGGAAAATAGCTTCATGCAATTTTGAAGTTGCCAAGGTAGAGAAACACTGAATTAGAGCCTGACTCAGGGATAAAGGAAAGATGTGTTCCTTATATAAAGGAGTTATATACAACAAAAGTATCTTCGCAAAATATGTAATTGTGACTTTCTGAAATTTTAACTCAACTTCTTGGATAACTTGGCGTGCACAAACTGTGCCTTTTGCAGTGTAACTGTCAATTTTTGCAAGGTTTTGCAAAATGAACTCAGTGTTCTACCCAAGAAAGATAAACTATGACTAGTGCTTTAGAAATGAATGATCTGTAAGTTGGATGAGGCCACCAAACAAATTGGATAACTGAAGCATTTGGATGAACTTGCACAATTTATGACACAAGCTAGCCATATAACATACTGTGACATAGTGTGACATTGTTTTCTTGTCCCTTTTTTGTGTTGTCCCAGACTGGAAGCAACATAAGGATATTAACAGAAGTCCTATTGGGCTACCATATGACTTGACTGGGCTGTGTTCTATTTGGTGCCTTATTAGTAGTGCAGAATAATTTTAGGATTTGCTGTTAGGCTGTTCAAGTTGCTCTTCACAATTTCTTCTAAAAGTATTCCTCCAGTTGCACAGAGGATGTAGAGAATATCTGGGAAAATCTCAGACCATACTTTATCCTTTAAGTTATCTTCCTTTCAAGCTTCCTTAGCAAAATTAAGGTTTTGTCTGTTTAAATGTAGAAAATTAAAATGAATACTGAATTTTTATTAGCAAGGTATGATTTGTAGAAGATTAATGTAAGGATGTAATGTAAGGAACAGATTCAATGTACTTAACTTATAGGGAAGAGAACTAAAGGAAAACTGAAATGGGAAAAAATCCCCCAAATCAAGTAGCTATTGGAAATATATATATAAATATATTCTTGTAATTTATATATATATGTAGTAGGTATACCCAAGAATAAATATGGAAGCAATCTTATAAAGACAAATCAGTTTAAAATAAGATGTAAGGCTATTCTAAAATCCTCTACAGAGAGAGGATTTTTTGTAAAGAGAAAAGTGAAATACAACAGGCAACAACAGATCAGCTGCTAAGTAGGATATCACAAATGCAGATTAAAATCACAGAAGAAGAGACAGTTGAAATGTTAACAGCTGTATTTCAACAAATACAGAATGTGATTGTGTGGCCTAAAGACAGAGGATGATTGTTGAGCATACTGTTGATATAATAAGGAAGGAAGATGGAAGAGAATATAGTAATTACTGAGCCATCTATTCTAGCTAATTTTTTTCTTAACATAACAAAGAAAAGAAGAAACAAATGCCAGATGAATAGCTACAGGTTTCAGAAAAGCCATAGGAACATGATATCAAATACATAATGAGGATAATGATGAAAGCAAGACATTATGAGATAGTACTTTTATTTTAGTTATATCATAGGACTTTAACTGTATAGCTCATTCTAGAATGTGGAATCAAAGAGATTACTGGAATGGCCATGGAAGAGCTATAAATGATTAAGATTATGATGGCCAGCTTGGTATGTCCATACTTTCAATAAAGGTTGAACCCGTCTTGATAGCACCTAGCCCAGTGATGGCGGACCTTTTAGAGACGGAGTGCCCAAACTGCAACCCAAAACCTACTTATGTATCGTCAGGTGCCGGGTGGGTGTGGCCCACTGGGTGGGCGTGGCCCACTGGGTGGGACTAAAAAGTTCAATCAATCATTTCCAACTTTGCAAGATCTTTTTTTTCCCCGTGAGAAATTGAAATTGATTGATTGAACCTTTTTTTTTTTGCACACGGAGGCAGAGGCCTAAAGCGAAAAGGTTTTATAAAAAATGTAGGACTGGGGTGATGGTGCGCATGCCCACAGAGAGGGCTCTTCGTAACACCTGTGGCACGCATGCCATAGGTTTGCCACCACGGACCTAGCCAATTCATCCAACAGAATACATTTGTACATTTTCCTCCAATTATTTATCCTTTTCAAAATGCATAAATCAGCAGCATTAGTATTATGAATATCATTTGTACTAGAATAACATTCTGCAATTTGTTGTCCTTTTTATCTCTGTACCCCAGGATGATCATTGGCTGTTAATTCTGGAGTTGATTTTTAATCCTGCATACCTGGAGCTTTTAGGTTGCAAAAAGCTGCATTAGACTACATGTTCCATTTACAGTACCTTAAGAATGGCCTGACCCTTTTCCAGAAGAGGCCAGTACAACTTGGAGCTTTCCCCAGTCTTCTTGTCTCAGAGCTATCTAAGACCCATGTTGTCTTTCCTTTTTTTCAGCGATGATGATGACAAACATATGACTACTTGGGGCAGGCGGAAGGAGAATTGAGGAAACATTCTCTTGCTTACCTGACGAGGCTCTGGTGTGTTTATCACAAATAGATCTATTTATGTCTATGAACAATAGGGCAAGACATTGGAGGAAAAAGAAATAACTACCAGAGGCTGATTGGAGCCTTTTCAAAATAATGTAGGCATTCTTTCATTTTTCTCTCTTAACAGTAGGTAGGGCAGATAGAGGAAACACAAAAAAATAGCTCAGAAGGAAAGATCCGGCATAGAAGAAATTTGCAGCAATTTTAAATTTTTCATAAAATTTTGAATACAAACAGAAATTCCATTATCTCCAAGTACTTAACTTGACTGAAATCTGACAAGGCAAGTAAGTATTGAGCAGAAATTATTTTTGTTGGCATATATCTAAACATTTTAGATCTAGCAGTTTAATAATCACTACATAAAATAGATTTATAAAGTTAGTTATGATTCTTTATCAAACTTCCTATTCAGTGACTGGATGGTTTGAATTTCCCTCTGGGATGTCATTGAGGCCAGGACTTTCTCACTATCTGCCCCAACCCTATGGAACAAGCTGCTTTCCACTCACCCTGGTCTACTTGATCCTTTCTCTGTGTTTCTTCAGGAAAGGTTATGGTAATTTTCTGCTATGATTTTGGAGCACTGATTGTTAAATATGATAGCTGGTATGTATTTAGTCATTGCTGTGATTTTTAAGTGTGATTGTTTAATTCTAGAATAGTGTCTTCTGTAAATTTTTATTTTTAATTTCATTTATTGTAAAATAAATATCAGTCTAAAATTGAGCAGCATATAAATCTTATGAAATAAATACATGAGAATGAAGATCCCTAATCCAGGTGTCCCCAACCCCCGGGCTGCAGCCCACTACTGGGCTGTGGCCTATTTGGGCCACGTGAGCAGTGAGCACGCAGCTCAACTTGCGTACGTCAACCTGCACACCCGCATGCATGCTGGCCCACCGTTCACATGGCCTGGTTCCCCTCTTGCTCCCTCCTGTAGCTGGGTTGCCAAGCCACAAAGGTTGGGGACAGCTGCCCTAATCTTACTCAACTGTTCCTCTGGCCTTTTAGGTATTTTTATAATACCGAAGTACTTTTTTCAAAGACTTGTTGCAGCCACAAATGAAGTAACTTTAAGCCTATTGATTTTACTGGGATTAAATGCATGACTGCTCACAGTAAAATGCAGCACTACTGAACTCCTCCTGGTTTACAAAATCACACATTGCTTGGTTTAAATTTAGGGAGCAAGGGTGATTCCTTCTACCTAGAACTCCCATTAGTAAACCACTCCTTTGTTTTGTATAACCTAAAAATATATCATAGTTTTGTATGACTGTAGATATTCACTACTACTATGTCTGAGCCATTGAATAATTCTCACCTTTACTCTGAATGTATAGCCTTGGTGGCAAAGGGGTTAGAATGCAGTACTGCAGGCTACTTGTGCTCACTGCTGGCTGCCTGCAGTTTGGCAGTTCGATTCTCACCAGCTCAAGTTTCACTCAGCCTTCCATCCTTCCAATGTTGGTAAAATGAGGACCCAAATTGTTGGGGGGGGGGGCAGTAGACTGACTCTGTAAAGCGCTTAGAGAGGGCTGCAAAGCACTATGAAGTGGTATACAAGTCAAAGTGCTAAGTGCTATAGAGGTTAATCTTACTACAAGTTGTGGACATTTTACTTTGGAGGCTCCTTAATTTATATTCCATTATTAATCCTTTTAGTACACTTTGTGCCAGTTTTTATTTTATCCCAAATCTGTACTACACTCAATTATAAGTGCATAACTAAATCTAGTACCCCTACTTGGTATTGCTTTCCTTATAAAGCAGATGATTTAGCTGATGGCTATTTGGATCTATTGTTATTCCCATCTAAAGAGACAACTTATGCAGTGGGAGCCCCAGGAAAAATACCTGAAACATTGAGAACAGGCATGTACTGTATAACCCACAAAATAGAATGTTATAATGGATTGGCCCTAATTTCATTAACAAAATGCAGGCCCTATTAAAACACTTTATGGCTTGGTTTATACAATGTGCTAATAGAAGGTTAATAAAACACCATTGCTCTGACCCCACACATGAACCTTATTAAAAACAAGATTACTCAACCCTATTTTAGTCTGGTCTAGTATGTTGTTTCACCTCTGTCACTGTGCCAGTTAAGCAGTTGTTTGCTGTGATGGACTAGCCATGTATTTGAAGGATGGACAAAGACAAAATTGCAAGGGAGAACTATTGAGAAGGAAAATACAATTTTCTCTCTGTTTTAGCATAGTACATTTGGATAAGGCTATTTCTTCCATAAGAGTCAAACTGCTTTTACAAGTAGGTGAGGTACTGTGATGCTGCAAGAGAAGCTGCTGGCAAATTTTCCACTAAACTGTCTATCAGCAATTTCCCATCTATCTTCTAAACACATTGGACATTGCCAGACAGTGGATCTCTTAAATTTTAAGCAGATTTAGGGTGCTTCCTCCCTGCACAATCTTTCCCCCCTCCCCTCCTCCCCCTTCCTCAATATGTAGACATTCTGGGTACAAGTAATCCTTGTGTTATAACCACAGTTGAGCCCAAAAGTTCCCTTGCTAAGCAACACGGTTAACTGAGTTTTGACCCATTCTATGATCTTTCTTGTCACAGTCGTTAAGTGAATCACTGCAGTTGTTAAGTAAGCCATTTGGTCATTAAGCAAATCTGGCTTCTCACATTGGCTTTACTTGTCAGAAGTTAGCTGGGAAGATTACAAATGGTGATCACATGCTCCTGGGACAGTAAAACTATCATGCCAGTTGCCAAGCATCTGAATTTTGATCACGCGACCATGGGGATGCTGCAGTGGTTGTAAGTGTGAAAATCGGTCAGAAGTCACTTTTTTTCAACGCTGTTGTAGCTTTGAGCGGTCATTAAACAAATGGTTGTAAGTTGAAGACTACCTGTACAGAATTTGGGACTACCTGCAACAAATGTCCTGATTTATTTTCTTGCCTTTATGTAAGTAGCATGTTATCTTCTCATCAGTAATTCCCCTATGATAATCAATCAGAATAGAGCTGGTTTTCTAGTCCAATTCCCTACACAAGCAGGCGGCCCCATACCATTTCTGACAAGTGGCTGTCCATTCTCTTCTTAAAAACCTCCAGTGATGAAGCACCCACAACTTCTGAAGGCAAGCTGTTCCACTGGTTAATTGTTCTCAGTGTTAGGAAGTTTCCCCTTAATTCCAGGTTGCTTATCTCCTTTCCACCCATTGTTTCTTGTTCTGCCTAGAGGTGCTTTGGTAAATAAGTTGACCCTCTTTGTGGCAATCTCTCAAATACTGGAATACTGCTATCATGTCCCATCTAGTCCTTTTTTTCTCTAGACTAGCCAAAGCCAAAGCCTGCAATCATTCTTCATATGTTTTAGTCTCCAGGCCTTTAATCATCTTAGTTGATCTTCTTTGCACTTTTCCCAAAGTCTCAATATCTTTTTCTTGAGGTCCAGTACATGTTAACTATGCAAACTCACTGGGTGGCTTTGGGCTGTTCACTTTCTTTGAGCCTAATCTACCTTGTGTGATTTTGATGAGGAACTGAAAATGCAGGAGGGAGCAATATGTACATAGTTCTAAACAGATGGAAGAAAGGCAAGAAATGAAATTAGCTAAATTTATAAGTAAACAGTGAAAAAGCTGTACTAAGACAGAGACAATTTATCATGAATTTGACATAATTAGCTATTCTGTCACAAAATAAAATGTCTTTTAACTCCTAAAAACTTACAACTTTCCACCCAAATGATAATTCAATTCTGAAGACACAGGAAAGGGATTTTCCTATGGATTTAAGCTATTGATAGGTACAAATACATGTTAGTCTGTCTATGTAATTTTCCCCCAAGCAGTAAAAAGAAGAAGCTGTGACTGAACCATTCTTTCCTCTAGCTTTCATTTAATATTAAGATCATTGACATTTGTTTGAAAATTCAAGTTTTAAATGTTATTGATATATTAGTCAATTGTTCACTCTCAGCTCTTGGACAATAAGACAATTGGAATATCAATATGTTTGAATTTGCTGCACAATGCAAATATATCTGAGATCACCCAGAAATGCAAATTTGACATCATGCAATACTGCTGTATGACACTGACTTTGAATGCTTTTCAGGGACTTTCAAACCCAAGTTTAGTGAGAACAGTACACTCTTTAAGACATTGCAATGGCTACCTTTTTGAAAAAGGGTTATTTGTTATATTACAGGATTAAGATATGCTTTATACTACTCTCTCCAAGCTGGTGAGGATAGAGTGCACAATAACCTGCATTAAAAAGGCATATATATCTTCTTGGTCATTTTCCACTCTATAATAAACTGAAAAGATGCAAAGAAAATATGGTTGCCCTTGATCTCTACTTCCATGCTGGCAAGTTGGTCATGTAAGAAGATTGCAAAGGTACAGATAGCAGTGGCCAATTAAGACTGTTATCTTTGAGTGCCATTGAGAAAACAATGTCTTATATTGTGTTTCTCATGATCAAAACATTTCAAGTAATTCAAATATTACTTGGGTTTTAAATTTTTTATTGGAGATGGTGCTATTGCTGGTGATGTAGAGTGAACTTCATTGCTTGTAATATTATGTAATAACTCTGAGAGATTCATTTTCTATAGTTTTAAGCTTAACGAAGTTTCCTAATTTATCTTTATGTTGAAACTCTATAAGGTAAGAGTCAATAATGAAAGGGCTAAATTAGAATCTTTTAACAAGGCTATTTAAGCCTCTAGTTATCTAGGGGCAAAAAGTTTGTGCAAAATGGATTTATGAAGAGAAGAGCAAGCATATTATGCCCCTAATATTCTCTTCTTACAATAGACATCTAGTGAAAATAAGGGTTTCTAGTTGTCTAGTGGAGATATTAGTGTCTTTCCAAATCACAGGTTTCCTAATCTACAGTATCAAAACCTATTAATGAAGCAGTTAGAATTAGTTGACAGAATTGGTTATTTTTCTACTTAAAATGTTAAAGTCTATTTTCATGGGTTGTGGGTATATATGTCATGCTTCTAGGTAGACATGTGTCATTAATTTCCTAACCTGTTGATTAACTATATCAGTTCAGCTTAAAATCATAGAACTATAATTGGAAGCAGTGGTTGAGTTGCACTTACAGCTTAATAGAAAAGTGCAACAGGGACAGATGTGTATTGAGTCCCTGTTTAATCTCATCCAATGAAGGGGAACATTTTTTAAAGGTAATTACTGCCACTCTCAGACTGCTTTTAATGTTAGGAAGCTTTTTCTAACATTTGTTTAGAATCTTCCTTCCTTATATCTTCAAATCTATCATTTCCTATGTTGCACACATGAACAATAGAGAACAGGTTACAACTGTCACCCTTTAAAGCAATGGAAGATGTTGAATCTTTTTATCTCAAGGTGAAATAGGCTTAATTTCTTCAATAAGATTTACTTTCCAGTTCATTTATCCCCTTGCCTTTTTATGAACTTGTTTCTCTAAATTCTTTTTAAATTTGAAAACCAGAACTGAATAAAGCACTCAAAAGAGCAGAATAAACAATTGTCATTTGCTCTGGCTATGGCTATCCGCCCAGAATATTTCTGAACTGTTATCCCTAACTGCTGGGTCAATGTGGAGTTCAGCAATACCTGGAGGACAGCAGGTTTCTCAGTCCTGAACTAAAGCTTTTATTCCGGATTTTCTTAGGAAAACAAAGTATCTGCAAGCAATATTCTAAAGGAGGCACATTCATTGAGAATCGCAAACCTTTCCTTATCTTCTCTATTTCTGGGAGACCCCACTTCAGTGAATTCAAATGCTAGAATAGAAAAGTTTGGAGTCATAAAACCATTTGATAATTGGATTTTATTTTGATGGCATCGTGATTCCTAGCCAAAGGTTCAGTGCTTTCCACTTCCTAAATTTCCTGTTTGAATTTTTAAATAGTAACACTTGAGTTGGATAATCAAATGGTATAGGTCTAGTTTGTAAATGAAGCAGTAAAGCAGTCCAGCTGAAAGAGAAACCCTCGTGGGGCATTCTGAAATATTTTTATGTTGCAAACTGCTTTTGAGACAAAAAAGACAGCAGCCACAATGCAAATCTTAAAAGTCTCTTTCTCTTTTCCAAAGAAAATTACAAATGCTACTACAAGCATTTGTGTATGACCTGATATTCATTTTAGAAGAACCATTGGAGACAACTCTTAAATTATTGAAAAGGATAGAAGAATTGAAAGAGGGATTACAAATAAACAGAGAAAAAAACCAAAGTTAGAGTTAAAAACTTTACAGATAAGCAAAAAAACCTGTGGAAAAAATAGACTTACAAATAGTTAAGAAAGTTAAATATTTGGAAATATATTTAATAGCAAGATGTGCAATGATAAAAGAAGATAATTATATAAAATTACTAAATCAAACATCAGATTTTGAAAAATGGAAAAACTTACAACTATTAGTGTTAGGAACAATAGCTACTGTGAAAATGAGTATTTTACTAAAATTCCTTTTTGATTTTGAACTACCTATTTATTTAATTTAATTTAATTTCTATACCTATAAAAATAGAGAAAAAGCTTTTTGATGATTTGAATACACTGATCTCAAAATTTATTTAGCAAAGGAGGAAAGCCAGAATTAAACTGAAAATGCTACAAGAAGCTAAAGAAAATGGAGGATTTGGACCGGATTGGATCTTATACTACCAAGCATTTGCTTTAACACAGGGGTCCCCAATCCCCGTCCGTGGACTGGTACCAGGCTGCAGCATGCCAGCAAGCAGTCCGCAGAAACAAGCAAAGCCCCATCTGCGAGATGCAGGCAGCACACAAAACCACGCACCCTCCGCTCTAACATGATTAAAAGAATGGATAACCCTTAGAAACAAAAGGTTATTATATTTAGAAGGACATGACTTGCAACTTGGATGGCATGCATTTTCATGGTATGAAAAGAATAAAACCCATAGATATTTCCAAAACCACTCATAAGAAACGCATTATGGGAAAAGATAAAACCAAAAATCTATATGAAAATCCCAGAATGGCTATCAACAATGGAAGAATTCGTTCACCCAAACTTAGTTAAATTTGAGAAAATTCTAACATATAAGGATATTCTGAATACAGATAGGAAATTAAAATCTAAACAATTAGAAGATCAGGGTATTGACTTATCATGGTGGCCTCGACTGCAAATGCAATTGAGATATGATAAAGATGTTAAAATATATGGTTTTTATAGATAGTGTTTGATCAGGTGGTGTTGATTTCTGATGATTAAGAAATTGTATAACTTTATTGAATTTGAAAATGGAAGATGAACAAGTGAAAGAAACAATGATAATATGGGCAACAAATTTTGGACACAGTATAGAATTAGAGAAATGGCAAAATCTTTGGGAAAGAGACTATAAATTGACAATGGCAACTTCATATAAAGAAAACATATAATTTTTTTTATAGATGGCATCTTTCACCAGTCAGATTAGCAAAAATGTTTTAAAAATATGTCTAGTAAATGCTGGAAATGTAATCAAAATCCTGGTACATATTATTACCTGTGGTGGACATGTGCTAAAGCAAAAGAATTTTGGACAAAAATACGTACTTGGTTAGAAAAGATGTTAGGGAAACACACCAATTTTAAATCTGAACTTTTTTATTAGATATAATTCCAGAAAAAAATGATAAAAGTGTATTTTTAACATTACATGTATTAACAGCAGCGAGGATTGTATTTGCACAGCACTGGAAAAATGAAAAAAAAACAACATTGGATGAAGAGATAATCAAGAAAATACTGGACTGTGCTGAAATGGATAGACTTACATTGAGAATCAAAGAAAAAGAAGACATAGAATATTTTCAGACATAGAACTTATTTTATCAATGGCTGTAAAAACAAGATAGAGAGTAAGAACTTAACTCCTATTACTAATTTTCTAAAAAGAAAATTACAAATGCTTGCTTCTTCTCCTGTTCTTTAACTTTTTGAGGGATCACTTAATCTTCTGGATGAGTTTGAGAGAAACAGAAATAAGACTTTTTTAACCTGGCTTTCCCCAACTTTGCATCTCTCCCCTATCTTTCTTATTGTAGAGAGGAGAAAGATTTCCTTGACAGATATCTCTTGCCTAGGAAAAAGAGGCTGGAGCATTTTTTTAAAAATCAAGAAAATCCAGGTAACATTTGGCTCAGACAAATGCCTGAGTCATTGGACTATAAGGAGTAGAGGCGCAGAACAATCAAACTTGCAAGATTGTTATTCTAGCCAAACTCAATAAAAGTCATTGTACCCTTTCTGTGGAGTTGATTTCCTGATCTAATCTATGAAGTGAGATAGATACATACATATGTTGGGATTTTAGCACCTAGAATTTTGCCTAGAAATTTAATTAATTGCAATCCAAACATTTGTGAAGTTTCCAGGGTGGACAAAGCCTTCCTCAACAGTATTCATGAATCAGAGAAAGGTGTTCATCACGCTTCTAGGAATTGGAAACAATTTTAAAAAATGGAAAAAGAAGTAAAGATGAATATGGACAGATGTCTTCATTTTGACTCAACTTATTGAGAAGAAAGGTTAAAAAAAACCTCAAATCATTTTAGCAAAAACAAAACAAAACCTTGAGTTCAGGGTTAAACCATGGCTTCTTATCTTCCCAAAGCAAACATTCTTATGTAAGTAAAGGATTCAGCTTCTTACAGGATTCACATGTGATCTTTAGACTAAATGTTATCTCCCTACTCAGCAGAATAAAATGGTAGACTGAAATGACTGCTATTTCAGGCTGCACATAATTGTTTTTGATTTTTGTTGTCCTCCTAGAAAATCTCACAGGAAGAATGGCACAATGGAAAGCAATCAGGGCAAGAAGCTTTGTAATTTTTTTTTTTCCTTTCCTTTGAGGGGAATTTTGCCCCATTCTGCAACCTGAAATAATAGAATAGTTTCTACAATTTTATTCTTCTGTATGTCTAGACCATATTTCAGACCATACTCAATGTATGGTCAGAGTAGGCACAAAAACCATGGGTATTACCATCACACGAAAGTTTCTTTTTGAGGGTCTAACTGGGCCTGCTTTTTGTTTTCTGTTATTTCTAGTCAAAAGATTTTGGATATTCCAGGACGTTGGTTGATACGTTGGCGAAAGATTGCTCTTCGCAGTTGATGCCTGTAGATTTTTTAAAAGCATTCTCAGTTGACTTAATGACAGCTGTTTATTTCTAACCAGGAACGGGGGACCTCTGGTCTCCAGATGTTTTTTTTTTTTCATTTTATTTATTATTTTTGAGGCTGCCTGATTCCACAGTAACTCTGGCTGGTTTATAATTTAAAAATATAAAAGAGAACCATGTATCTCAAACAAGAATATAGCTGACTGGAAAACAGAACCCAAAACCAAAGGGGCTTACTACCTCTAACCTAAGGCCTGGGAGAACACCAGGTCTTTTAACAAATTGTGGAAATTCAGAAAGATAGGAGCAATGCAGATCTGGTGGAAAATGGTTCCACAAGGCAGGAGTCATTATTGAGAAGATATGCTTCCTGGGTCCCTCAAGGTCACACTATGTAATTGATGACAACTGGAGCATGGCCATTCTAGCTGGCCTCACCAATGGATAGAAGGATATGAAAAAAAGCATTCCTTCAGGTAGCCAGGCCCTATGCCATGAATGGTGGTAACCAGTACCTTAGGTTATACCCAGAAACCAACTGGCAGCCAGTGCAGCATGTGAAATAACAGGGAAACATGTCCTGTGACACAACTATTTAAACCAGCTGTACTGTAGCTTCTGAGTGGTTTTCAAGGGCAACCCCCTATAGAGTGTATTATATGTTGCTGACTTTAATCAAATCCTTTAGTACAGTATTAACTCTGCTGGCTGGGATCATTAAGCATTGTCGTTTAGCAAAATTAATAGGACTGCAAAATTCTCACTTTGTTATGTGCTGCATTTCACTACAAGTTAAACCCAGCCATGATGCCTATGATGATCTGGGAGCAAGAGGGTGGAGCAGGTGACAGGATCAAAGCCAGAAGATGCATGGTGTTAAGCCAGCTTTGAATGTATTTACACGTGCATTACCTCCATGGGGCCTGCCAAGATCCTTCATTAGGCTAAGTAGCTAGTGAAATATTTATAGCTGCCTTATCTCAGTGTATTTCAGGGTACAATCAATATAGAAAACAACAAGTGCTTCTGCCATGGGAAATGCCCGAGGCTGTCTCCTGTTGAGGCTGCCTCTGGTTGCATTCTTCACCTATACAGTTTCATGTATAATTTTTGGATAGGTGCAATCAGTGCAATTTGTGTGATCATTATGGGAAGAGAGTGCTGGACAAGACACAACACTTCATTTCTGCTTTATACCAACATTCAAGTATGTGAACATACTTTTTCTGTTGGGAAGCATTAAACTAAAGTGATACCAAGAGAAGCTGATGATCTGTCTGTTGTATGGTTTACACTATCGGCATCTCTGACTAAACTACTATTACCATTAGTACGGACTGCACGTATATAAGCCAGACAGTAAACACGCAGGTTTTTTTTTCCTCCTAAGGACATTGCGTAAACAATGTGATCAATGGTGTGCAGGCTCATCCTGAATAAAAAAAGTTTAGTCTGTTCAACTCTGGTTAACTCATCCATTGTTTTCTATATTTCACTTTCACCATTAAATCACCCTCACTACTTAATGGAGTCACTTTGTTTGCCAAATTAAAACATTTGTTGTTGCTTCTGTTCCTTCTAGAGCTGTACGGCCATCCCCAGGCCCGAGAATACTACACAGCCACTCTACATAAAACAAAATGGAAAAGGTCACATTTTATGTTTCAGATCCATATTTTCCAGGCCAGTCCATTTCAGGCACAGGTTGTTAACCTCTGCAATATGCTAGTAATTAAAAGCCTTCTTTCCTGCCCCCTGTTTTGTTTTTTTAATTTGGAAGAAAGTAAACTACACTTCAGTAACGCGATTAAAATTGCAAAGGATTTTTTTGAAGGAGAAGGAAAAAAAATTTATTGACCTCAGTAACATTATTGTCCCTTCTTTCCTCCATGTTGTATAGATTAGCAATCAAAAGTATTACAATACTTTAAAAAAAAGAAATCAAATAATTTGGAGATTGTCATTTTCCTAATACTCAGGCTTGGTACATTATTGGTACTTGAGACATAGGATGGTTGAAACTGCTTGGGTTTTTTTGGTAGCTGAGACTGCCAGAAAAGGCAACAGCTATGATAGTGGGATTTCTTGAATGAATCGCTAGCATGGTGTGAGTTTAGATTCTCTGTTTTGGTTTCAGTCAAAGAGCAGAAAATGGCAACATCTGCCCACAGAAATGATAAAAGGAAGGAAGTTCTTTTTCATCCCATTGTGGCTTCTTTCCAAGAACATTCATAGTTGTGTGTTCATTGAAGCTGGCTGTAGCAACAACTGTTTAAAAATAAAAATTAGAACAAGTTCCCTTGGTTTTTGCATGTGTTGGCAGAGAGCAGTGACAGCTATTTTACACTTGTCTCAGGTCATCTTCCTAGCTAATATCATTGTGACAGTTATAGATGGGCAACAGTTAAGGAGGACTTTTCTTGAAAGGCTTTCCTTTTTCAATTAAAGCCCCAATAGCAAAAGGATTAATTAAGAAAAAAAGCTGCTCTTAGTGTTTATTTTATTAATTTATTCACTTTACAGTTTTTATAATTTACCCCAATGGGCAGACTGAGTGGCATACAACTGACTGAAGAAACGAAGAAAGCATAGTTTACAAAATAGACATATCCCACCTCTGTAAATTTTCAGTTTTGATTAACAGCATAGTAGTGGAACAATGGTTTAATTTTGCAAAATGCCAGGAGGGAGGGGGCTACTATTTGCTGTATCTATAGATAGCCCTCCGTTTACCCTTTCCCTTTTTCTCCTATAAATGCAGTCATTCTTTGCAAAACCCCACCTTCTCCTTACAGAATTAAAAAAGGAAGAACAAAAGGATGGCACGAGGTGAGATGGATGTGCAACTAAAGGAGGATGTGAAATGCCTAAAATGGAAATCTGTGCATTAATAGATAATTCTAGGAGATGTTTGCAGAAACTAAAATTTTAATACAGGGGTGTCAAACTCAATTTCATTGAGGGCCGCATCAGCATTGCGGTTGCCCTCAAGGGGCCGGGTGGGTATGGCCAGGGTGGGCGTGGCCTACTGGGTGGGCATGGCTAGAGTGCGTATGGCCTACTGGGTGGGCATGGTCAACTCTACATCGTTCGCATCAAGGGTGCCTATGGGGGCCTGGGCAGGAGTGGGACAGATCTGAGGGTCTCTGGCAGGAGGAGGGTCTCTGGGCCAGGGCCAAGGCAATGGGGGCCATTCCCTCACTGTTTCCAGCATGGCTTCGCGGGCCACATGAAACCACTTTGCAGGCCGGATCCGGCCCCCGAGCCTTGTGTTTGACATGTCTGTTTTAATAGGTTCTTGGAGAAATATTGTTGTGAAAGGACATAACGTTGCAGTGGCCCTAGCCTAGTGACAGGGTTTTTTTGTTTATTTTATTTATTGTTTTTTATCCTACCTTTATTGATTTTTACAAATAACTCAAGGCAGCGAACATATCCAACACACTTCCTCCTATTTTCTGTACAATAACAACCCTCTGAGGTGGGTTGGCTGACAGATAGTGACTGGCTCAAAGTCACCCAGTTGGCTTTCATGCCTGAGACAGGATTAGAACTCACAGTCTCCTTATTTCTAGCCTGTTCTGAGGGAAAAAGAAGGTTAACAAATCCCCACCCCCAAAGGAACAGATTAAATTGTAGAAATTAACTATTAATGTGAAACTCTTTCATGTTTTGGATTTAAGGGCCTTTCACCTTTGCACTAACCAAGCTACAAACATGCCCTGGCAACAGTTTTTTCCCCCTGTTGTGTCTCCATGACATTATGAGACTGACTTAATACAGCCTTAATTGTACAGTAGTGGTGTTAAAGTTGTGTTTTCCTCCTTAAGTCAACAAGTTTTAGTGACAATTAACAAGGTATGTGGAATCCATGAAACTTCATAGCCATTACTCATCTAGACAGCAAGTCAGATACCCGTTTGTCTATGGAGATTCTCAGTCATCCAGGTCACAGTTATCCCAAAGGTGCTTTTTCACAAGGCAACTGGACTTTCTTGTTTTTCTTAGAAGACCTTTCATTTCTCATCCAAGAAGCTTCTTCAGCTCCATGGAAGCTTTCCTGATTGAATGCAAAGCTGAAAGCCCAAACAGAGGTCAGGGGAATCTGACCTCTGGGTTTCAATATTTAAGGGGCTGTCACAAAGAAGAGCAGGCAACCTATTTTCCAAAGTACAGAAGGCAAGACAAGAAAACAAGCAGTGGATGAAAACTAATGAAGGTGAGAAGCAACCTAGAACCAAGGAGAAATTTCCTGACACTAAAAACAATAAACTAGTGGAACAGCTTGCCTTCAGAAGTTGTGGATACTTCATCACTGGAGGATTATAAAAAAAGAGACTGGTCAGCCATTTGTCTGAAAAGGTATAGAGCCATGGTGGCAAACCTATGGCACGGGTCCCACAAGTGGCGTGCAGAGCCCTTTCTGTGGGCACGTGCGCCATCGCCCCAGTCCCAGACCTTCAGCTGGGTTTTATAAAACCTTTTCGCTTTAGGCCTCCACCACCATGTGCAAAAAAAAAAAAAAAAAGGTTCAATCAATCAATTTCAACTTCTTGTGGGGTAAAACCTTGCAAAGTTGGAATTGATTGACTGAACTTTTTAGTCCCACCCAGGCTGTCGTTTCCACCACAGCCATGCCCACCCAATGGGCCATGCTCACCCAATGGGCCATACCCACCCAGCACATAAGTGGGTTTTGGGTTGCAGTTTGGGCACTCGGTCTCTAAAAGGTTTGCCATCACTGGTATAGGGTCTCCTGCTTGAGCAGGGGGTTGGACTAGAAGGCCTCTAAAGTCTCTTCCAACTCTGTTACTCTGTTATTCTGAATTTGAATTGCCTGTATAAATCCTAAGTAAAGAATCCAATAGAAGAGAGCATACATAACTTGGGGATGAGATGTGGAGTCCTTGGTGTTCTCTGAACTTGCCGATGTTTCATTACTCAATTAAGTAACATCATCAGGGGGTCCATGCATTTTAAAGTCAAGAAATTGTGAAATACTGCTTTCGATGCTGTCTATTGGGATCCTTTCCAATCCCATTTTAGAGTCTGATACCTTCCCACCCCCGACAATCTAGCTTTGGGGATTCCAGTTGTAATATACAGTATGAAGTAAATTTGCCAAGAAGCTTATTCTTTCCATGAACTAGTATCTCGTTAGTATCTCGTTTGTATCTCTTGAGGATAGCAGCTTCTGAATTAAACTCTTCAGTTGTTTTCTGGTCAGTATGACAAAGACATTTACTCGGATTGGCTAGATTACAAGGCCTTTTAAACATTTTGGCAGTCATTTGTAAAAAAAAAAAGGACTTAAATCTGTGTTCTTTTAGTAGCACTGGTTAGTTGTAAGTGAAGCATGTGTCATGCTCGCATTACTAGAAGGATATTTATAAGTATTTGATAGGCACTGCTTCTCTCAATTTTAGATTCAAGTGTCGGATGGGTGACCACAGTTCTTCCTTGAAGTTGGACATTTTGTTTTATTTCTAATTGCTTGAGAGAAACTTTCCTGAGCAAGCTGCTCTAAAAGAAGGAAGAACAGTGCCTATTTTATTTGAACAGAGTTTGTACATGGAAATTCTGCCTTCAGAATTCTTCATACTCAACTCTGTCCTCCAGAAGTGTTAGACTACTATTTTCATTAACGCTTGTGTTGGCTCGGGATCTAAAAAATTATAGCTGATACATCTGGATGGCATTTGATTGGGAAAGGCTGTCTGACTATATTGGCCCATTAAAAATAAAACCAAAAATAGGTCAGAATAAAAGCATTAAATTCTTACATCATTAGCTTAGAATAACTCAATAACAGCTTCAGCCTAGCAGTTACAAGCAATGATGGAGCTGCCTCAGCTGAAGAAAATTCCAAGTTTTAATTTTCTGCTGAAGGGTTTTTGAACCTATAAAAGCTAACTGGCCTGGCTACAACCTCTTACATATAACTCTGACATTATTTCCAAATATAATGCAGAGTGGCACATAATTCTGTAAGGAGGCATTTGATCAGTTCACAGCATCATCCTGTACTTGTTCCTCTGAACCATTACTATAGATGAAGTGACATATGTAGTTTGAATTACTGAATCTTTGCAGTAAATGAATATGCAAGTGACCAGAAGTTTTTTTGCTTTTTGTTTGTGAAAGTTGCATGGCTTAGATAGATGGTAGGAAACCTTGAGCAATATTGTAATTCATGTTGGTATGTCTAAGTGTATGTGTAGTTTTCTAGATGTTGCTACTGAACAACAACTTACTATTTCTCTACTGTATTACCCATGTTAGCTTGAGCTTCTAGGATGGGTAGACAACCTTGGCTCTTTTATGACTCATGGACTTCAATTCCCAGAATTCCATGGACTGGGAATTGAAATCCATGAGTCATAAAAGAGCCAAGGTTGCCTACCCCTGTTCTAGGGAGTTACTGTGCAACAACGTTTGGAAGACTTAAGGTGATTTATTAGACTTGAACAATAGGAGAAGAACAATTTCAGTTGGGTAAATGGAACTTCTACCTGGTTCAGGTTGTTCTTCTCTCATGGAGTTCATATATATCTAAAGACAAATCATCATTCTTGGTTTTGAAAACCCTATTCTAAAGATGGAGCAAATGAGGTTGACTTAAAATTGAACTGTAATGGAAATTATACAAATTTGAAAACTAAATAGGACCAGATAATAATCTTAGGATTCAAGGACATTTGATCCAGTCAGTTTCTTGTAACAAGCAGTTCTGGGTCTGGTTAATGACTGAATGTGGCTATCTACAAATTCCTCATGTATTGTTGAGATCCATGAAGAAGAATAAAAATACAATACATACAAAACATTACTTTTCCTTCCTTTTGATGTTTACTGACAATTAAATGAAATCATGGGGATGTCCAAAACCTGTAAAGTTTTTAAAAAGCAGTATATAAAGGAAGAAAAAGTTTAGATTTGTGGTTGTTGGAATTGTTGCTTGTAAGGAATAAATTTGGCTAGATATCGGTGGTCTGGAACGGCTGATGAAGTTTGGTCAGTGTGATTCTCTTTGGAAAAGAATTTATTTCTCTAATCCTTGTTCATTTCTTCCCATTCAGCTACACCTGCTCTTACTTTCCTGTAGGATATTTCCAGTGCTTTCAAATGCAAATGTCTTGTATTCTTTTCTTTCCTTTCCTTTCCTTACATCCCTGGTTTCCATTGTTGTACTTTCCTAAATGGGGGTCAGTGATCTCGAAGCAAAAGAATGCAGCTAACCGCTGTCATTTGGGATCCTCTGAAGTGCTACCCTACGGAAACTCTGCATTCTTTAAGCTTGCTTGTGGTGTGCCAGCACATTCCAATGGACTGAGGTGGAAGCGAATAAGTGGTTGCAAGCACTGCCATGAATTGGGGTGGAGAAGAGGATAGTAATTTTTAAAAATACTCCTAATTATATTCTTTCTCAACAAGGGAGCTTTGGAAACATTTTTAGCTCTTTATAAATGTAGAAATTTCTGTGTCCTTTTGACATCTTTAAATTGGGTTATGATCTTGTTGGCTTATTTTTGTAAAAAAAAAAAACTTGCTGTCATAGTGGTCTTATTTTTAGACTATGCAAGGAAAAAAAGAAAAGAGATTTTAGGAACATACCCACACCCTGAATAGTTTCTCTTTTTGTAACCCTGCTTTGGATGTAATTGTTAATCTCTTAGGGGTTTTTTTTACTGTAAACTAGTCAAGAAATATAATTATTATTTTGTCACAAGCTATAAGTTAGGGAAGTGCTTTCGATTACAATTGGAGGATCTTCAGATGGCTGAATTACCTACTTAACATTGTGGAACACTTTTAATCAGTGCCTGATGAGAATTAATCATCTATACCACGGGTCGGCAACCCGCGGCTCCGGAACCACATGTGGCTCGTTAAGCCATTTCATGCGGTTCCCAGTCGCCCGGTGCATGCGCACCTCTCCGAACGGGCAGAGGTGCGTGCATACCTCTCCAAATGGGCAAAGGTGTGCGCGCACCTGTCCGAACGGGCAGTGGCGCCGCCCGTTTGGAACGCTGCTGCGGCCCATTTGCAATGCTGCCGCCTTTTTATGAAACGGACTACGGCAGCTTTCCAAACCGGCGGCAGCAGGTTTGCAAATGGGTGGCGCTGCCGCCCGCTCGGACGGAGGTGTGCAGGCACCTCTCCAAAGGTTTGGAGAGCTGCACGCGCACGTCTCGGAATGGGCGGTGGCACCACCCATTTGCAAAGCTGCTGCGGCCCATTTGCAGGCGGCAGGTCTGCAACTGGCTGTGGCAGCTTTACAAACCGCCGGCGGCAGGTTTACAAACAAGCGGCCCCGCCACCCATTCGGGCAGAGGTGCGCACACACCTCTCGGAATGGGCGGTGGCGCTGCCCGCTTGGAAAGCTGCTGTGGCCCATTTGCAGAGCTGCCGCCTTCCTCCAAAGGCGGCAGGTCTGCAAACTGGCCATGGCAGCTTTCCAAACCGGTGGCGGCAGGTCTTGCAAATGGGAGGCACTGCCACTCTTTCAAGCGGAGGTGCGTGCGCACCTCTCCAAAGTTTTGGAGAGCTGCGCGTGCACCTCTCGGAACGGGCGGTGATGCCGCCCATTTGGAAATCTGCTGTGGCCCATTTGCAGAGCTACCGCCTTCCTCTGAAGGCGGCAGGTCTGCAAACTGGCCATGGCAGCTTTCCAAACCGGCGGCGGCAGGTCTGCAAATGGTTGGTGCAGCCATCCATTCGGGCGGAGGTGCACGCACACCTTTCCAAAGGTTTGGACAGCTGCGTGCGTGCCGCCGCCCATTTGGAAAGCTGCCACGGCCAGTTTGCAGACCTGCCGCCTTCGGGTGGTGCCACTGCCCATTCGGAGAGTGGGAAGGTTTGGAGAGCTGCGCGTGCACCTCTCTGAACGGGCAGCAGTTTGGAGGTCGCAAGGGTGGCTCTGGTGGCACCTGGGCTGAAGGTGGCGCCTCAACCCAGCGCCCATCACCAGGGAGACCCGTCGCTGCCGCCGTGCAGGTGCCTCCCAATTTGCGCATGCGCAAAACGTTTTGTGTTTTTGCGCATGTGTGGACGCACACGCGTGGCTTCCACTTTTTTGAGTGTATGATGGAACCGGTTCCCAGTGGCTCTTTTGCTTTTTTAGGTTGCTGACCCCTGATCTATACTAACCTTTCTCAGTCTGGCCACACTCTAGATGTGTGGACCGATTGCAGAATTCCCCAGAATATGCCCATTGTGGGAGTTGAAAAGGAGTGCCAAGTGTATAGGAAACTTGTCCTATACACACCATTTCCTGTTGAAGCGACTTTCTTCATTAAAAGCTCAACTGAAAGATTCTGCCCCTCGCCCCCCCCTCCCCGAGCATCTTGATTTAATCATTTGGCTTTTGGCTTTTTGGGGGAGGGATTGGGGTGGACATGATAGCTGTCTTCCAGTTCTTGAGGGGCTGTCACAGAGAAGTGGGGTCCTCTCGAAAGCACCTGAGGGCAAGACAAGAAGCAATTGCTGGAAGTTCATTAAGGAGAGGAGATACAAATTAAAACTAAGGAGAAATTTCATTAGTAATATAAATTAATAGTGTGTGTAATATTTATTATATCTTAGCTTTCCATACATTTTTAGGTTCACAGAAACTTCTTTAGTTGAAAACAAGCAAAATACGTCTTAAAGTGGAACAGCAGTCCCCAATCTTTCCCTTAAAGTATATGATTGAAAGCTTTTGAGTACCACCATGGAAGATAAAGATCAGCAAGATGGTGTCTACTGATACTGTGGCATGTGCGTCCCACCCCAGAATTAAATCACAATATTTAATATTAACATACCAGTATAAAGTTATTTCAGGTGGATCAAATTTTATAAGACGGTTCAAGCTTATGAAATACAAAATAGAAACTCAGATTTATATTAAAAAAAATTTTGCTGTTTCACGGTTAAAGTGGTTTATATAATAACTTCATACCTACAGCAAACAAAGAAATTGACTAGTGATTCACCCTCCAAAACAACACATTGAGTTATACACAAGAACCTCCAGAAATATGACTTTGAGACCTAAACATTAAATCTTTTTTTACATGGAAGATGGTTTACAAATATCTTCATAGCTGTGTTTCTAATTAGCACGTTGGTGAATTTTCTGTGCAAACCTATAAGTACAGCCATCAGTTTTAGAAGTTATAGTGCTGCAAAGCAATACAAGTTAAAAGTAGAAGTGCTTCTGTCTGAGGTTCATCTGCACCTATTAAGTACGAAAGGATAAAAACAGAGCGGCCCTGTGACAAAGAAGTTGGTCTGCCCCTGGTTTATTCCTGGCTGCTGGTGAGACCGCAAATGTATTTTTAGAAATAGAGTCATATGTTTGCTATATCTAGCATGTGTCTGTACTTTTTCTCTCTATCTCTTTAACAGGGCTGTGGTCTTCTTTACTTAGACTATTATTTACGTATCTTTAAATCATCAGAGTTGGACCCTGCTTCTTTTACGAAATACAAAAAAGACATTTTAGTAAGGTATCTTTTTGAAAATAATCTTATAAAACAGTGCTACTTGTAGTAATAAAATATATGGAAGCATCATACATTTACACACATGGCTTTTTTGTGTGTTTTCCCAAATTCTTCCAACAACTGAATGATATTAATTAGATTCTACTATCTAGGGCAGGTGTCCCCAACCCCCTGTCCATTGGCCAGTACCATGCTGCGACATGTCAGCAACCAGGCCACACAAACAAGCAAAGTCCCATCTGCAGGATGCAGGCAGCACACAAAACCACACCCCCTCCGGTCCATGGAAAAACCTCTCATCACGTAACCAGTCCCTGGTGCCCAAAGGTTGGGGACCTCTGATCTAGGGCACCTCCGCCTTTTCTTCTAGATATAAAGATACACAAATTGAGATTCTCTCCTTTTCTGATTTGGTTTGTTGTTGTTCTAAAACAATTATTAGTTGCAATGTGCAGCTCATTTCTTTGGCATATTTCTTAAGAATACTTGCTCATATATTCTACTACTATGATGTTTTTCATTTTTGCCAACAAGATTGCTCAGTGGGAAAGGGTGTATTTAGAGCTACGAAATTAAGTTGCATAAAAATAAATAGGTTTGGGGAAAGAAATTGTTTTTTACTTTGGGGAAAGTTTGACCTCCCTTTTTGAGGAATACAGGTAAATCTTGACTTATGACCTTAGTAGACACTGGGATTTCCAACTTAAATTATGACAGTCATAAATTGAGCCACCCATGTGACCAGACCAAATTTAACTTTTTTTTTGCAGTGGTTCTTAAGCAAACACTATGGCCATTAAATGAATGTTGCAGCTAAATGAATGCAGCAGTCATTAAGCGAATGCAGCAGTCGTTAAGTGAATCAATGTGTTCCTATCAGCATTTTTTGCTGATAATTGCAGTCACATGACACTGGAATGCTGCAGCTGGTCGTAAAAGTGAACCTGTTCCGAGCACCTGAAATGTGGTCATGTGACCATAGATATGTATGGACTTGTTAATTATAATTAATTATAATTATTACAATAATACCAATAAAGAACTTTAGCGTAACATATCTGCTGTTAGTATATATAAGAGAGGCAGATTGTCATTTGCTTAATTTAAAGAGAAAGCCAGTCTATGTGTGTGGAGAAACACTTTTATTATATTTTGCAACAGTAAAACTTTTCTAATATACTTTAGCTCATTATGTCCTGAGATTTCCTAAGGATGAAAAATGAGATACTTAATGCAGAATACTTGGTTTGGCTGCTTTTTATTTCATAGCCAAAATAAATGTCCATAACAGAATAAGATTACTTTATACAAGAGAGAAATCTCTTTTGTACTTTCCCATCATATTGATTGAAGGAGTGGGTGATAACCATTTTAAATCTAAAGTGCTGTGTTCTCTTTAAAAATCTGAGTTTTAATTTTCATTAAAACTTTAAAACAAGATAAAAACAAATGCAAACTAAAAAGAAAGAAAAAGGCAAGCGAAAAGCAGACAAAAATTGCAAGAAAAAAAGGTGAAAAATAGAAAAGAAAAAATCCAAAGTGGCTTCTGATATTTTTCACAGCAATATGAGAATATTTCAACTTCTCTATAGTTACATCATATTACTTTTCTTCCTATATTCTGGAGGCAGGTTGTTCCACTGGTTAATTGTTCTAACTGTCAGGAAGTTTCTCCTTAGTTCTAGGTTGCTTCTCTCCTTGATTAGTTTCCATCCGTTGCTTCTTGTCCTGCTTTCAGGTGCTTTGGAGAATAGCTTGGCTCCCTCTTCTTTGTGGCAGCCCCTGAGATATTGGAATACTGCTATCATGTCACCCCTCACTCTTCTCTCCGTTAAACTACACATACCCAATTACAGCAACCATTCCCTGTATATTTTAGCCTTCAGTCCCCCAATCATCTTTGTTGTTCTTCTCTGTACTCTTTCTAGAGTCTCGACATCTTTTTTACATCGTGGTGACCAAAACTGGATGCAGTATTCCAGGTGTGGCCTTACCAAGGCATTGTAAAATGGTATTAATACTTCACGTGATCTTGATTCTATCCCTCTGTTAATGCAACCTAGCACTGTGTGGGCTTTTTTGGCAGCTGCAGCACACTGCTGGCTCATATTTAAGTGATTATCCACTAGGACTCCAAGATCCCTCTCACAGTTACTACTATTGAGCAAGGTACCTCCTATACTATACCTGTACATTTGGCTTTTCTTGCCTAAATGTAGAACCTTGCTTTTTTCACCATTGAATTTCATTTTGTTAGATAGTGCCCAGTGTTCAAGTCTGTCCAGATCCTCCTGTATCTTAAGCCTATCTTCTGTAGTATTGGCTATTCCTGCCAGCTTGCTGTCATCTTCACATTTGATGAGTTAAACTAGAAATGCCCAATTCCAGCAGCTGTTCCTTATATGTTTTAACCTCCAGTCCCCTAATCATCTTTGTTGCTCTTCTCTGTACCCTCTCCAGAGTCTCAACATCCTTTTTACATCGTGGTGACCAAAACTGGATGCAGTATTCAAAGTGTGGCCTTACCAAGGCATTGTAAAGTGGTATTAATACTTCACGTGATTTTGATTCTATCCCTCTGTTAATGCAGCCTAGCACTGTGTTGGCTTTTTTGGCAGCTGCAGCACACTGCTGGCTCATATTTAAGTGATTGTCCACTAGGACTCCGAGATCCCTCTCACAGTTACTACTATTGAGCAAGGTACCCCCTATACTATACCTGTACATTTGTTTTTTTCTTGCCTAAATGTAGAACGTTATTTAGAATCTGTCCTTCTAATTATCAAAACCATAAATCACAATTTCATTTTTTTTATTTTTATACAAAAAAGAAGGTTCAAATTACTGAGAAATGCAAATAATGTTTTTTCTCTAATCAGATAAATCAGTTTAACCATCTCAGCAAAATCTGCCAACTTCATGAGTGATTCCTCCATAGTGGGTAATGTCAAATCTTTTCATCTCTTCATGTAGCAATCTCACTGCAATCATATATTGAAATAAAGTTCCATGCCTTTCCCCCCCTAGCTATTTATCCATTAATCCCATTCTCTTCAGAAATCTGATTGGTTGTAAAGAAATAGTAAGCACTTGTAGAGAATATGTCAATAAGAGTAGCTATAAAACAAATATCTGCATACTCATTGATGGAAAATCAATTCTTAATTACCTGGGAATTCATTCCCAAAACAGCTGCCTTTAACAGGAATTTCTACATAACCTAGCTCAGGGGTGTCAAACTCAATTTCATTGAGGGCTGCATCAGCATTGCGGTTGCCCTCAGGGGGCCGAGAGGGTGTGGCCAGGGTGGGTGTGGCCTACTGGGTGGGCGCGGCTAGAGCGCGTATGGCCTACTGGGTGGGCGTGGCCAGCTCTACATCGTTCGTATCAAGGATGCCTATGGGGGCCTGGGCAGGAGTGGGACAGATCTGGGGGTCTCTGGCAGAAGGAGGGTCTCTGGGCCAGGGCCAAGGCAGTGGGGGCCGTTCCCTCACTGTTTCCAGGATGGCTTCGCGGGCCGCATGAAACCACTTCGCGGGCCGGATCTGGCCCCCGGGCCTTGAGTTTGACATGTCTGACCTAGCTGGTCAGATGCTCAAGTACAAGAAACATAATACAATTCTTGTTGCAAACTCTTAATAACAGTTTTTCTAAATTTCATTTCTATTGACCCTATTAATATAAGAACAAGGAAGGACTTGTCCTCTGAAAATAAATTACCCTACAGTTGATTCAGCAAAATAACAGGTTTTTAGACGTGGAAAAAGAGATGGACTTTTAGTATACCAATGTTCTCTATTAAATGATGCGTAATTCAGAAATTAATGTGTAGATGTTCTTCTGATTTTTAATGCTAATATTGAAGTATCGATATATTAGAGTATTAATTAGAGTATTAATAAGTAGTTAATACCAGTCTAATACTTAATACTAGTATTAATATTTAATATTAATTAATAATAATAAACAATGTTTTCCTACTAATATTAATATTAACTTTAGCTGTAAATAATCTTCTGCCTAAAACTTGGGTGGGGCAGTTTATGGCTCCAAAGGCCATACCAGTAGTTTGGGGCTGCAGTTCTGTAAACATTTGTGCTTATATACACAAAGTCATTTCCCATCCCAAATACATACTCTTTCTTGCAGCTCATTTTCACTTACCTACATACACATAGTTTTCACATCCCATTCATTTTTACATGCAATCAAGCCACATACATGCTGCCCCATTCTGCCCCCACAGATACCTACTTCACTGTAGGATAGTTAGAAGAATATGGAAGGATCTTCTCTCCTTTCCAGTATCCCTACACATGATTGCTTTATTCTTAGAAGGAAGAGAGTTTTCTCCTTTTTCCCAGTGACTTGAGATAGGCTTGGTTTGTTGATAAAGAAGGGAAGGGTTGTTGTTTTTTATTGAGCTTACAATTTTTTATAATCTTCCAGTTTTTACAGTACAGTTTTATCTCACTAAATTCATCCCTAATCATTTCAATTAAGTTGTAAAAGCAATGTGTTCCACATTGTTCTGAATGAACTATATACCACACCTAGGTAGATCCATGATCTTGGTAATGAAACAGTCAAAAGCTGGCATCTGACAAGCTCCTTTTGATGAATTGAGGTTGCTGTGGGCATGCCCCTCCTTTCCCATCATAGCAATAGCACTTAGACTTATATAGTGCTTTACAGCCCTCTCTAGGTGGTTTACAGAGTCAATATATTGTCCCCCACAATCTGGGTCCTCATTTTACTGACCTCGAAAAGATGGAAGACTGAAGCAACCTTGAACCAGTCAGGATTGAACTGCTGGATTCGGCAAAATTAGTCTGCAATATTGCATTCTAATCACTGCTTCACCAGGGCTCGTTGTTGTCTCTGGCCATTTTTGCTATGGTTGCAGGTTAAACTATACATCTTACTTCCACAGAACACCTGTCTGTATAACATGATGTAATGTAGGGGTGTCAAACTGCCAGCCCGCGGGCCAGATGTGTCATTTGCCGGCAATGGCAAAACTCTCCCAATACGTTGCGCGACCTCACATGACGTCGTGAGTTTGACATGTCTGATGTAATGTCTCTCCATTAAGCAGTGTTATTTAGTGGAATCCAGGAAATGTGCCTTCCCTCTGGAATATTATTCCCTCAAAGATCCCTCCCATCCAGATGATTCCCTGAAGCTACTGAAGATCTGGTTATTCTCCCAAGCCTTAGAGCAGGGTGGTAGTTTAGCCCTATTGGATGGATGCATTTTTCTTAACTTTTTAATTGAAAGTTGTACAGCGCCAGACAAATTGTATAAATAAATACATGCTCGGCTATTACTACCTAAATTAGAAACACATTAATATTGATTTGAGTGCATCCAGTCTCTGGTATTCTTTTGATAATTGTGAGCCTACTGTTTCAGCCAGGAGCAGATTTAACTTTTGAGTTTAGGTATCATCACTAAGTAATAGAGAGCTAATGGTTACTGATGGAATAAAAGGCCTTCTTTTTTTTTCTTTTAATCATTATCATGTTAAAAATACAGGTAGTCCTTGGCTTCTCCTAGCTCCTGCCCACCTAGCTGTTCAAAAGCATGCAAATGTGAGTAGATAAATAGCTTCCACTTTGGTGGGGAGGAAACAGTGTTCCATTGCATCATATTGGCCAAAAGTCCATGGAAATGTCTTTGGCAGCGCTGGCTCATGGCCTCAAAATGAAGAGGAGCACCGCCCCTCTAGTCAGCAACAGCTAGCAGAGTAAAATCTGCAGGGACTCCTTTCTGTTCCTAGTCCTTGATTTGCAACCATTCATTAGGCAACCGTTTGAAGTTACAGCAGTTCTGAAAAAAATGACAACTGGTCCCGACAGTTACAACTGTTGTAACATCCCCACCATCGCATGACCAGAATTTGGGTGTTTGGCAACTACCATGTATTTAGGAGAGTTGCAGTGTCCCGGGCCATGTGATTGCCACTTGCAACCTTCCCAGCCAGCTTCCAACAAGCAAAGTCAATGGGAGAGACTGGATTCGCTTAACGACCATGTGATTCATTGAACAACCACAGTGATTTGCTTAACAACCCTGGCAGAAAAGATTAAAAAAACCTGGCATGTCTCACTTAACAACTGCCTTGCTTAGCCATGGTCCCAATTGTGGCCATAAGTCAAGGACTACTTGTAATAAGGAGGCTGCCCTTAACACAATTTTACAAAGTGGCCCTGAACATTTTTATTTAATTAATTTGTAATCCTTTTAGCCAATTATTATTTGTTTAGTCAATTGTTATATTATTTAGCCAATAAGCCAGTTACTGAAGCCCTGTCTTTTTTTCAGTATCCATGACTAAGGATGTTATTCAGGTTTCTCCAGTGCTTTTTTTGTAAAAGAAAAAGGTGCCGGAACTCACACACGTCATACAACCCGCCTTGCCTACCCTACAAGGTTCCATCCAAAAAAGGTGCCGGAACTCCGTTCTGAGCGTTCTATGACAAAAAAAGCCCTGGGTTTCTCTCTAACACAGTTCCCTGGAAGTAAGATAGCTTTGCTCGTCCATAGTTTTGGTGTTTTGTGTCTGGTGCAGGTCTTGTCTTAACTTTTCAGTGTTACAGTTTTTCCAGATATTAGAAGTTATAAATCTGCTCAAGACATTTATATTAGCCAGTGATGAATATCCCCACATAAGGTTTGCATCCAATTTGCAAAAAATTTTGTGTGTCAAAGTTCAGATTTAACAATGAAACATTATTTTAGGTTCAGATAATCAAACTTGGCCTCACTGCATTTAAAACTTGGTATCATTGCTTTGATTCCTAAAACCATCTCTTACAACTAGTGTTTCAAGTATCAAACAGACTCTTGAGATTTGTTGTTATAATAGTCTACACTAATTGGGACTCATGTGGTGTACTAGGGTGTCAGATGGTTTGTGCTCTGCTCTTCACAAGCAACAGAAAATAAAACCATTATACATAAAAATAACTGCAATAATCTGCTAAGGAAACAGAATTTTACCAAGTTCTATTGATAGTATTGATTTTTAAGAGAAAATCCCAGTAAATATTATTGAGGTTACGCTAATTCTGGCGCATTCTATATACAGCTTATTTTCTCAGATTGTCTACATGTCTGCATCACTTATGTTCTAACATATTAATGTGTTTGTTCTTAATAGATTTTGATGCTTTGTAAGACTCTCTTTTAAAAGTGTGAATCTAGCTATGGTATTGGGAGGGAGAGGAGTTGGTTGAGTAATTGCATGCTATTAAATCAATATTCACTTTTTGCAACCGCATAGATTTTTCTCTATAGTGATCTGGTCTTCTAACACTATACCCCTCACCACTGGAGGGGGGGCATATTTTGAGATTTTCTTTGCTGTACAAAGTTTCCCCCACTTTCGATGCATCCTGAGTTTACTATTATGCTTGTGAACAAGCTGTATGTAACTTCTGATTGTTTTCTTCTTTTTTGACATTTCAAATTCTGTATTTAACTGAATTGATGGAGCAGCAGGGAGAAAGTAGAAAATGAATATACCTCTTGTCCTGGTATTAGCTAATGATTCGCACTGGTTTTCCAAGGTAATAAGGTATATATTCTCACTTGCGATTGAGTCTCTTTGAACAGGAATGACAGAGCAATAAAAGTAATAGGGCTAATTAAGCATTTTTTTTCTAATACTTTTATTCAGATTTACAAAGAGAAAAAAACTAATATAAAGCAAGAAAAATATAAAAAAGGAAGAAAGAAAAATGCAAAGTGAGAGAAAATAAAATAAAAAATAAGAAACAATATATAAAACTGACTCCCCTCTTCCAAACAACTTCAGCAACTTAACATCTTCTCTAGTAGTTCAATTTTTTAAAAAATCTTTCCATATCTCATCCCTTATTAATGATCAAATGGATTATTGATCATCATTCAGTCCTAATCAGCAACAGTCTATTAAGAGTTAGTAGAAATAGTAGCAAATATATTTTAATCTTAATCAAATAAAACCACTTTATATTCCAATGTATCACTTTATCTGAGAAATAAACTCAAATTTTAAGGCCTCATCATTCAGTCCTGGCTAGAAAGAAATTCTATCAATAGCTACCAGAAATCACAACGCATATATTTTAACCCTGGTCAAATAAGTCCACTTTATATTCCTTCTGTTTCCTTTTAAAAAGCTTGATCTTTAATCCTGTCAAAGAATGTTTCTATCAGAACCCTATCTTTCTATGGGCATGGGTTTTCTTATCCTTTTCGGGTTCTGCCATATTCTGGGGAGGGAGGGTGTTGATGTGTATTTCTTTTGCTTTATTTCCTGCTCCATCCTCTGATCTTTCTCTAACGGGGTGAGAATAGAATATATTTCCGGCCATCTGCCTTATCTCCGGCCATGGAATAAATGGCTCAGACACCTAACAGCCTTGGAAGCGGCGGCGCCTTATCAATCTGTTCCCATGGCACTTTCACACCTGTGGATTGGCCTGTTTGAACTGTCCAAACTGTTTTTGCTGTGACTATTGGCTTGCTCTCACAGAGTCATCTTCAGTCTGCCATTACTGCTAAGCTTGTAAGCCGCCCTGAGTCTTTGGAGAAGGGCGGGATATAAATATAATAAAAAAATAAAAAATAAATAAAAAATTACATCCCTGGAAATCCAATTCAGCATTTTTTTTCCCAAGATGTTGTGCTTTGCCAGAGAGCAAGCTACAGGTTAATGTCTTGCAGTTTACCAGCCCCTGCCACCCCAAAAAATTCAGAATTTCAGCTTCACTAGAATACATTGGGGTACTGTTCCCATCGTACAGTACTCAACCAACATGAGCCCAAAGCCAAAGTGAAGGAAGTTATAGCCAACCTTTCTAGAGGGTATAGAAAGAAGGCAGTTCAAAGATATCATATGTAGCTATGACCAATAAAACAATTTTGTGCTTTCTCTTGGGGGAAAATTTTGAATGATATTATTTATTCTGCACATTTTTTTATTTTACTGAGAAAGTTCCTTCCCTGGCCTAAAACATTGTTTGGACCTCTACACTGATTTAATTCTTGTATTAATCCCCAGAAGTCTGAGCATAGCCATAACAAGATTCAAGTGAACTGAAATGCCTGCTTGCCTGCCTAGGGCTGTAGGTTCTCAATTTTTTAATAAAAAAAAATTGGCTCTTCAACATGCTTGGGATGGAAATACAGCTGGGAAAGGAGACTGGATGGAATTTGGGATATTCTTTGTGAATGTCCCTTCCAAGAAGTTAGCTGTCTGTTTCTCTTTTCTCCTTTCTAAAATTTCCACTTGGCCATGGTTTTTGGAGCCAATAGCATTCCAGTTGGCAGAGTTTCTTTCTGCTTTGGCTGAAACAAGCAGCAATTTCATCCTGATCTTCTCTCCTCCTTCCTTTTTTCTCTCTGCTAATGTGGAAGTCATCATGGCTTTACGTCATATGGCAGTGAACTCAGGCACATTTTATGGCCTTTTGAGTCATCATTACTTTTCCAGCATCTGTGTCATTAGCTTGGAATTTGTATTTGAAACTTTCTCCACACTTCATTTACTCTACATTTTTTGGCAGGGCTCTCTGCTTCGGTGTTTGTCACTTAATATGGTTTTCCTGGCCCTCTTTTCACAGATATTTTTCAACCCCCCTCTCCTCATGATACAGGGGATAAAATCCAGATTTTAATGTTCACAATTATTTTACTCTTCTCCAGTTCTTTACTGCCAAATTGAAATGGTGGAATTATTTCTGCCCACTTTTCTGGAAGAGAGCAAATTTAGGACTGTCCTTGCCCTGGCTATCTTTATCTGTCATTTGCTGCCCAAGAAGAGGGCAGCTTCTAGCTAAACTTGGATATGAAATGTGTTTGAATATTAGTAGTTCAGATTGGTAGTTGGGATGTTGGTTTGATCTCCAAGCTTGGCGATTTGGCTGCAAATGTTTCATCTCCATTTGGGGGAACATCTTCAGTGTGCTTTGAATTGTGCTTGACACAGGCCTTAAATTGGTGTGGGTGCTATTTGTCCAGATGTTGCTGAGTCATCAAAGAAGTTGTACTTCCACAAATAAGCCCCAAGCTATGAGTATGTTACGTGGATGACACCTTCGTAATAACTGAGCACAACCAGGTCAACCAAACCTAGCAAAGAATCAACAACATCTTTGTAGACATCTGATTTACAATAGAAACCGAGAATAACAAGAACTGCCATTCCTGGAAGTCCTTGTAACCAGAACCACCAGTGGCCAACTTCTAACTTCCATGTGCAGCAGGGGACTTCAGACTTGGCCCTTTTATGACTTGTGGACTTCACCTCCCAGGATTCTTCAGCCAGCATGCCTGGCTGAGGAATTCTAGGAGTTGAAGTCCACAAGTCATAAAAGGCCCAAGTTTGAAGACCCCTGGTGTACAGGAAGGCAACACGTACAGATCAAATCCTCAACTTCCACAGCAATCACCCTAAATGTCACAAACAAAGCTGCATCAGAACACTGTTCATGAGAGCGGAATCCCTTTGCAATACCATGGAAGCCACGAAACGTCATCCAGAGATCGCTACAGACAAACAATACAAACACCCAAAGCAACGCAACAACTACAACAGGAACAACAATGACCAGACAAATCACAATTCTCTACCTATATTTCAGAGATGACAGCAAGACTACTGTGCCAACATGATCTCACTGCAGCCCACAAACCGGCCTCAACTCTCAGACAGACTCTGTCAAAACCTAAGGAGCAGACAGAAGCAAACCAAAGATCAGGAATCATATACCAAATGCAGTGCAGCTACTGTGAAAAGAACTATGTGGACCAAACAGGAAGACAACTGTCTACTAGACTGCACAAACACTTCCTGGCTATCAAAAGACATAACCCACTATCCCTCGTCTCCATCCACAAAGACTCAGAAGGACACAAGTTTGATCTAACTGGGACCACAGTTGTAACCCAAACAAAATTAAGGGGAGAAAGAATTCCTTGAAGCCTAGTTCTCCACCCATAAGTCAATAAGCAGACACATTGACATGGACCCAATCTACCAACCACTGAGAATGAAAGAACTACTTCAACCGCAATCCCAAAGGCATCATTTAAAATGAACAAACAGGCACCCCACCACACAGCAACAAAAATCACAACCCCCCACAAGAAACCAGACCACATCTCAGCAACAACAGCCAGCCAGCCAGCCAAACAACCCAAAACCAGACCATGACTCAGAGGCAACCAAACAAACATCATTTGCATCACACAGACGATATTTAAACACCAAAGACTATGGCCCAGCAACAACAACCAGCTAACCAAACAGCCCAAAATCAGACCATGACTCAGCAACATCTGGACAAATAACAACCACACCAATTTAAGGCCAGTGCTCTGACAGACAAGCACAATTCAAAGCGCATTGAAGATGTCCCCCTGAATGGAGACGAATCGTTTACAGCCAAATCGCCAAGTTCGGAGATCAAACCAACAGCCCAAACGTGGATATCTCAAAAATCTTGTATCTTATGATTAATTATTGTAAATATGATTTATGACCTATCATTTTGTTTTATGTGTGTACATTGAGAGCTTCATTGTATGTCCAATCATACTTGGCCAATAAAGAATTCTACTGCTATTTCTATATTTCTGTTATTCTATTCTATTCTCATTGAGCAGTCCTGGTTAGACCTTATACAGAAGTTGACCAAGAAATCCCAGAAAAAGCTGGACTGGAATGCAGTGGAAAGCCACTGGTTTATTGTTGCAGAGAAGAATGTATGGACCTTGTACTTGGATTCACCAGAAGTCAACTAGAAGGAGTTTTTTGCTTACTTGCCTTTTCCTGAAGGTTTGATGTTAGAATGTGGTAGCATTCTCATAATATGAAAAGAAGGATGGCAGTCCCGGAAAACATAATTTTACTCCACAGAGCAGACATGTCAAACTCGCGACATCACATGACGTCGCGCAACATATCAGGACAGTTTTGCCATTGCCGGCAATGGGATGGGTATGGCTTCCGGATGGCGTGTCTGGCTCATGGGCCGGCAGTTTGACAACCCTGCCATAGAAGTTTGTGGTGGCAGATAATGGTTACTATTCAGTTACTTTCTTGATTTCGGACTTTTATCCTATTCCTGGAATTCTGTTCAGAAGTTCTCTACTATGCTTAACCCTAACATTGCATGCCATCCAGAATCTGTTGCTTCCACTTTCTGTTCTGGTAAGACGTGACATCTTGATGGAAATACTAGCTATGAAAATTAGTTTCTTGGGAGATAGTTTACCCAGCACCACATATCTTTTTGTATCATAGTTTTCCCATATATATGGCCCTATTTGAAAGTTATGTTTGAAAGCACTAGGATTGATGTACACCAGCTTTCCAGGCTGGGAAGTATTCAGGCTTGTCTTGTATGAACAGAGAATAAGAATTGAATGTGATGGTGAGATTTGTTCCATAGAAGGAGTTCAGTTTCCTTCTGTTGTGACTCCTCAAATGATATAGTCTTCCTTATGAAAGTATAAGTGACTTTTTTCTCATCTCCTCCACATTGTAAGCAATTGTCTCACACTTTTCAAACTGCTGCTGTTTTAACTATCTTTCAGGTTTATCTAGTTGGAATTTAGCTTGTTACTTAGTTTGTTTTAAAAGTTTGGGAGGAGAGCATCTCAAGGAGTAGATGGAAAGAAGTTTCATGATGTCACAAGGACAAAGGCTTTCTTCTAAGTTTGTTGCGGCATCAGAGATTACAGATCTAACTAAGAAAGAAAAGGGGCATGTGAAAGTGTGTATTTAATGGTACTTAAACCAATTGGTTTGTGTATGTGAGTATTATTGGATGCCTCCTGGACTTTAGCAAAACAACATTCTGTGGTCAGCCATTGTGGCTTTTCTTCCTCAAGGAGAGAGTATAGAAACCTCTCACAACATAATTGGGTTGGAGCTGGCAATGTAAAAAAAGTGTATTATGAGCATCCCCAAAAATAAAAAAAAGAACCCCTAGATGGAAAGAAAACCCTTGAAGCTTATGTTCTGCCTGGTGGGGTGGAGAAAGGCCAAGTGAAGCTGTAATCTAATTTTGGAGTGGTGTTATTACAGGTCACAGAGTCATTTCACTGGCCGGTCACAAGCAGAAATTCCAAAAGAAGAGGTCACATGGTGGCACAGTGTGGTCAGGAGGTTTACGCGAGTGTCGATTTATTTTTTAATTTGGCCAGGAGCCCTATATTACTTTGTGTCTTCCTTACAAAACGAAACAAAGCAATGATTCTAGCTTTCCCTTTCCTGTAACACCACCCCCACCCTGTGGCATTGCCCAGTTATCTGGACCTACGTGTTGCAGTATAGGGTGAGCAATGCTGTTTTTCATAGTTTCACTTGTATTATTTCTGTATGGAAAAAAATCTCATCAGCAGTTAGCAGCTTATGTCCCAGGGGGGGCGGGGGGGGATTAGACCACACAGTCCCCATCTATCTTTTATTTCCTACAATTTCCCTGCTCCCTGGCTGCTTTTGTTTTCATTTACAGTGTGCCAAAGACTGCTAACTATAGTTGTCTAAACTGTGGCTGTGGAGGATACAGACAAAATCCTGGGTGCTTGGGGTCCTAAAGGCAGAATACTGATGTCTAGAAACCTGAACTATTTATACATTTATGAAGATAGTTGCCTTATTGCAGAAGTGCACCATATTTTCAGACAAGGGCTAGATTTCATTCTTTGTATGCTGTGCCAGTGTCTGTATCTAAATATGGACAGAAGCTGAATTTAAATTATATTGCATTCATTAACTAATATAAATATGTGCCTCCAGATGTTTAATAATTTTCCTTTTCTTTGACATTAAAATTACTGTTTGGTGCCAACCTGTCAAATAGCTCCATCGGCTGGAGGATCACTTAATGAGACTAGGTCTCAAGTTATACATTCCTTCTTTTTACAGAGTTAGGTTGTTGATCCTTCTAGACAAGTGTTTTCTACTCTTCTGGCAGTTCATGCCGAGTCCTCCAACTGCTTTAATTCCTGCAAAATGAGTGGCCAATGTAATGTATATGAGATGCTATGTATGACCTCAGATGGAGTGGGATGAAGGCATTCTCCATCCTTGCTCTGACTTCTTGGTGATTTGTGGTGTGTCTCAAGGCTTGATGTACACCAACTCCTATTTAACATCCACATGAAGATACTTGATAAGTTTATTTTACAGCATGGGTTGAGATATCAGAAATATGCGGATAATGCTTAGCTGTACATCAAGAATGCCATTGAAGTTCTGTCCTGATGTCGGGAAGCTTTGGGGGACTGGATGGGGAACAGCAGGTTCAGCTCAACTAATCTGAGGACTTTGGCTTTTAGGGCTTCCTGCGGTAGTGATTTCCCCATCATTAGTTCTGGGTGCAGTACACTTCCCCAGAGAGAATTTAAAGTACAGTTTGGGAATCTTTCTGGATTTGCAGTTCCTATTTGAGGAGTAGGCACACCTATAGTCAAGGAGGTTTTTGTAAAATTACCTGTAATATGCCAATTGCATTCTTAACTGGACTGGGAGGAACTACACAGGCACCGTGCTTTTGGTCTCCTCCCAAATGGATTAGTGCAGTGTGCTTTACATGGGATTCCCCTTAAAGAATATCCAGAAGCTGCAGTTGGTCCAGACTACAGTGACACAGGCAATTTTGGGGGTGCCCTTACTTCATGAGTTGTCTGGACTCCCAAGAAGCATCTGAGCGCAATACACAGTCCTGGTGCTAACTACAAAGTCCTTCATGGGATGGGAGCAGGATATTCAATTACTCTTACTCTCTGAATCCTACCAATTAAAGAATACTGATTACTGACACCTGCAAAATATGTCTCTTCTGCCATGGTGCTGGTCTGTGGAATCTCTACCACCTGAGATTACTGCTGGCTTTCCAGCAGTAATGCTGGAAAAATGCTCTGGCTATTTTCCCAGGCATGGGGATTAGGAAAGTGGTGAAGCCTGTGAGATTTTACAATTGTTAAGGAATTATCTTAAGCATCCATGTTTTGCTTTTTATTTTGTGTTTTTTATCAGTTGTGTTATTTATATTGGTTTTTAAATTATGTTTACCACCTAAAGTTGCCTTGGGAAACAGGCAGCTCTATAAATCTAAATAAACGAAAACCGAAATAAATATAGATTACTGAGTATCCCCAGTTTTGCTCACCACAGGGGTTCTTGCATTATTCTCTGGCAGTCCCTGGGAGAGAAAATCAGCCTTGCTCTCCAGCACAGAGAGATAATCGTACCCTTCTCTAATGGTGAGTTTCTGGTCCCTCCATGACAGGAGACTAGAGCCTTTTCCTTAAGAATATAGATTACACCCTTTACCCAAAAATGTAGGCTTGGCCAGCTCATTTGAGAGCCTCAGGTAAATCATTTTATTCTTATTGACAACTAATGTTGCATTTCAATTGCTTTTACCCCCCTTTAATGTCTTCTATTTGACTATGGACTAAGATGATGTATTTAGTCAGGACTGGTCATTTTTGCAAAAGCAGCTCTGCAGAATATTTCTCCCAACAGTGTTCTTTCGTTTGAGTAGAAGCAATGGCTTCTCAAAATATCAAAGAGGAGATTTTTTTTTTTTTTTGAAAAGTTTTTCAGTACATTTTAATTATTACATCCCATCCCCCAACCCTTCCCTCCCTTCCCAACCCTATCCCACCCTCTCACCCTCCCCTTCCCCCCTCCCCCCCCCCCGGACTTCCCAGAGCTAGATACAAGGTATAAAAATAAAGTAACCAATCATGAACTCCCATATACTAACAACAATAAACTATTAAATCTCTCGCACTTTAGCTCTTATAAGTTGACTACAAGCAATATACTTATTCAAATGCTAGATGAAACTTTTTAGTCCCGTATTTATTCTGGATGTAATCAATCCATTTCTTCCACTCCACAATATATCGTTGTTGCGAATGGTCTTTCAAGTATGCTGAAATCTTCGCCATTTTCGCCAGGTTGGAAACTTTTAAAGTCCATTCCTCTATAGTCGGCAGTTCTTCCTTCTTCCAGTATTGCCCTATTAAAAGTCTCGCTGCCGTAATTAAGTTCAACATCAGATTAATGTCCAGCACAGTAGTATCAGTAATAATGCCCAATAAAAACAACTGCGGACAAAACTTTATCCTTTTCTTGAATATCTTCTGCATATTCCACCAAATTTTAATCCAAAATGCTTTGATCTTTTTACAAGTCCACCATATATGAAAGTACGTTGCATCTTCACCGCCACATCTCCAACATTTAGGCTGATAATTCGGATACATACTTGCTAATTTTTTAGGATCTAAATGCCACCTATAAAACATTTTATAAAAATTCTCTCTTAAGTTTTGAGCTTGCGTAAATTTCACATTTCTCACCCAGATCTTTTCCCAAGTGTCCATTGTGATAACTTCCTGAATATTCTGTGCCCATTTTATCATACAGTCCTTAACAATTTCTGTTTCTGAGTCAATCTCTATCAATGCAAGATATATCCGTTTGATATGCGCTGGTCCCTGATTTCTAATTTGCTTTACCAAATTTTCATCATCCATTAAAAAACCAATTTTCTGATCCTCTTTCCACCTGGCTTGTAATTGTCCATATTGAAACCAAGTTTGTACAATCTTTTTTTCTCGTAAAAGATTATATGACTTCAAACACCACACATTCCTCTCCAAACTCAAAATTTCCTTATATGTAATCACATCATGTTTAAATCCAACATTTATATTCTCTATTGCATGTTTGGGTATTGCCCATAACGGTATCTTATAATTTAACTTTTGTCTGTGCTTTTTCCAAACTCGCAACAAAGCATACCTCAAAATATGCCTTTTAAACACATTGTCTACCTTTTTGTCATACAATAAATATGCATGCCAACCAAATAACAAATCATGCCCTTCAAGATTTAATAGTCTCCCCTGTGTCAAATTAATCCAATCACTTATAGCTGATAATGCAGCAGCTTCATAATATAATTTAAAATTGGGCATTCTTAGACCACCTCTTTCACGCGTATCCTGCATAATTTTAAATTTGACCCGTGGCCTTTTCCCTGCCCAAACAAATTTATTAATACCCTTCTGCCATTCCTCCAAATTTGAATCCTTTTTGAGAATGGGTATCATTTGAAACAAAAATAAAAATTTTGGCAGAACATTCATTTTTACTGCTGCAATTCTTCCCAATAATGACAATTGTAATTTTTTCCAACTATCCAATTCTTTTTGCACTTTGTTCCATAACTTTTCATAATTATTTTTATATAATTTAACATTTGAGGGTGTTAAATATACCCCCAAATATTTAACCCTTTCAACAATTTCAAATCCAGTTAACCTTTCTAAAGCTACCTTTTGTAATACTGTCATATTTTTAGATAAGATTTTAGTTTTTTGTATGTTAATCTTAAATCCAGAAACTTTCCCATATTGCGATATTAACTCTTCCCTCTTTTGCAACTACGCACTTTCACTTTCAAAGTCTTCAATGTGGATTGAGCCAAAGATCAAAAGTTCACTTACTCCTTATTCTCTTGCATCGCTCTGCCTGCTTTCATTATCTTCCAAAGTCCATTCTTGTAAGCAGGGATGGTTGCGTTCGCCTTGTTCTGCTCCAAAAAAAACGGAGCAGACACGCTGCGCAGCCCGGAGAAATCCAAGCTTCGGGGGTGCTCAATCCTTCAGCCGCCAGAACTTTAAGCCCTGGCGGCCCCAGAGAGCCCTTCCCCTACTTGGATACTCACCCCCTCCTCTTCTCCCGAGGAGGGGGCTTCCGAACCGCCGAAACAGCTGATCGGCGCTGTTTTCGGCGGTTCTACAAAGCCGCGAAGCTGACAAGCTAAAAGCAGCTGTCGGCGGCGGCGCCTTGCCACCCGGAAGTCCCAAAGAGGAGATTTTGATACCTGCTTCTTTTAAAGGCCTACAGTGCCAGACTGAACCTGGACTTCAGTTTCTCTTTTGTAAGTTCTGTATTACAACAAACGACTCTCATTCCAGTAGGGTAAAATGCACATTGTAACTACTTCATTAGCCTCACGATCATGCCTGTCTGCCTCCCTTAAGGATACCACTTTCCCCAATGTGCAAGACATGCGTAGGGTGAAATTAGATTGATGTCTGCTTTCCCTTGTCAAACAAATATAGAATTTCAGAGAAGCCATCATTCTTTTCATTTTAAGTGGTACATTTCTTGTTAAACTGCCTTCTCCAAATCTGAAAACAGTCACAAAAAGTGCTATGCACCTTGGGGATTGGCTATCCCATTTAACTACATTCTCCACAGTAGTTGGTACAACAGAAATGATGGCATCCCATTGGATGCACCACAAAAACTGCTACAGTTGTCTTCAGTAAAAGATTGTATCATAGATAGCACACAACATCTTCTGCCTTCTTGGTGCTTGCTGTTCACTGCCATTGCCAGCTCTTTGATGGGATGGGATGCACTGAGAGATAAGATTGTCTTTAAAGACACAGTCCAGTTGGCATCCTTCATGGGCAGCTCTTATCAGTCCACTCAGCTCTAGTGTAAATCTACATAGTAATTTTTCTTGGCCCTGTGACAAAAGCTGTATGTATATTGGAAAACAGTGACTGTGCTATCAGATCCCCTCTACCTTCCTTGTGTATTAGTGTTTATACTCAGGTAGTGTGACTGGAAGAAGCATTTTAGAGAGGACATTTTGATGTTCTTCTAGTTAGGCCAATGGACTAACTCACTATTTTGTTGCTTGCTTTTATTGAAGAACACCTAACACCCAATTTATTGGGGTTCTTTTCTTTTCTTTTCCTTTGGGTGCGGGGTGTTGAATTTGTTCTACTTTAAATGGAGTCCCATATCAGTACTGTTGTGACATAATTGTGCTATTCCACATATGTTCTGAACCCTTCTAGGCATACATCTGGTTCTTTGCATCCTTCTTGGTTGAAAAAGTTATTTAAATGTAGTTAAGATGTAAAAAAAAAGACAGCATTTCAAAACTATGTTGTCAAATAGAAAACCAGGGTGTAATAGATTAGCAATTTATTTCCTAACAACTGAAGCTCTTAAATGCATTTTCATGACATTGTACTTCTGTTTCTTTGACATATAAGGAAGGTGACTGGCAGAAAGATTTAGTAAATATTTGCTGCTGTGTCATTGTTGAATTTGTATAGAATTTTTATATATAAAATATTATTTTGGTCTATAATTGCTGCTTATTACAAACTTGTTTATAAATTGCAAAATTACTATGGAATTTTGTGTTCATATCTACATTGAAACTCGTGGCTGACATCTTTATATTTATTACTCATATACATTTTGGCTAAATTGTACCCAACTACTGAAGCTGCTTATCCATCATCCTTCCTTATGGGAAACATCCAATTCTTTATGCTTGAAAATGAGCAGATTTACTCATAATGGGATCTATAAGAATAGCTTGTAGGTTTCTATATTTCTTAGCTGATTTTCCTTCTGCGCAGTATTTTTGGATTCTCATTATTCCTACACAGGAAAAGTCTTTGTTCGATTGGCTTAGTTCCAGAAGGCTGGACACTTGTCTACCTAATAGCCTCTTCCTAGAGATACATAGGGACGCGGTGGCTCAATGGGTTAGGACGCTGAGCTTGTCGATCAGAAGGTCGGCAGTTTGGCGGGTCAAATCCTGAGTGCTGCGTAACAGAGTGAGCGCCTATTACTCGTCCCAGCTTCTGCTAACCTAGCAGTTCGAAAGCATGTAAACATGCAAGTAGAAAAATAGGGACCACTATGATGGGAAGATAACAGCGTTCCATGCGCCTTTGGCATCTAGTCATGCTGGCCACATGACCACGGAGACATCCTTGGACAAGCACTGGCTCTTCGGCTTTGAAACAGAGATGAGCACTGGCCCCTAGAGTTGGAAACGACTAGCACGCATGTGCAGGGGAACCTTGGTGGAGCAGTGGGCTAATGCTTCCTTAAGTAACACCAGCTGCCTGCAATTAGTGCAGGTTCGAGTCCCACCAGGCTCAAGGTTGACTCAGCCTTCCATCCTTCCGAGGTAGATAAAATGAGGACCCGGATTGTTGGGGGCAATAAGCTGACTTTGTAAAAATGACGCTTGGGGGGGGGGGGGCGAAAGCCCTAAGAAGCAGGCATATACATAGAATGAAGGCTATTGCTAAGCACATTGATTTGTGCTTCTTAGATTGTAAGCCGCCCTGAGTCTTCGGAGAAGGGCGGGATATAAATGGGATTAAAAATATATATTTGTTTGTTCCATGTTAAAGCTGCAATATCAGCAGGAGGGGAAGGTGACCAGTGTGGTGGGGATAGGGCATATAGAATAACTTATTGATTCCTTGTCAACTTTAAAAGTAAGTGAATTCATGTGTGGAAAGATAGGTCAGTTACATTCTGTGTGGGTTTGTATTGTTTTATCTTTATTTATTACTTTTTCTGATAACTGATCAAATTTATTTGATATTCAGATGTGCAGGTAAACAGTTTTTATTATCTTTTGGGGGTTTTGTGTTTATTTTTAAGGATGTTTGAATCTTAAACCTTAGACCAGTTCTGGGAAAAGATTATTGTGATTCTCAGCTGAGAAGTAGTGAATTGGCCAAAAATTAGACAGCCCTTACAAAGTTGTATTACTATAACACTACCCATAAGGCTTTCTGGAAGTTTCCTTTTCTATAGCCTTCCAGAGACTTTGGATTGCAGTAGGATAAAAAAATGAAAAATATATAAGAAGCAGCAAGTTGTGCAAATCACTTGGGCACGGAGTAGAGTATCAAATGAAGTGTCTCTGAACAGTACAGCTGCTCTGAAGCTCTTTTCTTCTAATCATGTGAGCACGTGTCCATGTGAACAAAAAGTCACTTCATTGGCCACAGTCCTGTTAGATGTGTATGCTCTGCGTACTTGATGATCTTGAACTGGCCATACCTTGGCAATTCAAGTAGCAGCTTTGAAGTGTCCTCTTGGACAAGCTGTCCAAAGAAACATATTTTTACATATGAACAGCCTGTACTCTAGTGGTATTATGGGAATTCCTTCCATGTGCCTTTCCAGTTTGGAAGCCATGAAGGACAGATATGGGAATAAACCTTTTCTGAATCAAGGAATTCATTATTACAAGAAAGCTGTATTCACAAGGCACACTTAACAAGGTCAGTTAATGCTGTTGGGGCCATATTTGCACCACATGATAAACTTGGTACCATTAGACAAGGGTATTATTGTGTCATAGAAATCTTGCTTGTCTGTATCGCACAAGGTTGTACAAACCCAGAAATGGATGAATTTCATAAACAGCTTAAATATGTGTGAATGCAACCCGTATCTAGCAAAATTCACATTTTATGGGTTTAAAGAACTTTGTCTAAACTCCTCTTTTTATGGAATATTTCTGCTTCCTGGTTTTCTTCAGGAGTTTGTTACTTAAAAATTTCTGTCTGGTTTTTATTAGCCACTTCAAGGGCTCTTTTAATTCCAGATATGTGTATCAAGCAGCCATAAACACATTTCTCAGAAGGAAAATTAGGAATGCATTTATAAGAAATAGGCAATACTATAGACAAGAGAAACTACACAAATCTTAAGATAGTTTTTTTCTCAGTTTATTTCTAATTTAAAGGGAAAAACAATTCTGTTTTGCACTGCATGCATAACTTTTGCTTTACATATAATTATAAGTCATGGAATAAACTGAAATGGTTGAATTCAATAGGATGAGTCCAAACTAAACAAAATGAGTCCAAAATGTGATCTATGAACCTAGATTGAAAAAAAAAAGCTGATTCAATATAACAGCAATGGCAGAAAAAAGCAAAATTTGGAATTGTTTAGTAGGGGTATCAAACTGCCGGCCTGCCGGCCGGTTGCACCGTACACCTACCCCAGGTCCAACAATGCAAAAAAAGTCACGATACGTCGCAACACGTCATGTGAGGTGCTGAGTTTGACACCCATGATTTAGAGGGACCAAGATGATAATGTGCCTGGAAGGGAAAACCTTTGAGGAATAAATGGAATCATTGGTTATGTTTAGTATCAAAAAAAGAAGACTATAGTAGAGAGACATGATAAGCATTATAAACAGTTTATGGCTTTCATGTAGAAGACAGGGCAGAAAACAGGATAAGAAAGAGCAGATTTAATTTACAAAGAAATTATTTTGGTTTATTCTGAAAAATGTCCTAACTGTAAGAGCTATTCAACAATGAAACAGGAGTGCCTTGGGGGATGGTGACCTTGTCTTCAGAGAGGTTTAAAAGGAGGTTGGATGATTATCTGCCAGAGATGCTATAGCAGTAGATTTGTGCTGTGGCCAAAGTCTAGGTGATCTACAAAGTGACTTCCATCCCTTTCATTCCATAATTCTATGATATACCAAGCTCTACATCTTATGCCTTTTAATATGATTTAATTTAATTTAATATTTAATATTTATATTTATATACCGCCCTTCTCCCGAAGGACTCAGGGCGGTGAACAGGGCAATTAATAAAATACAAGAATACAAAGATTAAAAAGGATTAAACAAATGCCCAAAACTAACAACAATAAATTTAAAATGAATTAAAACTATATTAAAAAATCCCAACCCATCACCCATCAGGCCAGGCCGGCTTGTTCAAACAGGTAGGTCTTCAGATTGCGTCGGAAGGAGCGAAGGTCGGTAGCCGTCCGGAGCTCAACCGGCAGTTGATTCCACAAATCCGGAGCGCCCACAGAAAAGGACCTCCCCCTGGGGGCCACCAGACGACACTCTCTGACTGGTGGCACCCTGAGGAGGCCCTCTCTGTGGGAACGCACGTGGCGGAGGGAAGTCGATGCCGGCAGCAGGTGATCCCTAAGGTACTCCAGACCCATGCCATGCAGGGCCTTAAAAACCATAACCAAAACCTTGAAT
>JAKJMR010018124.1:2715-18890 GCA_024449315.1 Daboia siamensis | reverse complement strand
CACACACACACACACACACACACACACACACACACACACACACACACCGATGCTGCTCTGACATCCCGCCCCCTCTACCTGACTCCCACTGCCAATGCCACAGGCTGGACTGGAACCACCCACGGGCCCACAGGCTTTGAAATGCTTAGGTCTGACCTACAAGATCAAAAGTGGGGGTACAGCCACCATTTGGCTCCCTTCTGATCCCCTATATGCCTGATTTTACCATAATGTTTGAGAACCTCTTCACATGTAACCCAGAACTGGTTTTCTACTGCCTTTTCTGAGATTTTTTTTAATTGTCTATTTACTCTATTTACTCTATTTCCTGGTGTGCTCCTGTCTAAGAATATAGGAGTTCATATTGCTCATCTTTTGCAGTATCATTCAAGATCAGCTGCCATCTGTTGTGACCCATTCAAGTTGATTTAAGTTTATTGTAAATTGATTACAGTTTTTGTGAGGGCTTCTTCTGTCAATTATTATTTGGAATGCAGCACCTTACATACTAAAATAACAATAATCCTTCACTTGGAAAAACATGATCTAATAGAATTAGGTATTAGGAAATTCTCCTTCTCAGATCCACGTAATAACTTTAATATCATAAGTTTAAATATAGGCTCCAGTTTTCATTTTTGTATTTTGTTTTGCATATTATTGTACTTTCATTCTGCTTTATCTGCTGTACAGGAAGTCCTTGACTTACAACAGTTCATTTAGTGACTGAAGTTACAATGGCACTGAAAATAGTGACTTTTGACTATTTTTCACACTTATGATGGTTGCACCATCCCCATGGTCATGTGATTTACATTCGGATGTTTGACAACTGGTTCATATTTATGACGGTTGCAGTTTCCCAGGGTCATGTGATCATTTTTTATGACCTTCTGACAAGCAAAGTCAATGGGGAAACCAGATTCACCCAACAGCCATGTTACTAATTTAACAACCGCAGTGATTCACTTAACAAAATGCGGCAAGAAAAATCGTAAAACTCACTTAACAAATTTCTCACTTAGCAACATAAATCCTGGTCTTAATTGTGATCGTAAGTCAAGGGCTACCTGCATATGAACATTCTTTCACTTTCTCTTCTCCTTTTCCTCCTGGTTCTGTTTCTCCTTCTGTCCCCATTTATCCAAATGCAATTGCTATATACATTTGCTGTGATTTATATTCCCTACCAATCAAACTGCATTCTCACACGTTGATCTTGCCTCCCTTCCAGAGTTGCAGCAACAGCAGCATCTAATAGAGGCACAAACCATCGGTCCAGGACATTTGCAACTAAAATTGACTCCAAATTCAGCTGTGTTTGGAGTTGTTTGAATTCAAAGTATAAGTGGCTTGTAGAACATATGTTTTGCATATAAACAGATCCTGAATCAGTTTCTCAAATAGCAGAATTTTCCATGGAATTATAGAATACACTGAGTTGGAACAGTCTTTCAACTTAAGGTCATTCTGTGCTATTCACTGCTTTGTATGGATCTACTAAACCATCCGTGACAGGTGGCCATTCAGCCATTCAGTCACACTTTTGAAGATGTGCAGCGAGGGGGAGTCCACTAGTGTTTCTGAACCTTAATAACTTTTAAGATATACGGGCTTCAACTTCCAGATTTTCTCAATCCATGCTGACGGTGGAATTCTGGGAATTAAAGTCCATGTACCTTAAAGTTGCTGAGGTTCAGAAGCACTGCTCTCGGCAGACTGTTCTCTGCTGCTTTACAGCTCATGGTGAGGAATTTACCTCTTACTGCTCAGCCTGAATCTTATTTCTTTTGATTTAACTCACCATCCTTGGTTTGTTCGCTTCCTTGGTTTCAACAAAGAACAAATCTGCCCTTTCTTGCACATGACAGCTTTTTAGATATTTGTAAAGCTTTGTAAGCTAAATTACCCAGCTTCTTTGATAATTCCTCACAGGATTTGGATTCTGTCATCCTGATAACTGAATTTTTTTTTCTGGCTTTTGTTACTCTTTTAAGTATATTGCCCAAAACCAAGCATGAAATTCCAAATATGGTCCAACCAGTGCATTTGGATAGCCATTCCCAAATATAAATTTCAGATAGCCATGATGTTCCATTAGAAATAATAAGTCAATAGATTAAAGATTAAAAAGTGCTGAATAAACTGAAATCTCCAGAAAAATTGTTCTGACTTACTGACATAACAAATGCTGGGTGGAGTCTGGAGGAACAAAGCTGATCTAATTGAGACCATGAACTGCATCATCCTTAGAAATGCCAGGACTGTAGTAGAGACACTTAAGTGCAAAGTCTTTGACAATCAGACTTTAATACCTATTGTTGACAAATATTGGATTTTTAAGACCTTGGAGCAACTGAGCCCTCAAGATGTGCTGAATTACATCTTCTTTCATTCCTGGTCAGTTTACTCAATTGCTTTGCTGACTGGGAATGTTTGAACTTGTAGCTGTTTAGTCTAGTGGTTAAAATACCAGGCTAGAAAACAGGAGTCACTGAGTTCTAGTCTCGCCTTAGGCATAAAAGCTGACTGGGTGACCATGAGCCAGTCACTTTCTCTCAGCCCAGCCCATCTCACAGGGTTGTTGTTCTGGAAAAATAAACTAAGGAGCTTTAGATATGTTCACCACCTTCAGTTACTTATAAAAATAATAAAGGCAGGATATAAATAAATATGTCATCTCAAGGGTACTGTATTATGGCGGACTAATCCAGATATCGAAGTTTGCTCTCTATGAATCCAATGTGATTCAGTATGAAGCAGCAAATTTTTATTATATTTTTTATTTTACTTATACTATTTTATTGTAATACTAATGTAAAATGATAATAACAATAAAATATTATAAAAATGCATTTGATTGTATTTTCCATACTGGAGCTGGAGAAGCAGGAGGCCCAGTAGCTTCCTTTTTATAACTAGTTGACACCACAGTAACAGAAAGCAAAGGATGGAACAAAATTGAAAAAGGCATCAGTGTCCCATTAAGGGTGGTTTGAGTCCATTCTTCTCATTAAATTCAAAGTTATGTTGTTGATGATGTTGTTGTTATTTTGCAGTTTGTACTCAGCTCCTTGTCTCCAGGCCTGATGAGGAGAATATAAGCTCCTATCTACAACTCATAGATAAATGCCTAATTCATGAGGTGAGTAATTTTAGGGGGCCATGGAAACGGAGGGAGATTTGCAAGCTCTTGTTCTCTTTCCATTTCTTAAAGAGATTTGCTGGATTTCCTAGATATGCAAATATGACCATTTGAGGATTAATATTGGCATGGGTGTGGCTTAGTGATAGTTTCTCTGCTCTAAAATCGTGCCCAGCCAGGTAATATTGGGAAGAGTCTTAATACAAATCAATAAAAACCCATTGCCAGTTGTTATAAATACAGTATTAAATAGCAGTCATAATTAAGTGGGGAAATGGAGTATATGATTTCTAAGGATCCTTTCTGGTTCTTTGCTTCTCTGTTAATAAAATGATGTTAGAAAGCTTTTGCTTTACAATAAACAGACTAATGAAAGAAACACCTCTGAGTATAATTGCTATTAATTTGCAATTACAATTGTCAAACATTTTCCTTATATGGTTCTAAATATTCTGGAGTTTATTCCCTTCCCCTCAGTTAATAATGATCTTGCATAAGTCAAATGTTGTTGCCCTGTTCTTTGTCTGTGGTCACACTTGGACCTCCCTCTATGCTGCAATTTCTCTTCTCCAATTTTGGCATTCCTGAACTACACATTGCTTTCTAGCTTCCAGAAAACTTCAAAGTAACAGTTAGCATTTATAGCCAGCTATTCAATGGCATCTTGCATTGAAGGAGCGATTTCATAACATCTGGAGTACTATAAACCAAATGACCACTTAACTGGTCAACTTTAGCTCCCTATCATCACTTCACCTCAAAGCAAATGGATTGTATTGGGGTTTTTGATCTCATCTTTGCCCAGGCTTACAGTTTAAATATAGATGGAGCTGACAATTAAGGGAACTGATTTGTTTCAGTCCAATCTCTCTTGAAGTGCTACTTTCATTCTCCCCACAAATGTTTGCCAGTCTGGTGCAGTCTGACCAAATCTGTCATTTTACGATATGTCTATGGATATTCTTAGCCATCCAGATCATGGTTGTCCCAAAGGTGCTTTTTTCACGAGGCAACTGAACTTTCTTTTTTCTCTTTGAAGATGTTTCTCTTCTCTTCCAAGAAGCTTCTTCAGCTTTGACTGGATGGTGGTGAATTTATGTCAAAACTGAACAGCCCTCTCTCAACATAGAGGGATGGATAGGACATCATCTATCTCCAGTCTACAACACAGTCCTTTCAACAGTTCCAAGAAGACTCCACACCCATTTGCACTACTCAAGTGATCCTGATGACACAGTTAAGCCTCCAGGTGGCATCAATGACTCTCTAAAAGAATGCAAATGACCAGCTGTCTGCAAGGAGTATAAATCCTTCCATTCCCCACCATCCAGTCAGAGCAGAAGAATCTTCTTGGATGAGAAATGAAATGTCTTTAAAGAGAAAAGAAGTCCAGTTGCCTTATGAAAAAGCACCTTTGGGACTCTTTTTATGAGAGTGTAATAATATTTATTCCACCTGGCCCTTTCTTGGCCCTAGTGAGGAAAGCAAACAAAGCTATGATTTATTTAACCACAATTTCTTAATTAAACCTAAAAAAGATTCAAAAGTAAACAAGTTCAACAAAGATAATCAAAATAATTAATTTTAAGTCTTATGAAGAAAGATTGGAGGGGCAGGAGATATTTAGCCTCCAGAAGGAAAGATTGGTTAAGAGAGATGATAGCATACTTCAAGTAACTGAAATTACAAAAGAAATAGTAGAAGAAGGCAAAGGTTTGTCGTCTGTTGTTCCAAAATGCAAGAGATGCAATAATGATAAGTTGCAAGAAGGCAGATTCCAGTTGATTGTTAGGAACAAGATTTTTTTAATAATAGGAACATTCAATCTGAAATGAACATGCATACAAGATGTGGTGCTTATGGTTGAAGAGTGCGGTGCCAAAGTTGGAAGTAGAAAGGAAAAAAATAGATAGTTGATACAGAAATGATATAGTGGTTTCTGCCAATCCAATTATTTCCTGATTTCTAACCCAGTCTTCAAAGAATCTAGACATGGACATGGGCAATACATGGAATACAGAGAAATTAAATTATATGATTGATACAAGTAGGTGGAAGAGGTCACTTATAATAGCAATGGATCATGAATTGCTCATAGGCAAGTTCCAATTCAAGCTAAAACAGAAAGTCAGTCAGTTTCCAGGATATATCTTGAGCATAGACGCACAATTTTCAAAGAGAACATTGGGAATTGCTTTAAAGTCTTGAACCATTTACAGGGAATCAGAGAAACTGTGGTATAAAATCAAAGATGTTGTTAAAGTTAAAAGTGAATAGAAAATGCCAAAGACCAAGAAACAGACGAAAGCAAGCTGGATGTCAGAACAAACAGTGAAAATTGCCAAGAAGAGAAGCCAGAGCCAAGAAAGAAAAATTGTAGGAAGGAACATTGAAAAGAATTTCAGAGAGCTATTAAAAAGACAAGAAACAGTATTGCAGTGAAATCTGGAAAGACATCAAAAATGAAAACAGACACAAACAAATAATACCCAAACAATCCCCAAATTTAGAAAGTAGTTCCAACTTTGCATTGATTTGCTAAAAAGACACCAATGGACAAATAGCAACTGATTTCAAGAAGATCAAACAAAGTTGGAAGGAGTATGCTAAAATTCTGTACAAGAGAGATATCAACATCCAAGATTCCTTAAAATATCATCCCCATTTACAAGAATTTCTAGTACAGTAAGATGAAATTAAATGAACACCTTGATCATTACCAAGTCAGAAGGCTACAGAAATTAATAACATATTTATAGAGATATGGCAAGCAACAGAAGAAAGATTCTAACCAAACCGTATTAGCAGATCTGAACAATAACACAGTGGCCAATAGATTGGAAAACGTACCCCAGGAGTTTTAACAGCATGTGCAAACTATTCTATAAATGTCCTTAATTTCATATGCTAACAAAATAATGCATAGAGATGTGTAACATAGATTGGTATCCGTCATGGAAAGTGAGATGCCAGATGTTCAAACCGGTTTTAGAAAATACAAAGGAACATGAAAAATATGCATACTGGGTAAATGAGAAAACCAGAGAATAGAATAGAAAATATAATAGAAAAGCCTTTGGTTGCGTTGACCATGTCAGCCTCTGAAATCTCCTTAGAAAAATGGGAATCCCAAAATTTATAATTGTCCTCTAAGCAGGGGTCCCCAACCTGTAGTTCATGACCCACTACTGGGTCACGGCCTATTGGCTACCAGGCCACAGGAATGGCTGGCCGGTGCACGTGACTGCACACGCATGCACAGCCCCCACACACAAACACTTGCATTTACACCCACCCACACACAAAACTATCCCTTCTTTTCCTTCTCCTCCCAGTCTGGGCGACCAACTCCGAAAGGTTGGGGAACTTTGCTCTAAAGTTAGACTTTAAAGAAATAAGATAGAGTATTAATGCTTTTGAATGTTGGTGTTATAAAAAGACTTCTGAGAATACCATGGTTAGCTTAGAAAGCAGAGGGGTCACAGGTAAATCAATCTTGAGTATTTGCTTGAGGCAAAATGAACAGGGTCAAGATATTATAATTTGGACCCATTTTGTGAAGACTTGGCTTTTTTTGAGAAATCTATAATGCCAGGAAAGATGAAAAGAAAAAGAAGACAACCAGTTCCAAGTGAATGGACTTGACCACAGTGGCAGTGGGTGCACTGTTGGAAAGCCGGATGGTTCACCTTGGGACAGATCAATTTGTGTGGTTGTTAAGGGTTGACACTGACTTGATGGCATATCCCATCATCTCTCTGGGAATTGGTTCATCACTTAATTGGTTAACAATAAGAAGATGTTAGTGGTGAGCTAGTTCCCAGAGAGATGATGCTCAACCCCAGTGTCATGTCAAGCTGGGACTAGACAGCCATCTTTTGGGAATACTTAAATCTGGATTCCTGCACTGAGTAGGGGCCAACCCTGGTCTAGGCTAAAGTGTGCCTTCCGACTTTTTCATCATGCTAAGCCAAATAGAGACAAGTAACAATATGGCTGACATGAGACCAGTGTTTCTGAAATGTTGATCCCATGAGAACCCTGAAATGTTTGCTGCTAGTGAATCCACATAAAATGGTGCTTGGCAACTTGCACTTGGAAAGAGCAGTAACAGCGTTTGAAACTTGGGGAGAAGCTATTTCACAGCCCCTCCATAGAATGACATGAGGATTACAAAATTATTCAAATTCACAGCATTGGCCTGTGGGGATTCATCTCAGCGATGCTAAAATGCAGAAATGTCTGTGGCTCAATTAGTCTTTCTACAAAGCATAATTAGTTGTACTGAAAAATATAAATTCAGACTCTTGAGTGTAAAACTTGCTGTTTGAGTACAGTGGTTGCCTCTAACAAGGTATTGTGTTCTCCTCACCAGTGAAATGTTTTTACTAATAAGCCAGTCATCCTAATGATGATGGTGAAGATCACTTGTGACTTTTTCTTCTAATCATTATTTTATTTTGAATGTTTACCCCCTTTTCCCTTCCCTCCACCCTCCCATAACTCCCTCTCTTGGGCAGGCATTTACCGAGACACAGAAGAAAAGACTGTTGTCATGGAAACAGCAGGTGCAAAAACTGTTCAGGTCTTTCCCTCGCAAATCCATCTTAGACCTCTCGGGATACCGGCAGCAAAGAACGTAAGATTGGGGCTTCGTCCTGCAGACTCAACTCCTGGGAGTGCCAATGCTATAGAGGGTTGGCTGTGTTCATGCCGTGGGGCTAGGCCTAGAGGGCCAGTGGGTGGGAGACACACCCCTTGGATCTAGGAGGAAAAAAAATCAAGACTCACAGTTGCCCAGGAACAAGCCTAATCCAGCCTAGCAACTTTTACACTTCCACTGTGCCTGGAAACTGTGGTGGGTTGAGCGATTTGTGATCAAGTGACAGGGTAGGAGTTGAAAGAAATCACACATACAAAATTACTAATTTCCAGATTCTCAACAGGAATGTCGCTTTAGTTCAAATTAAATTTATTTGCAGTGATTTATTTATTTTGGTCATTTCAGTGCAAAGCTCTAAAACAGTTCTGTAATTCTGTGAAGCATTATTTAATTACAGCATTTTAAAGTGAGTTTGCCATGTCCATAGACAACGTGCAAGATCTTTAGCTTCAAGGCTCCCTTAGAAAAGAGGGAGATTAGGACACTTTAACCAAGTTTGTATATTTATCATGACTGAGGTGTCTGTTTGGAGTTTGTAATACAGAAGGTAAATTGCATTGACTTGGATTTGTCTGATCTTTTTTTCTTAGCCGAGGTTTTGGCCAGTCAAACTCCTTACCGACAGCTGGATCTGCAGGTGCAGGAATGAGCAGAAGAAACCCACGGCAATTCCAAATTCCCTCTCGAAATCTCCCCACTACACGGCTGGGGCTTTTGGGTCCCAGTGGCTTCCTAGGATCCAGCCAGCGCAATGGAGCTGCCAACCCCACTATCTTAAAGCAAGGAAGACAGGTGGGTATCCATCAACTTGTGGATGATTCCTCAAAACCACAGGGCCTGCGATAAAATGAGATAGAAAACTAGAGAGAACTATTTCAGAAGTGAGGTGGCTGGATCACCCCTCAGTGAAAACCTCAGTACAGATTCATCCAATGTTGTTACTGGCCCTCTTGGGATTTTCTGTTACTGAACAGAAACATTATCTAAATAAACATTACGTGGAATTAATTTAACAAGTTTTGCTGCCGCAAGGTGTAGAGATAATCACTAATTTTGATAATTTCAGAAAGGATTTTTACAGATCTGTGCCAGTTAACTGCAAAGAGGCATCCTGCCGTGTTAACTAAACCAACTGCCTGTTTTATAAACATTCAGTTCAAAATGTAGTTCAGGTAATCTTCAACTTACAACCATTCATTTAGTGACTGTTTGAAGTTACAGTGGCATAAAAAAGTGATTTATGACCTTGCACTTAAGGCCATTGCAACATCCCCAATGGTCACTTGATCAGAATCTGGGTTCTTGGCAACTGGAATGCATTTACAATGTTTGCAGCATCCTGGGATCATGTGATTGTCATTTACCACCTTCCCAGCTGGCAAAGTCAATGGGGAAAGTGTCTATGGAGATTCTCAATCACCAAGGTCATGGTTGTCCCAAAGGTGCTTTTACAAAAGGCAAGTGGACTTGCTTGGTTTTTTTTTCTTAAAAGCATTTCACTTCCCATCCAAGAAGCTTCTTCAGTTCTGAAGAAGCTTCTTGGATGAGAAGCAAAATGTTTTCAAGGAAAAAAAAATAAGGAAGTCCAGTTGTCTTTTGAAAAAGCACCTTTGGGTCAATGCGGAAAACTGGGTTCTCTTTACAACTATGTGATTTACTTATCACTGCATTGATTTGCTTAACAATTGTGGGAAAAATGCCATAGAATTGGGCACACCTTACTTAGCAATGGAAATTCTGGTTCCAGTTGCAGCCATAAGTTGAGAACTATTTGTATATCTAATAATAATAATAATAATAATAATAATAATAATAATAATAATAATAATAATAATAAAGTTGGGAGGGACCTTGGAGGTCATCTAGTCCAACCCCCTGCTCAGACAGGAAACCCTATACCATCTCAGATAAATGGTTATCCAGTCTCTTCTTAAAAACTTCCAGTGTTGGAGCATTCATCGCTTCTGGAGGCAGATTGTTCCACTGATTAATTGTTCCAACTGTCAGGAAGTTTCTCCTTAGTTCTACGTTGCTTCTTTCCTTGATTAGTTTCCATCCATTGCTTCTTGTCTTGCCTTCAGGTGCTTTGGAGAATAGCTTGACTTCCTCTTCTTTGTGGCAACTCCTGAGATATTGGAGACGTCTTGCAAAGGTCAATGCTGAAAGAAATGTGCATCCATTTCATTGCCATGATACTGTTTTTTGGGGAACATCTGGCAGGCGGTTGTTAAAAACTGATAGTCTTTAATCTAAAAGCTGTCTTTCCAAAGATGTCACTCTCCAGAAAAAGGGATTTTTAACTGCCAGAATTCCAATTCTTGGGAATTATACTGTAATCCCTGCACATGTGCATTTGTCCATTTGAGGAAAAGCTGGTCTAAAATCACAAGGCAACCTCTATATGTGTATGATTCAGAGTATGATTTTTTTTTTTTTATGGAAAAGAAAAATTATCACTCACCTAAAGTTCCTTTGTTACTCTCTTTCCAGTTTCCTTCTTGGACTAAACTGAACACTCTTAACACTGAATTTTCAGTTTAAAAATGAAAAATGAAAGAGATTGTGCTGGCCAAAATAGTCTGCAGGCATTTCCTGTTTTCACTGTCTTCAGTGCTGCAAAGAGGTCCTGTAAGGGGGATGAGGATTGCTGAGGGAGGAAAAATAGAATGCTTTGAGTGCAGGAGAGACTGTAGGGATTGATGGTCTTAGTCTGGCCTGATCAAAAACCAAATGCAGCATTTGAAAGGTTAAATTAAAATTGTATAGAAGAAATACAAGCAATTGTGTGAATTATAGTTGCAAGTTGGTGCATTGAAGAGTGGCCTGGTTCACATACAATATTAAATTATGTTGGTATTACAAATTAGTGTGCTTTATCCCTTTGCCTTCAACCTTTCCTTTCTAGCCCATCCATGAGGAAAATGGAAGATTTCATTTGATCAAGTCTGGTTATATTATACTTGATCTCAGATAGATTGAGACTAGTACTAATTATGGTTTAGGAGACAAAATAAATGTCAAACCATGGCTAATTATAAGTTTATCTTCCTAAGTACATTTAAGACTGGCTGTTATTCTCTTGTCAGGCTGAATCTAGTAGGTTACTTAACTTGAAAATTGTAAAATCTTCCAGTTTCCTCCCTAGGAGGTGAACAAGAATGGAGCTAAAGGTTTATTCAAATTCATTCCTATAGGGTTACTGTGTCATAGTGTGATTTAGCATTTACATATACTCAAAAGAAGCCTTGGATTCATAGTGTGGGTAGCATTCACACATATTCAAAAGAATCCATTGGATCCATCATGTGGATAGCATTCATACACACTCAAAAGAAGCCAGTCCATGGCACTCAATATGCTAAACCTGAATAAGATCAGTTGATTTATTATTTAATTCAGTTTAGCTGCCGCCTAACTGTTAAATCAACCCTGGCAAGTTACAATATAATCAACCATAAAAGCACAATTCTGTACTAAGCAAGATGGGATCCAGTTTACTTTATGCAAAAACATAGACAAAAACGCATCCAACAAAGGGCTCCAACCATCTTAAGCTACGGTCTGGGAAAACAATCAAGGATAATATAAGTAGTGAGGGAGTGGAAGTGATCCAGGGCCTCAATTTCCTCTGTCTATTTTTGTCCCAGACTCAAAGTTAAAAAAGATGCCCTACTAGAAAATGAAGTCAAGAGCCGGTGATGGGAGCAGCACTCGTAGTTCTTCAGTGTCGTCCAACCAGATATCATTGAAATTGTTCATAAGCAGATAATCAAATCAATCATAGGTAGTCCTTGATTAATGACCACAACTGGGACCAGAATTTCCATTGCTAAGCAAGGCAGTCCTTGATGAGTCATGCCCAACTTTATGACATTGTTGTCATGGTTGCTAAATGGATCGCTGCAGTTGTTGAGTGAATCCGGTGGTCATTAAGTGAATCTGGCTTCTTCCATTGGTTTTGCTTGTTGGAAGCTGGCTGGGAAGATTGCAAAGAGTGACCACATGCTGCATCCGTCATAAATCTATGCCAGTTGTCAAGTGTCCGGATTTTGATCATGTTACTGTGACGGATGCTGCAACAGTCATCAATGTGAGGTCCGGTTGTAAATTACTTTTTTCAGTGCTGTTGTAATTTCATACAGTCATAAATGAATGGTTGTAAGTTAAGGATTACCTGTATGGACAAATGCATTTGAAGCAGGAAGAGTTCCTGAAATGAAATGTTTTGCTGCCCCCTTTCCAAAATCAGGACAATTGTCCCTTTCCTGATGAAATCTGACACACCAGCAAATTAGCCTTCTGGTATAATTCTAGGGATTGTAATATTGCTAGGGTCCCTGCATTTATGACTTGCCTTCTTTCAACAACTCCTGGTCTGTTGTCTTTCCATAGAATCTTTGGTTTGCAAATCCAGGAGGAAGTAACAGTATGCCCAGCCGAAGCCATAGTTCTGTGCAGAGGACCCGTTCACTGCCTGTCCACACCTCTCCTCAGACAATGCTTATGTTTCAGCAACCTGGTAAGTCTGATCGGTTTTCTTCTTTCTCACCCTCTTATGTTCCCCCTGAAAGAGTGATGGACATGTGAAAAGTATGGCTTGTTAACAATTCCTTTGGGAAGATCTTTGAGAGTAATTATTTGGCAAGAGGTGAACTCTCCCCCACCCGACATTTTGTGTCAGATTGAATTAGAAATAAGTAATTTCCCCTTGAACTGGAAAATAAACCACCATTGAACTCTGGACTAATAGTCATTGGTCATGATTCGTATAGCGGTTATTTTTAGCGTAGTGCAGGAAAATTATCTTGAGAGGTTTTTTTTAATCAGTTCCTATTTACTTTGATGAAACAAAATTTCATTGAATTTATTGCACACAAACTGAGCATTTTGATGAAATTTTCTGAGTGAACTACGGTGTTCTTGAACCTAGTTATGGGATGGCCAACAGATAGGAGCCATCCCAGTGACTTCCTATTTTTCCTTTAAATCCTCTAAGAAAACTTCATGAGGGAGCTTCTTCCATGGAGTTTTTTCAGATTGGGAAATGTGGGTAGTGAGGAGACCTTAAAATGGTAGGAAGAGGGATAATAGAAAATAATGCCAACAATAATATTACTGTCTCTTCCAAGAACCCAGTTAAACATCCTTTGGAGAAATTCAAAAGAAATTCTCAAGCATCTTGAAAATAAGATAGAAAAACAGAAGCCTAATTCATGGGAAGGGAAACCTTAGAAATTGCAATGCAGGTTAGTCCTTGACTTATGACCACTAATTGAGCCCCAAATCTCCATTGCTAAGCAAAGCAGTTGTTAAGCGAGTTTTGCCTCATTTTATGACCTTTCTTGCCAGAGTTGTTAAGTGAATCACTGCAATTGTTAAGTAACTGTTCTTAGTTAATTGCTAACTGATCTGGATTTCCCATTGACTTTGCTGGTCAAAAGGTCACAAAAGGTGATCACATCTCTCTCTCTCTCTCTCTCTCTCACACACACACACACACACACACACACACACACACACAGACAAGGCACTCTGCAGCCATCATAAAGGCATGCCAGTTGCCAGGCCTCTCAATTTTGATCCCATGATCCTGGGGCTTCCTGCATCAGTTGTTAGTGTGAAAATGGTCATAACTCACTTTTTTCAGTACCACTGCAACTTCAGACGGTCACTAAGCAAATGTTGTAAGTCAAGGACTTTATGTACAGATTCTGGCACAGTATTAGTTTGTTAATATTTATATTTTAATGTTTTATCATGTTTAATGTTTTTATCAATTTATTTGGTTGCAAGCCACCTAGAATTGCCTCTAGGTGAGATGGGAATAAATTAATATATTATTTACTTACAGAGCTATACCTATAAAAATGCTGATGGAAGGGCCAAAACCCTGCCAGGCAACAAATGCTCTTCAAGAATTAGTTCTAGAGAAAATCATTTTGATTCCCAAAAGTTGTTGCTGGGTTTCACCCTCTTTAATTGTTTCTGTTGAAATAAATGGAGATATTTACAGGGAATATTATGTTAAATCATCAGTTATTTACCATAAATAAACCAACCTTATTTTATTAAGTCTCACTTAGCAGGGTTCATAAATCACATTAAGCTGAAATAGTGATTTGCAGATGTCATGCAGCATGCTAACAAATTACACATAAATAAACAACTTATGGTATCATTTAGAATCCATAATGGCTGGGGGTTACACAGAATGAAGTCAGAATGAAATAAACCTCATTTTGACTTACCATATCCTGGGAATATGCTAAAAGTTCAGGGCTATGGAGCAACCAGCTTGTAGCTTTTTGTAACAGGAGATTTGAATGATGAATTATGGAGAAGGATCTCATGGTAAGATGTCAAGTATTGTGAGCAAGGTAAGAGTCAGAGTGGCATCAAATTGGCTCAGTCTCCATGAACCCCATGAACAAAAGCACAACTTGTTCCGAACTTCATTTAAAAAGTTGAAAGTGTATGTTTTATTCATCCATCTGTTTCTGTGCCCAATTGTGCATCTTTCTCCATGTTATATTGTTGTCTTCTGTCTTAATTTGCATCTTCAGTAAACATAGGTATTGCAAGGAATTGAAACATTATTGTACATCTCCTTGGCTAGAGTTAATCATCCCTTGCTGGTGGGGTTATACCATCTTCAGATTGCTTCAAAATTATCTAGAAGAATCGAGAGAACTTCCATTAAGCCTAAAGTGAGAAAGTCCTTTTTTCGCTTAAAATAATAATAATAATCACACCTTGCAATAGCTATACCGTAAAGTTGTGTTTAGCTAGAGGAAAAACCTTTCAAGTAGTAGTAGCAGTTCTCATCTGCTGTATTTAGTCCTCTCATTATCTTTGCAGAGTTCCCGGTCCCAGTGACAGAACCTGATATCAATAATAGGCTGGAGTCCTTGTGCCTCAGTATGACTGAACATGCCCTAGGAGGTAAAAGCTATTCTATTTTTTTTCTTCTCTCTTTACGTTCAGATTAAAATTGCATCAAGCCTTTCTGATACTGTGAACCCCAAAACTCAGACTCCTGCTACTTGGCTAATAGGGATTTAGTATTTGAAAGCTGCATATATGCAAACTCTCTTATTTTTGCCATTGAAGTGGTAATCTTTGCAGTTTTAGACTTTCATTTTCTATTAGGCACATCAGCAGCTGAACATTAATTCAGCTTTAATCCAACCACATTAGAAGCATTAGTGCTATTTGTAATTGTTCTTCTATTTTCCCCAATAGCTCATCAGGTTGCTTCCAACCTGGGGGTTCACCTACCAGTATAATGTTGACTTTGTCCTGGTGGGAATGTCTTTTTTATGGAAAAATACTAGAATGTGTTGCCACTTTCTTTTCTTTTCTTGTCTGATTCCTCATCTATCACCTGCCCATTATCTATGTCCTAGGTGGGTCTGGAAGCATCCAGATCAAACCTTCAAGATTTGCTAACACTCAAGGGTATCCACAGGGTGTGATCAAAAAAAGTTAAACAAAAGTTAATAGTGCATTCAAAACTCTGCTTTTTTAATGTTTCATACGTAAATAAAAGCAGGCAGAGCTTTTATCAAACCATCATGGCCACCATCTTCATGTTTGCACCATATCCTGCAAACAATCCTGAAACATTCATTAGAAGCAACAGTTACTAAAATCAATAAAAGCAGAAGAAGTCCAAACAGAAGACCACTAGAAGATGAATCAGAATTTTAGTGTATAACAGAAAGGAGATGAAGCTGATGGTTTTTATATTCATGACACAAAGTCACTCTCTCTCAGGCCAACTCACCTGATAGGATTGTTGTTGTGGAGAAAATTCTAGGAGGAGGGTGTGTTTGATATGTTTGCTGCCTTAAGTTATCTGTAAAAATAATAAAACTGGGATATAAATAAAAATAATAATATAAGGGCAAATGTGTTTTATCACTATATGTGCAAATGTCCCAAGATTTTCCTGGTTTCTAAAAGAACTTCAGTTGGTTTGGTAGAAAGGAAAAAAAATTGCTTTTAAAAGACAACTTGCTGAGACATTTCATAATAAGACTTTGTTTCCTATACATTGTTTTTATTCTGAAATGATCAAGCAAGGATTGTCCTTTATATAACATCTGAAAGAGAGAGAAAAGAATTGAGGAGTTTTGGATTTTCTTTTTTTACATCAAGTAAGATAGATATTTTTTTTCTATTAGGATAAACAGTAGAAGAAATGAAACCTAAATATCAGACCGCTAAACATGATTGTTTGACTAGCCACATTAAAAGGGAGAATTGTAATAGAGTAGGGTGATGATTAAAGATAGTTGTGGGACTAAGGATGAACAGGCTGCCTCCATCCTTAACAAAACCTGCTGTGTCTCTCCACCATATGTG
>JAKJMR010018123.1:369089-385995 GCA_024449315.1 Daboia siamensis | reverse complement strand
TGTGTGTGTGTGTGTTCCAAGACCTGAACACCAAAATTCATTTGGATTTGCAGACACACATAGGCAAGGAAACCGGCTAACCAAGGCAGATACATTACTGTGTTTCCCCCCAAAATAAGACCCGGTCTTTTTTTTATTATTATTTTGCCTCCAAAAGAGGCACCAGCTCTTATTTTAAGGGGTGTCTTTTCCACAGTCTCAACTCGTACTGGCGGCGGCACAAACAATCCCGCCCAGCTGACCCACTTCTTCCGCGGCCAAAGGAGCAGCTTCATTCTGCAGCTGAGAATGGAGCTCCGGCCTGCATTTCGCAGTCGGAGGCCTTTCCGAGCACCGAGTTACGGATTGAATGGATGTGTCAGGTCCCCAAATCCTTATGTCTCCCTTCCACATATATATTCCTGTACTTTGCTTTGGGGCCTGCCATTTAGCTGGGTGGAGGGGGGAATATTTGCTTTCGTGTTCTGCTTTCCTTCTTCCACCTCTCTCCACTGGGGAAAGGAATGGTCTCCCTTATAAGGGAGACGGTTACAGAGAAACAAAAGCTGGAGAAGACCTTGAGACGGGTGGCGCCAACCGTACCAGTTACCCACTCATTGTGCCCCCTGTGTGTTGGCTGGATTTCAAATGAACATTATGACTTTGCCGGGAGGAGAAATACTGCTGCTTTCATTATGTCGTTCGAGCGGGATTTTCCCCCGATCTCGCCTTGACTTCCTTACGGTCACTGACCCCTAATCAAAGCTTCCTTTTGAGACGATGCCTGTTTCAAGAGTTCTGCTTTCTTGGCTGGTTAGCTGAGGTAAGTCCTTACAGCATGGCTCGGTTCTCGGCTGCAGAGGCCTTGCCAGAAAGGCCTCTGACTGGGGAATGCAGGTCGGAGCACGCCACAAAAGTGAGCCAGCAAGGAGAGGCCTGGTAAATAGGTGCAGGGTGCGTGGGACAACTCCACCTCCACCCCTGCCGTAGCTTGATTTTTAGGCATGCGCCTCACCCCAAAACTAGGACTTATTTTTGGGGTAGGGCTTATATTAGGCCAGGGGTCTCAATCTGCCAGCCCGCGGGCGGTTGTGTCATCCGGAAGCCATGCCCAAAGGCTCTGATATGTTGCGCGATGTCACATGACATCGTGGGTTTGACATGTCTGCATTAGGCCCATCCCCCAAAATTGAGCTAGGGCTTAGTTTCGGGGTAGGGCTTTCTTTCGGGGAAACGCGGTATATACTTGGGATGGAACATTGCCTGGAGTCACAGGAAGGGTCTGTGTGTGTGCTTAATTGATGCCAGGCTCCACAACAACACAGGGTGTTAATTCTGAGGGTTTCTTTATTGTTGTTCACCTACGGAGCAGAAACTTGCTAGATTAAAGCTACTACAGGTAGTCCTCAATTTACGACCTCAATCGAGCCCAAAATTTATGCTGTTAAGTGAAAAATTTGTTAAGTGACTTTTTGCCCCAGGATACGACTTTCCTCGCCCTCTTTGTGAAGTGAATCGTTGCAGTTCTTAAAATTAGTAACCCGGTTTTTAAATGAATCAGGTTTTCCCCATTGACTTGGCTTGTCAGAAGGTCACAAAAGGGGATCCCGTCACTGCGGGATGCAGAAGCCCGTCATAAATGTGAGTCGGCTGTCAGGCATCTTGAGTGTAAATCACCTGACCCCAGGGATGCTGCAACCGTTGTAAGTGTGAAAAATGGTCATACGTCGCTTTTTCCAGGGCCGTTGTAACTTCGCTCATTAAGTGAACCATTGTAAGTTGTGGACTACCTGTATATGCGTAACTGTAGGTATACGGGAGGTCCTTGACCTACGACCATAGTTGAGCTCAAAATTACTGTTGCTAAGCTGGACAGTTGTTAAATGAATTCTGCCACAGTTGTTAATTGCTGTGTCTGAACCCTGTTGCTGGGAGCTGGGTGATTTCTTTACTCAGGCGGGTTCTGCCATGATCCTGGGGGGAGGGGGGAGCTATGGCTGCTACAATGTATCCTCTCCACTGTTCCTCCATCTGCCTGCTCTTTGATCTATTTCCCTTGATGTCAGCCTGGGGTAAGAATGGAATGTGCCTACAGCCACTGGGTTTATCTCTGGATGGGAAGGAACAGACTCAGGCTGAACCCCTCCAAGACCGTGTGGCTGTGGATACCGGCATCTCGGATTGTCCAACAAGTTTCATCTCTTGATGGGAAGGGAGGTACTGCCCCCCTCATAAAGGGCCCGCAACTTGGGTGTCCTCCTGGATTCACGGCTTAACTGTCACACCCGTCCGCCGGTGAGCAGCTCCGTAGCTCAAAGCAGGAACGGGAGACCACCTCCACAGGAATCCAATTCTTTATTCTCAAGAAAACAATCCGTGGCAGGAAACAAAGCCAGCGTTGGCCGCTACCCGCAACCAACGCTGCTAAATACACTCATACAGACCACACCCAGGCCCCACCCAACGACACCCACGCCCCCTCGGCCCCTATATCCACCTTCCCCTCCCCGGTGGGGCTTTCTGCCCGGCGCCCCACCACGGAGAAACCGGCCCGCATGCTTCCCTGCCTCGGCTCCGGCAGCATCCCCCGTCGTCGCTGAACGGCTCCTGCCGCTCCTCCACCACGACGGGGCCATGCCCGCTAGTCTCTTGGCCCGCGGGAGCAGCAGCAGCGGCAACAGCAGCAGCAGCAGCAGCAGCAGCCCCCACCCGCCGGCGACGCGCAGCAGCGCTGGCCGCGCCTCGGGTCAGGCCGGCTTCCTCGACGTTCTGCGCAGGCGCGGCATCCGGCGGTGGCGAGGCGACGGCCGTCCGGGACGCGCCGCGGGCCGTCGGGGACCCGGGTGAGGCCGGCGAGGCGGCGAGGCGGCCAACGGCCCGGCCCCGGGAGACGGAGGCAGACACGACAGCTGTCGAGGCTGGCGGCGCAGAAGCAGGGCCGCAGGTATCCAGGGAGCCGGGCGGGGCCAACTGGCTTTCGGCGAGGCGGCGGGGATAGGTCGGGAGGGTGGTGAGGCCCCCTCCCGAATGTCGGCCCCCCAGGGCCCGACATGCTGCCCCCTCTACCAGGGGCCCATCTGGAAGGCAAGAGAGAGAGGGTGAGCAGATGGCTACGCGTTCCGCGACCTCCCCCCGGCTCCCACCTGGTCTCCCCGGATGTTTCTGGTGGAACGCACGGAGTAGGCGGGGTGCATACACATCCTCCCCCCGCACCCAGGTGGCCTCCTCCATAGGGTATCCCTTCCACAGCACTAGATACTGCAACCGCCCCCTCCGTCGCCTAGAATCCAGGATTTCCTGCACCTCGTAGTGATTGCCGTGTACAGGGCCCGGACCGCCCTCCCCTGCTGCCGCAGTGGCGGTTGCTGCCGGCTTCAACAGGCTGCTGTGGAAGACGGGGTGTATCTTCCCCAGGAGAGGGCGCAGCCGGAGCCGGACGGTAACAGGGTTTATCACTTGCACGACTCTAAAAGGGCTGAGATATTTGGGGCCTAACTTCTTGCAGGGGACCTGCAGGCGCACGTATTTCGTGGAAAGGTAGACCAGATCGCCCACTTGGGGGGTGGGGAACGGCCTCCTCTTCTTATCTGCCTGCTCCTTGTATGACTTCGCGGCTTGCTCCAGAGCCGTTTTCACTACCCCCCACCCCCCCTCCAGTCGGTTCATCCACTCCCTAGGCGTGCGAGACGCCGGGTCGTCCTGGCCGCAGCCGGCGATGGGCACGAACTCGTAGCCTGAGACCACCCGGAAGGGGGAGAAGCCGGTGCTGTTGTGCACCGCATTGTTGTGAGCTACTTCTGCGAAGGTCAGTAGGTCCACCCAGTCAGACTGTCGGTACGACACATAGCAGCGGAGGTAACGTTCCACCGCCGCGTTCGCCCGTTCCGCCGCCCCATTGGTGCTCGGGTGATACGCTGAACTCAGCCCTTGCGTAGCTCCAATGTAGTGCACGAAATTTCTCCAGAACCGGGCAGTGAACTGTACTCCTCGGTCCGTGATAATACGCCGTGGTACCCCATGGAGGCGGTAGATATGCTGCACGAATAGCCGGGCTAACCGACGAGCCGATGGTAACCCCTTACAGGGGATGAAGTGTGCCTGTTTAGAGAACAGGTCCACTACCGTCCAGAGGACGTTGTATCCCCTACTCTCCGGCAGATCGACTACAAAATCCATGGCGATGTCCTGCCATGGCCGCACGGGGTCTGCCACTTGTTGTAAAAGACCGGCCGGTTTGCCAACGGAGGGCTTGGTGACAGCGCACACGCGGCACTTCCGCACGTAGTCTGCTATGTCCTGCCTCATGGTAGGCCACCAGAAGTGGCGGTGGGCCAGGTGCAAGGTCTTTACGAAGCCATAATGACCCGCTTGCCGCACATCATGGCACTGGTGAAGCGCACGGTCCCGCACGGTGGCTGGTACATACAGTCTATCCCCGTGCCAGGCTAGGCCGTCCCGTGCGGTGAGTGTATTGGGATGCGCCTGCACCCATTCGTCGGTTGCCAGTGCTTTCCTGCAAGCTCCTAGAAAATCGTCTGACGATGCGTGGGCCGTGTCCCCCACCCCTTCCTGCGGGCAGGGAGGTACCAATGCCTGTACCACCTCCTCCCTCCGACAGTCATACTGGGGCAGCCGTGACAGGGCATCCGCCAGGAAGTTCTTGCCCCCGGGCACATATTTGAGGCGGAACCGGAAGCGCTGAAAGTATTGGGCCCATCGTACGTGTTTCGGGGACAGTCGGCGGGGAGTCTGCAGAGCTTCCAGGTTCTTGTGGTCAGTCCACACCTCGAACACTTGGCTGGCCCCCTCGAGCAGGTGCCTCCACGTTCCCAAAGCCCAGCGGACCGCAAAGGCTTCCTTCTCCCAGATGGCCCACGCCCTCTCCGTGGTGGTCAGTTTCTTGGAGGCATACGCGCAAGGCCGCAACACCCCGGTGTCATATCGCTGCAGCAGGACGGCCCCAACTGCCACATCGCTGGCATCGGCCTGCACCACGTAGGGCAAGTCGGGGTTCGGGTGTCGCAGGACGGGTTCCTTGGCAAACTGAGCCTTGAGTGCCTCAAAGGCGCGTTGACAGGCGGTGGTCCACGCCAGCTTCTGTCCCGGTCGTGGCGGCGTCAGCTTCTGCCCCGGTCGTGGTGGCGTCACCCCGGTTTTTGTGCGAAGCAAATCCGTGAGTGGCAGGGCAATGGAGGCAAAACAGGGGATGAATTGGCGATAGAAGTTCACGAAACCCAGGAAGCTCTGCAACTGCTTCCGGGTCCGCAGAGCCTGCCACTGCTGGATGGCCTCTACCTTTTTTGGGTCCATCTCCACCCCGTTTGCAGACACCCGGTACCCCAGATAGTCAAGCCGGGCTTTGTGAAACTCACACTTGGTGAGCTTCACGTACAGGCGGGCCTCCCTCAGCTTAGACAACACGCAACGGACTAGGGCGATGTGTTCCTCCATGGTCGTCGTGTATATCAGGATGTCATCTAGATACACTAAGACCCCCCCGGTACAGATGGTCATGCAGGACTTGGTTAATAAGCTGCATGAAAACCGCGGGGGCCCCCTGCAGACCGAACGGCATCACCCTAAATTGGAAACTGCCTAACGGACAGTTGAAGGCCGTTTTCCACTCGTCGCCGGCCTTGACCCGCACCCGATAATAAGCCTCCCGCAGATCCAACCGGGTGAATATGCGGCCCTTGGTGAGATGGGCCAGGAGGTCTTTCATGAGAGGCAGGGGGTATAGATGTTCCACACAAATCGCATTCACCCCCCGGTAGTCCACACACAGTCTGAGGGTCCCATCCTTCTTCTCCGGGAAGAGGACAGGAGCCGCCACCCTCGACCGGGCGGGTTGGATAAACCCCCTCCGCAGGTTCTGGTCGATGTACCGCCGTAGTTCCTGCATTTCTCGGGGCGTCATCGCATACATACGCGGCTTGGGCAGTTTCACCCCCGGCACCAGCTCAATCGCGCAGTCCGTAGGACGATGGGGTGGCAAGACGTCACACTCCTGTTCGTTGAACACGTCCGCCAAGTCCGCGTATTCCGGCGGCACCTGTACCCCAGGCCCGACATCGGCCCTCGCAGCTGTCTCCGGGCCCCCAGCGCCCTCTGGACCCATAAAGGAGTGGCGTGCAGGGGGTTGGGGCCCTGTCCCCAGGCGTAGGTGTCGGCACCCCCCCTCCCACCAGATCGTAGGGCCCCACCTGTCCAACCACGTGAGCCCCAGGATAACCGCCTCCGTCATGGACGGTACCACAACAAAACGTAATGTCTCCCAGTGGGTGCCCAATTCCAACCTCACCGGTACCATGACATGCGTCACCGGTACCCCGCCGAGCAGGGACCCATCCACCTGCTGGAACCGAAGTGGTGTTGGCAATCGCTGTAGGGGGATGCCAATCTCCATTGCCACCGCCTGGCTAAGAAGGCACCGCGTGCTACCCGTGTCGAGCAAGGCCTTCAATACCCTCCTCTCACCGGTTTGTGGACTCACCAATGTGACGGGCAACACAAAGAGGCACACTGGAGCGCTTACCATTGGGTCCTCCTCATAGTCTTGGTCCTCGGACCCCTCCGACACGTCGGTTCGCCCATCCGCCGGTTCTTCCAAGCGCGCCGGCGTTGACGTTTGGGGTGTCTCGGCGGCCATCTGATACGCCGCCCTGGAGCGTTCTGGTGCCCTCCTGGGGGTCGGGACCCGCACCACCGGGGTGGTGGGCCGTGCTCGGGGTGGTGGTAATGGGCAATCCACTGCCCGGTGGCCTGGTTGGTCACAGCGGAAGCAACGGAACGCCGGTCGGGGCGCTGGAGTAGGAATGGGTTGCGGCGCCGCCGGCACAGGCTTCCGCCCATCGGCTTTCGCTGCTCCAGGAACCCGCCAGGCCCCACCGCCCGCCTCGGGCCTTCCCTGTGCATCCGCTAACGCCAGTTCCAGCTCTACCGCCACCCGGAACCAATCTTGAAGTCGTGCAGGGACCCCCCGCACCACACACGCTCGTCGAAGGGACCCGTCGAGGCCAGCCCGAAAGAGGTGCACCAGCATGCGCTCCAGCCATGAGCGCAACCGTCCCGCAACCTTGCGGAAGTCGTGCACGTATTCCACCGCCGGTCGGCCCCGTTGTCTGATGTTTATGATCTCGGCCTCCGCGCGGTGGGTTCGGGAGGTGTCCTCAAAACGGACACGCAAGGCGTCCAGACACAGCCCGACGTCGCCGAGTTCATGGGCGTGGTCGCTATAGAGGTCGGCGGCCCAAGTTGCGGCTTCCCCCTGGAGACAGGCTGTGACCGCCACCACCATCGCCCACTGCGAGGCGTACGCCTGGCCGTATCCGTCCAGGTGATTTATGACCTGACCCAGAAACATGGCCAGGCGGTCAGGGTGCCCATCGTACGTGGCGGCGAGAGGCGGTGGGCCCCATACCACGCCCGGGCCCCAATGTCCGACAGATGGGGCCCCCTGGCCCTGAGATGCCCCCCCCGGCCTGGCTGAATGCCGTCCAGGGGGTCCTTCCGGTGTTGGCCACCCCTCGTGACCTTTCGGTGCCGATGTGGTAGAGGCCCGAGCACTGCCTTCCCTGGGCACCTTGAACTTCGGGCTAGCCAGCCGGAAGTGGGACGTGGTTGGTTGTTTAGACGCCCCCACAAGGCCCCACTGGCCTGTCTCCGCCTCGGGGCCCGTGGCTGCCCACGAGCCGCCATCCCGAGACCCAACCTCCCCGAACCTGTCCCGTAGGACGTCCATAGTCTGGCTACCAGGGGCGGTCGAGTAGCTCCAGTCCTCCCCGTCATCCTCAGTCAGCCGTCTTTCCCTCCAGCCTGACGGAGCCCCACTGGGCCGGGTCGCCCGCCCTTGCTCAGGCGCCGCAAGGCCCAAGACTGAACTCAGCCACCATTCCCCCCCCCACGGTCTGGCTGCTGGTGCCCTGGGACTCCACCCCAGGGTCCGCCGATGGCGCCTCGCGTACTTTAGGCCGCACGACCGGCTGGATGTCATCCACGCCCGTCAATTCGAGGGGCTTCTCCAACACCTCGGCTGCGCCGGCCTCCTCCTTCCCGCCGTCCAGGGCAGCCCCTTGCACGCCTTCTGCCATGTCCCCAACAGGGGACAAACGCACAGCAGCAAGGCTAGAGAAAACAAGGTGCAACGCTGGCTTAATGTCACACCCGTCCGCCGGTGAGCAGCTCCATAGCTCAAAGCAGGAACGGGAGACCACCTCCACAGGAATCCAATTCTTTATTCTCAAGAAAACAATCCGTGGCAGGAAACAAAGCCAGCGTTGGCCGCTACCTGCAACCAACGCTGCTAAATACACTCATACAGACCACACCCAGGCCCCACCCAACGACACCCACGCCCCCTCGGCCCCTATATCCACCCCTCCCCTCCCCGGTGGGGCTTTCCGCCCGGCGCCCCACCACGGAGAAACCGGCCCGCATGCTTCCCTGCCTCAGCTCCTCTCGGCTCCGGCAGCATCCCCCGTCGTCGCTGAACGGCTCCTGCCGCTCCTCCACCACGACGGGGCCATGCCCGCTAGTCTCTTGGCCCGCGGGAGCAGCAGCAGCGGCAACAGCAGCAGCAGCAGCAGCAGCAGCCCCCACCCGCCGGCGACGCACAGCAGCGCTGGCCGCACCTTGGGTCAGGCCGGCTTCCTCGACGTTCTGCGCAGGCGCGGCGTCTGGCGGTGGCGAGGCGACGGCCGTCCGGGACGCGCTGCGGGCCGTCGGGGACCCGGGTGAGGCCGGCGAGGCGGCCAGGCGGCCAACGGCCCGGCCCCGGGAGACGGAGGCAGGCACGACGGCTGTCGAGGCTGGCGGCGCAGAAGCAGGGCCGCAGGTATCCAGGGAGCCGGGCGGGGCCAACTGGCTTTCGGCGAGGCGGCGGGGAGAGGTCGGGAGGGCGGTGAGGCCCCCTCCCGAATGTCGGCCCCCCAGGGCCCGACATTAACTTGGAAGATCATCTAACTGCTGTGACCAGGGGGGCCTTTGCACAGGTTCTCCTGGTGCACCAGTTGCACCCATTTTTGGACCAAGATGCCCTATGCACGGTCACCCACGCCCTTGTCACTTCTCGCCTGGATTACTGTAATGCTCTCTACATGGGGCTGCCCTTGAAGTACACCCGAAGGCCGCACAGGTGCTTATGGGAGGAACCCGATAGTCCCATGTTACACCTCTCCTGCGCGAGCTGCATTAGCTTCTGGTAGCCCTCCGGGTGCGATTCAAGGTGCTGGTAATTACCTTTAAAGCCCTACATGGCTTAGGCCTGGGGTACTTGCAAGACCACCTGCTGCCATTGTCAACCTCTCATCGCCCGGTTCGCTCCCAGAGAGTCGGCCTCCTCAGAGTTCCATCGGCCAGGCAATGCCGACTGGCAACCCCCAGGGGGAGAGCCTTCTCTGTGGGCGCGCCGACCCTCTGGAATGAGTTGCCTCCAGAACTGCGGACGGCCCCTGACCTTCGGTCCTTCCGCCGTGACCTGAAGACATGGATGTTCCAACAAGCGGGCCTGGACTGACTATGGTTTTAAATTTGGCTTTTATTGGGTTAAACTGTCATTTATTTATTACACCCATTAATTCTTTTTTAAATTTTGTACTTTGTGTTCTTTAATTTTTTATTGTTATGAGCCGCCCTGAGTCCTTAGGGAGAAGGGTGGCATATAAATTTAATAAATCTAAATCTAAGAAGAGGCACAAAGACCTAATCGTCTAACAGCCTTAGGAACGGCACCTTATCAACCCCGTTTATTCACACCTGGGGATTGGGCCATTTGAACTGGCCGGTTGGATTATTTGGGGCAGAGTTTGCCAGTGACCCTTTTAACCTATTGATTTGCGTGGGAAACACTCAGATCCTTCCTTTTTGTGCCTGCTGTCAACTTCTCCTAATAAAAGTTCCTTTTGGAGTGAAGCTGTTCCAGGAGTTCTGCTTTTCTCGGGAAAAGGGATTGAGGCAGGTCCTTAACACACCACAGTTAAGTTAGTAACCCGGTTGTAAAGTGAATCTGGGCTTCCCCATTGACTTTGCTCATCGGAAGGTCACAAAAGGGAATCACATGACCTGGGGACCCTGCAACCGTCATAAATATGAGTCAGTTGCCAAGCAGCTGAATTCGGATCACGTGACCATGGGAATGCTGCAATGGCCGTCAGAGTAAAAAAAGGTCACATCACCGTTATAATTTTGCACGATTGTTAAACGAATGGTTATAAATTGAGGACTACCTGTATTCTGCAAACTGCTAGGGAGGGGGTGTCTTAGCCCTCTTCCTGCCTGCCAGTCATTCCAAGCTCCGCTGCCTCTTTGCCCTCTGGGAAGCAGCCCCCCCCCTTATGGGGCTCCAGATTACATTCCACTACAATAGTGTTGCTAACCACGTTTTGAATGGTGCTTCCTTATCAAGGAATATTTCTCAATGGTTTCTAAACTTCCTAAGAAGCTACCCAAGCCCCCCATCACTTTCAACCCCTGAAGGAATCTAGATCCAAATTGTAAAATAAATTCTAATTAGTCGCTAGTGGCTGAGGAATTCTGGGAATTGAAGTCCACAAGTCATAAAAGGGCCAAGTTTGAAGACCCCCTGGTCTTGGTGGACCATTTGAGTAGTACATGAACATTAGAAAAACACTGAAGTCCTTTGCTGGAGTTGGTGTTTTCTGGGACTCCTGCAATAAAATTGGGGGCTTAGTAGAGCCCCACTGAATTTCTCTCCAATTAAGTATGTACAGGAGAAATGCAGCTTAGAGACTGCATCCCTCTGTGGCTCCTGCCTTCTCCTTCTGCTGGGGACGTTTCCAATAGCATATGGAAACGCAGCTGACGGATCCCGGATCAGAGGTATAAGACAGGCTCGTCATGTAGCAAATCCTGCGTTTGATCTCTCTAGGTAGGGCAGTGACTGACACCTGCCCACTAAGGGCTTCTTCCCAGTGACGCCAACGCAATGGGCCGAAGGTCTACCGTAGCATAAGGCAGCTTTCCACGTGGCCACAAGTTTAGGTTTTAACATTTTGCCCCCGTTCCAATCAGGCATCTGGCGGCTTCTCTGGAGTGAATCCTCTTCTGCCTTCAGAGAGAAGCTTTATGACCAAAATCCTGCCCACAGTCGGAGCACTTGTACGGCTTTTCTCCCGTGTGGACCCGCCGGTGATTGACGAGGTTGGAGTTTGTGCTGAATTTCTGCCCACAATCCGAGCACTAGTACGGCTTCTCGCCCGTGTGGACCCTCTTGTGGTTGACCAGGTTAGAGCTGGTGCTGAAGCTCTTCCCGCAGTCGGTGCACTCGAACAGCTTCTCTCCCGTGTGGGTCCTCTCGTGGATGAGGAACTTGGATCGGCTTATGAAGCTCTTCCTGCAGTAGCTGCATTGGTGGCTTTCCTCACCGGCTTGTGCTTTCTTCCCCGTGTGCAACCGCTCGTGCTTCCGAAGGTAAGAGCTGGAGATGAAGCTTTTCCCGCACTCGGGACACTCGTAGGGCTTCTCTCCGGTGTGGATGCGCCTGTGGATGATGAGATCGGCTTTCTGGTTGAAGCTTTTCCCACACTCGGGACACTCGTAGGGCTTCTCTCCGGTGTGCGTCCGAATGTGGATAACCAACTGCGGCCAGTGAATGAAACTCTGCCCGCATTCGGAGCACTTGTAGGGCTTCTCCTCGGTGTGCACCCACTTGTGTGTGATAAGGTTGGAGCTTGAGGTGAAGCTTTTGCCACACATGGGGCACTCATAGGGCTTTTCCCCTGTGTGGGTCCTCTCGTGCACGATGAGCGAGGCCTTGTCGCTGAAGCTCCTGCCACACTTGGGACACTTGTACGGCTTCTCGCCCGTGTGAGTCCTCTCGTGGGTAATCAGGGACGACTTCCAGTAGAAGCTTTTGCCACAGTTGGCGCACTTGTGGGGCTTCTCCCCCGTGTGGATGATGTTGTGGTAGATCAGGTTGGAGCTGGTCGTGAAGCACTTCCCGCACTCGGAGCAGGCGTAGGGCTTCTCCCCCGTGTGGGTGGCTTGGTGCTTCAGGAGGGCTGCTGTGGTGCCAAAGCTTTTGCTGCAGTCGGAGCACGGATAGGGTTTGGCCCTGGCCACAGTTCCCTGGTTGGAGGCTAGGGGCACTCCATTCTTGAAGGTCTTCCCACACTGGGGACAGATGTAAAATTCTTCCGGGTCTGTTTTCTGATTGGCAGGAAGGTCATCAACCTCACAAAGGTGTCCACACTCTGTGCATTTCCTGTTGCTTTTATTCTGGATGCGGCTTTCTTTGACCACGTTTCCATCACCTTCTCGGCAAAGCGGGGTCTTCTTCGGATGGTGTTCTCCGAAGCTCTGTAGTTCTGGCTGAGTTCCAGGCTTGGCTTCTTTCTCATCATGGAATGGGAAGATTGTCCCTTTGGCCAAAGATGTTTGCTGCTCGAGGATTCCATCATCTTTTGCCTCGATGTCATTGTTACCTGCAGGGATCGACAAAGACTTCAGAGTCACGATCCAATAGCATGGAGAATACATTGTTACCAAGTTAGGGTTATAACCGTAATCTTATGCTTCATTAAAGGAAGAAGATAAGATGCCAGTTTCAAAACTCTAACTGTGCAATTCATCAACTTTAGGAACAAATGATTCATTAAATCGAAAGAGGAAAATCACCCAGTTCTTTTCCCATTATGTATTGTCAAAAAAACCCAAAACACTTCTTTGATTTTTATCCATAATAAAAAAGGTAACAGTTTTTGCCAGAAGGGAAATCTAATTTTGGAAGGCCAAGTTTAGTTTCAAAATCTTCTATGTCTATCAAAAGGATTCTCAGGTTTACAATACATGTCAAGAGTAAAATTTTAAGAGCGTTAAAGGCACCTGTTAGAAACTCTTGGGAAACCAAGAGTTCAAGTCTCACTTTCGGCACAAAGCCAGTTGGGTGACCTTGTGCCAGTCATTCTCTCTCAGCCCTAGAAAGGAGGCAGTTATACACCACTTTGAAAATATTGCTAAGAAAACTACCAGGCTGGTATCAAGACTGCCTCAAGGGTAGCTGGAAACAAACACATGAAAATTTGCATCTTCGGGAGGACGACATGTGAGGTCCATTTCAGTGGTCATGTAGAGTCATGGCGATGATTTTGAAACAAGAAGATATAGAGGAGACATGATAGCAGTGTTCCAGTATCTGAGGGGCTGCCACAAGGAAGAGGGGGCCAGGTTGTTCACCAGAGCACCAGAGGGAAGGACGAGAAACAATGGGTGGAAACTGATCAAAGAGAGAAGCAACCTGGAATTAAGGAGAAACTCCCTGACACTGAGGACAATCAACCAGTGGAACAGCTTGCCTCCAGAAATCGTGGGTGCTCCATCACTGGAGATTTTGAAGAAGAGGCTGGACAATCAACGGTCTGAGATGGTATAGGTTCTCCTGTTTGAGCAGGGGGCTGGACTAGGAAGACCTCCAAGGTCCCTTCCAGCTCTATTCTGTTCTGTTCTATCTCAACATAGATGATGGGAGCATAACTAGCTGGGGAATTCTGGGAACTGAAGTCCACACATCTTCAAGTTGTCAAGGCAAAGTCTAGTCTATCCCAGCAAAGTTCCATGGTTTCTGTAGAGTTTGTTTCCTGACCTGGCTTACTTTGAAGGGCTGACAGGCTGTGACAATTTTTCATCATTCTTCCGATTCAGTCAGAATGTCAAGATCCAGCCACATCTTTCATCATTTCCCCAAGATCTTAGGAAATGCCTTTTCCATCCCGGAGAAGGACAGCATCTTCTCGCTTACCTGTACGGGACCATGCCTGGCCAAGGAATCTTAAGATACATAACCAAAGGCAGTTGGAACACTAAGGTGACCATTAGGATTAGAGACATAATGGTACCAACCTACCTAACGACGTTTCCTGATCATCCTTTTCTTTGCCACCCCAGGCTAGTGGCCCCTTCTCTGTCTCATCAGACAGCAACTGCTCTGAGACTGGGCTTTTAGCAGGCATGTTGCACAAAGGTCCTGGCATCTGAAAGCAAAGTAAGGATAACTGAATGAAGATTCAAACAGGACACAGTCAAGATGAAGGCCAGAGTTTCTGGTGAAAAAGCCACATCTTCCATTTAAGCCGCTACTTCCCGAACCTGGGTAAATTACCCTGAATTAGGTAATAAGGGTTTTTATTTGGGTAAGATAAAGGTAAAGGTTCCCCTGCACATGTGTGCTAGTCGTTTCCAACTCTAGGGGCCAGTGCTCATCTCCGTTTCAAAGCCGAAGAGCCAGCACTTGTCCGAGGACGTCTCCGTGGTCATGTAGCCGGCATGACTAGATACCAAAGGCGCACAGAACACTGTTACCTTCCCACTGTAGTGGTCCCTATTTTTCTACTTGCATTTTTTATGTGCTTTCGAACTGCTAGGTTGGCAGAAGCTGGGACGAGTAACAGGCGCTCACTCTGTTACGCAGCACTCACGATTTGACCCGCCAAACTGCTGACCTTCTGATCAACAAGCTCAGCATCCTACCCCACTGAGCCACCGTGTTACAACACACAAACCCATCACAACAGGAACATTTAAATCAGGGGTCTTCAAACTTGGCCCTTTTATGACTTGTGGACTTCAACTCCCAGAATACCCCAACCTGGTACGCGTGCCTGGCTGGGGAAATCTGGGAGCTGAAGTCCACAGTCATTAAAGGGCCAAGTTTGAAGACCCCTGATATAAATTGAGTTAAGGATTGGCACGTACACTGAGATATAGAACAAAAACTGCATGCGGCTGACGTATTCAAAATTATTTCACGTTAAAACACAACCATGGACATCCCCAAGATGCTTTTTCACGAGGCGACTGGACCTCCTTGTTTTTCTTTGAAGACGTTTCACTTCTCATCCAAGAAGCTTCTTCAGCTCCTCAGTGGGCTGAAGAAGCTTCTTGGATGAGAAGTGGAAGGTCTTCAAGGAAAAAACCAGAAAGTAAAGCACCTTTGGCCACTGGCCTTCCCAGCCCTGTTGGCGCCCATCTGCTAGTTTCCGTTTCTGAAGTGACAGTGTCGCCTTAGCCAGAGGCTTCGTGCTGGTCTCTGCACAGGTGACATCATGGCCTCTTCCTACCTCTTCCAAACTTTTCTCAGGTTGTCTGGGTCCTGGCCAGTCTTCTTCCTCCATTTTTTAAAAAAAATGTTTTGGATCTCTGGGAGAAAAATATATACACAGCTAGGGTTAATAACCACGATACAGCACAATTTCTCAAGCATGCTCCACCAGCCCATTAGCACTAGCACTTGGACTTATATACCCCTTCACAGTGCTTTACAGCCCTCTCTGGAGTCAGCATATTGCACACACACCCCTCCAACAATCTGGATCCTCATTTATTGACCTTGGAAGGACGGAAGGCTGAGTCAACCTTGAGCTGGTCAGGATCGAACTCCTGGCAGTGGATTGCAGAGTTAGCTTGCAATATGTACTGCATTCTAACCACTACACTTCATTACCCACTGCTCTTCATTAGAGCAGGTGAAGGAACATGTTTTTCTTATCTAAGGTAACATTTTCTCAAAATTCATTAGGAAATTATGTACTAACTGAGGGCAAAGCCCAAACCAGGGATAGGTAGGACCTAAATGTATGGCCATAAGAAAGGTAGGACCATAAGAAAGGCTGAGCACCAAAGAATTGAGGCCTTTGAACTATGGTGCTGGAGAAGAATCCTGCCAGTCCCTTGGACTGCAAGGCGAAAACCGGTCAGTCCTAGAGGAGATCAACCCTGACTGCTCTTTAGAAATCAGATTGTGAATTTGAAACTCAAATACTTTGGGCACCTAATGAGAAGGAAGGACTCACTGGAGAAGAGCCTAATGCTGGGAAAGGTTGAGGGCAAGAGAAGAAGGGGATCACAGAGAACGAGGTGGCTGGATGGAGTCACTCAAGCACTAGGCGTGAGCTTAAATTAACTCCAGAAGATGGTAGAGGACAGGAAGGACTGGAGGAACGTTGTTCATGGGGTCGCGATGGGTCAGACATGACTTCGCAACTAACAACAACAAATGAATACAACCAGGACTTTCTTCTTTCTAGCTAACCCAAGAGGTGCTGGAGAAGGAGCCTGTTCTTGCCAGAGGCCTAAATGGAATGCAAAGAAAATAAAACAACCCACAGGTGCTTTTTTTTTACAAGGCAACTGAACTTTTTTGTTTTTCTTTGAAGACTTTTGACTTATCATCCGAGAAGCTTCTTCAGTTCTGACTGGATGGTGGGGAATGGAAGGAATATACTCCTTGCAGAAAGCTGGGTTTTTACATTCTTTTAGAGATTCTTGAGGCCACCCTGGAGGTTTATCTGTGTGTCGTCAGGGTCACCTGAGTAATACAAATGGGTGTGGAGCCATCTTGGAACTGCTGAAAGGACTGTTGTAGACTGGAGATAGATGATGTCGTACACACACACAGACCCTGTTGAATCAGCACACAAAACAACCACAGAGAACTAAAAGACATACTTATTTAGTTTTGCAGGATGGGGTTCCTATGTGGCTCCACTGTTGATCTCGATCCTCGTGTGTGGTCTTCTTCTTAGAGTCATTAGCTCAGTTCTTCGGATAGGCTGAAACTGCAGACTCTTCACTCTGCAACAGGAGATCCTGGGTGAATGTTCAGACCTTGTTCCCAAAACAGTGTAAAAACTGTTGGACTACAAATTCTCATCCCAAAGAGCTGGACTACAGTTCTCAGCAATAGCTGTGCTGGTGGGGGATGATGGGAGCCCTAACCTAGCCTGCTTGCAAAGTAGCAGGTTGGAAAGGTTTAGAGCAGGGGTCCCCAACCCCCAGTCCGTGGACCAGTACCGGGTTGCAGCAAGCCAGCCATCGGGCCGCACAAAAAAGCAAAGCTCCATCCTCAGGATGCAGGCGGTATTCGAAACCACACACACACACACACACACACACACACACACACACACACACACAC
>JAKJMR010018123.1:353012-369079 GCA_024449315.1 Daboia siamensis | reverse complement strand
CACACACACACACACACACACACACACACACACACACACACACACACACACACAGAGCCCAGTTCGTGAAAAAAAACTCTCTCCACGGAACCCGTCCCTGGTGCCCAAAACGTTTGAAATGCTGAATGCATTGGACAAGATTTCTCAGCTGCAGCAAGATTTTGAGTTTGGGTTATTAAAAAAAAATCTGCATTGCCATTTTTTAAAATAAAGTTTTCCCCTTTTCGTGTTTCCTTCAACACTGTTTCTTGCATCGTCCTATGCAAAAAGGAGGGGGGGCGGGGAAGAGAGAGAAGTGGATCGTACCTGTTTTACAGAATCTTTATAAAATCCCCCTCCCCAATGCCTCTTATTTGGTGCCGCTGCTTTTATGAGCCACACGTTCCCACCTGATGGGCTTTTCTCTCAGACCTTTCCCTCATCTTTTTCCTCAACTGGCTTCCACAGCTGGGTTGCAGTCTTGCAAATCTGCAGTGTAAAATGCACAAAAAAACCGCCCCCAACTCAGCAGCAAAAGGTGGTCCCTTCTTTCAAATCAGCCATCCAGGAGGAGGGACAGGAAGAGGAATTCAGTTTCAGCTTTGGAGGGATGGGGGAATTCTGGCTCCATCTAGGAAGCTGAGCTCTGTCATCTTAACTCCTTCAGTTTCTGAGATAAACGGAAAAGAAGGTAACGGCAGTTAAGTCTCAGGCTTCAATTTAGCATTTCTTTCTCGTGATCTATCTTGAGTGGGGAAAAGTCAGGTCCAGCGAGCAGCCTAGTTAAATATTTCAGCTATTGTGGATTCCAACTCACAGTCGAAAAGGCCAGTAACCAAGGATGATGGGAAGTATGTTCCCACATAACTTGAGGACTAGATTCATGTTCAACCCTAAATTAGGTACGCACCAAGTCATCTTAATGCATTGAAACCTTTTTGTCATTTAGGGTGGAAAACGACCCAGCAGGGTCTTCACCCGGGCTTTGGGAGAAGGAGGGTGAGACCCCTTAATTCATGGTTCTTGTTATCTTTTATCTATGTTTGGTCTCTTGTGAGCTGCCTAGAATTGTACAAAGTCATGCAACATAGAAGTACTGTACTACATGAGTAAGTTATATGGTTGGTTGCATAATCAGCCAGATGTTTAGAGTGGATTTGGCATTTTTATCCACCTGTTAATCCTTCCCAAGCACCTGGCACAGGCAGATGTTGTTTAATAAAACAGTGCCATAAAAAACAGAATAGAAACGCAAGTTAAGATAGGCAAGAAAATGGTAAGTGAGCACCTGTCCAGCCTAGACGAGTTCAAATCACCAGGACCAGATGGATTACACCCCAAGGTTCTCAAGGAACTGGCAGACGTGATCTCAGAACCACTGAACTATATTTTTCAAAGATCCTGGAGCACTGGGGAACTACCAGAGGACTGGAAGAGAGCTGATGTAGTTCCCATCTTCAAAAAAGGGAAAAAAATAGATCCAGGAAACTACAGACCTATCAGCCTGACCTCAATACCTGGGAAGATTCTGGAAAAGATAATCAAACAACAAATCAGTGAACACCTTGAGGCAAACAAAGTTATCACTAAAAGCCAACATGGGTTTGTCAAAAACAGATCATGCCAGACAAACAAATTGCTAAGCTTGTAAGCCGCCCTGAGTCTTCGGAGAAGGGCGGGATATAAATGGAATAAAAATAAAAATAAAATAAAATAAACCTTATTGCATTCTTTGACCAAGTGACAAAACTAGTGGACCAGAGGAATGCTGTAGATATAATTTACTTGATAAGATAGAAAAATGTGGGTTAGATAGCATCACCACCAGATGGATTCGTAGCTGGCTGACAGGCCGTACTCAGCGTGTGGTCCTCAATGGAACTGCATCTACATGGAAGGAAGTGTGTAGTGGGGTGCCCCAGGGCTCTGTTCTGGGCCCAGTGCTCTTCAATATCTTTATTAACGACTTGGATGAGGGGATAGATGGGGAACTCATCAAATTTGCAGACGACACCAAGCTGGCAGGAATAGCCAATACTCCAGAAGATAGGCTTAAGATACAGGAGGATCTGGACAGACTCGAACACTGGGCACTATCTAACAAAATGAAATTTAATTGTGAAAAAAGTAAGGTTCTACATTTAGGCAGGAAAAATCAAATGCACAGGTATAGTATAGGTGGTACCTTGCTCGATAGTAGTAACTGTGAGAGGGATCTCAGAGTCCTAGTGGACAGTCACTTAAATATCAGCCAGCAGTGTGCTGCAGCTGCCAAAAAAGCCAACACAGTACTAGGCTGCATTAACAGAGGGATAGAATCAAGATCAAGTGAAGTACTAATACCACTTTACAATGCTTTGGTAAGGCCACACCTGGAATACTGCATCCAGAGGTGGTGAATGTTCTAACACTGGAGGTTTTTAAGAAGAGACTGGATAGCCATTTGCCTGAAATGGTACAGGGTTTCCTGCCTGAGCAGGAGGTTGGACTAGATGACCTCCAAGGTCCCTTCCAACTTCTTCTTCTTCTTCTTCTTATTATTATTATTATTATTATTATTATTATTATTATTATTATTGGCACGGACACAGAATACAAATTGTTCGCCTTTTGAAATTATTGTTAACGTGTGAGTGATTTACAGTTAGATTCACGGACTAAGATTAGTGGACATTTAATAATTCAAATCCTAACCAAGGACCTAAAAGTTATTAAGAATATAGGCAGCTCCAAGCAAGATAGTTTCTTGTAAAATTAGGGTGTTTAGGTATGATAAATGCAATATTTCCAGATATTGAAGAAGTTCTTTAGGTATTGTTCCCGAGGGCTCCATTATTATTAATATTATTATTTTCACTCATCTTGGAGAATACTGTATGGAATTTAACAAATAAATGAGAAGACATCTAAAACATTATGCCATTGGGGGAGGGGGGGAATGGACCATTATTTTGAATTTCTAGTCTCCTCTCCCCCATCCAAAATGAAAATATTAAATTCCGGTCCTAATTTATTTGGCTATATTTTCTAAGGTAATGACACAAAACAAGTATTTAGCTATATTTTTGAAAGTATCAACAGAAAACCCCAAGGTGCAAAGTGTTCCTCACTGCAATTTGTCATGGTCAGGGAGAGCTTGTTCTTTTATGTGTGTATGGTTTCGATATACAAATTTCCTTGCTATTTCTTCACTAGCTTCCTAAATCCTTTTATCCCACAAGAGGCTGGAAATACCAGTAACTGGAGGGTTTTGTTGTTGTTTTTTTGGCAGGCCCTCATAATTATTAATAGAACAAGGATAATAATAATAATAATAATAATAATAATAATAATAATAAGAAGAAGAAGAAGAAGTTGGAAGGGACCTTGGAGGTCATCTAGTCCAAACCCCTGCACAGGCAGGAAACCCTATACCAGGGGTCGGCAATCTGAAAAAGCAAAAGAGCCACTGGGAATCGGTTCCATCACACATAAAAAAAAGTGGGAGCCACGTGCATGCATCCACGCACGCGCGCATCCACGCACGTGCATAAAACAAAATGTTTTGCGCATGCGCAAAATGTTTTCTTGCACATGTGTGTGCATGGATACACGCGCGCAGTTCCACTTTTTTTATGTGGACGCACCTGCACGCCAGCAGCGACGGGTCTCCCTGGTGACGGGCGCTGGGTTGCAGCACTGCCTTCAGCCCGAGCACCGCCGGAGCCAGCCCTGGGACCTCCAAAGTTGACTCAGCCTTCCATCCTTCCGAGTTTGGTAAAATGAGGACCCAGATTGTTGGGGGCAATATGCTGACTCTGTAAATTGCTTAGAGAGGGCTGTAAAGCACTGTGAAGCAGTATATACTGTAAGTCTAAGTCAGGAGTCTTCAAACTTAGCCCTTTTATGATTTGTAGACTTCAACTCCCAGAACTCCCGAGGCAACTATGCTCCCAACCTTTTGGACACCAGGGACCGGTTCCGTAGTTTTTTTCCATGGACCAGAGGGGGCACGATTTGGCATGCTGCTTACATCCCGCAGATGGGGCTTCACTTGTTTGCGTGGGCCGGTTTCTGGCATGCCACAGACCGGATTGGCTGGATTTCAAATGGACATTATGACTTTGCCGGGAGGAGGAATATTGCTGGTTTCATTATGTCGTTCGAGCAGGATTTTCCCCCGATCTCGCCTTGACTTCCCTACGGTCACTGACCCCTAATCAAAGCTTCCTTTTGAGACGATGCCTGTTTCAAGAGTTCTGCTTTCTTGGCTGGTTAGCTGAGGTAAGTCCTTACAGCATGGCTCGGTTCTCGGCTGCAGAGGCCTTGCCGGAAAGGCCACCGACTGCGAAATGCAGATCGGAGGATGCCACAAAAGTGGGCCAGCAAGGAGAGGCCTGAAGTAGGTGAAGGGTGCATGGGACAACTCCACCCTCACCCCTGCCGTAGCTTGATTTTTTAGGCATGCGCCTCACCCCAAAACCAGGGCTTATTTTGGGGGGTAGGGATTATATTAGGCCAGGGGTCTCAATCTGCCAGCCCGCGGGACGGTTGTGTCATCCGGAAGCCATGTCCACCCCATTGCCGGCAATGGTGAAAAGGCTCTGATATGTTGCACAATGTCACGTGACATTGCGGGTTTGACATGTCTGCATTAGGCCCATCCCCCAAAATTGAGCTAGGGCTTAGTTTCGGGGTAGGGCTGTCTTTCGGGGAAACGCGGTATATACTTGGGATGGAACATTGCCTGGAGTCACAGGAGGGGTGTGTGTATGTGTGTGTTTAATTGATGCCAGGCCCCACAACAACACAGGGTGTTAATTCTGAGGGTTTCTTTATTGTTGTTCATCTACGGAGCAGAAACTTGCTAGATTAAAGCTACTACAGGTAGTCCTCGATTTACGACCTCAACTGACCCCAAAATTTATGTTGTTAAGTGAAAAATTTGTTAAGTGAGTTTTTGCCCCAGGTTACGAGTTTCCTCGCCTTCTTTGTGAAGTGAATCGTTGCAGTTCTTAAAATTAGTAACCCGGTTTTTAAATGAATTAGGTTTTCCCCATTGACTTGGCTTGTCAGAAGGTCACAAAAGGAGATCCCATCACTGCGGGATGCAGAAGCCTGTCATAAATGTGAGTCGGCTGTCAAGCATCTTGAGTGTAAATCACCTGACCCCAGGGATGCTGCAACCATTGTAAGTGTGAAAAATGGTCATACGTCGCTTTTTTCAGGGCCGTTGTAACTTTGCTCATTAATTTATTTATTTTTTATTTTAATTCCATTTATATCCCGCCCTTCTCCGAAGACTCAGGGCGGCTTTACAAGCTTAGCAGTAGCCTTAATTCTATGTATATGCCTGCTTATTAGGGCTTTCACACCCCCCCCAAGCGGCATTATTACAAAGTCAGCTTATTGCCCCCAACAATCTGGGTCCTCATTTTACCTACCTCGGAAGGATGGAAGGCTGAGTCAACCTTGGGCCTGGTGGGATGCGAACCTGCACTAATTGCAGGCAGCTGGTGTTACTTAAGGAGGCATTAGCCCACTGTTCCACCAAGGCTCTCATTAAGTGAATTGTTGTAAGTTGAGGACTACCTGTATTTGCGTAACTGTAGGGATACGGGAGGTCTTTGACCTACGACCATAGTTGAGCTCAAAATTACCGTTGCTAAGCTAGACAGTTGTTAAATGAATTCTGTCACAGTTGTTAAGTTAATCGCTGTGTCTGAGCCCGGTTGCTGGGAGCGGGGTGATTTCTTTACTCATGCGGGTTCTGTCATGATCCTGGGGGGAGGGGGGAGCTTTGGGCACTACAATGTATCCTCTCCGTGTTCCTCCATCTGCCTGCTCTTTGATCTATTGATGTCGGCCCGTGGGGTAAGAATGGAATGTGCCTCCAGCCATCGGGCTTATCTCTAGCTGCGGAAGAAGAGGTGCAAAGACCTAACAGCCTTGGGAATGGTGCCTTATCAACCCTGTTTATTCACACCTGAGGATTGGGCCATTTGAACTGGCCGGTTGGATTATTTGGGGCGGGGTTTGCCAGTTATCCTTTTCACCTATTGATTCGCGAGGGAAACTCTCAGATCCTTCCTTTTTGTGCCTGCTGTCAACTTCTCCTTAAAAAAGTTCCTTTTGGAGTGAAGCTGTTCCAGGAGTTCTGCTTTTCTCGAGAAGAGGGATGGAGGCAGGTCCTTAACACACCGCAGTTAAGTTAGTAACCCGGTTGTAAAGTGAATCTGGGCTTCCCCGTTGATTTTGCTCGTCGGAAGGTCGCAAAAGGCAATCACATGACCCGGGGACCCTGCAACCGTCATAAATATGAGTCAGCTGTCAAGCAGCTGAATTCGGATCACGTGACCATGGGGATGCTGCAATGGCCATCAGAGTAAAAGTCTGTTGTAACTTTGGACGATCGTTAAACAAATGGTTATAAATTGAGGACTACCTGTATTCTGCAAACTGCTAGGGAGGGGCCATCTTAGCCCTCTTCCTGCCTGCCAGTCATTCCAAGCTCTGCTGCCTCTTTGCCCTCTGGGAAGCAGCCCCCCCCCCCTTACGGGGCTCCAGACTACATTCCACTACAATAGTGTTGCTAACCACGTTTTGAATGGTGCTTCCTTATCAAGGAATATTTCTCAATGGTTTCTAAACTTCCTAAGAAACTGCCCAATCCCCCCATCACTTTCAACCCCTGAAAGAATCTAGATCCCGATTCAATTGTAAAATAAATTCTAACTAGTCGCTATTCAGTGTAACAGACCAGCAGAGACACAAACCTCTTGGTCAGGGGCCTTCAAACCTCGCCCTTTTATGAGTTGTCGACTTCAACTCCCAGCGCCTGGCTGAGGAATTCTGGGAATTGAAGTCCACAAGTCATAAAAGGGCCAAGTTTAAAGACCCCCTGGTCTTGGTGGACCATTTGAGTAGTACATGAGCGTTAGAAAAACACTGAAGTCCTTTGCTGGACTTAGGTGATTTCTGGGACTCCTGCAATAAAATTGGGAGCTTAGTAGAGCCCCACTGAATTTCTCTCCAATTAAGTATGGAAAGGAGAAGTGCAGCTTAGAGACTGCATCCCTCTGTGGCTCCTGCCTTCTCCTTCTGCTGGGGACTTTTCCAATAGCGTGTGGAAACGCAGCTGACGGATCCCGGATCAGAGGCATAAGACAGGCTCATCATGTAGCAAATCCTGCATTTGATCTCTCCAGGTAGGGCAGTGACTGACACCTGCCCACTAAGGGTTCTTCCCAGTGACGCCGACGCAATGGGCCGAGGGTCTACCGTAGCATAAGGCAGCTTTCCACGTGGCCACAAGTTTAGGTTTTAACATTTTGCCCCCGTTCCAATCAGGCATCTGGCGGCTTCTCTGGAGTGAATCCTCTTGTGCCTTCGGAGAGAAGCTTTATGACCAAAATCCTGCCCACAGTCGGAGCACTTGTACGGCTTTTCTCCCGTGTGGACCCGCCGGTGATTGACGAGGTTGGAGTTCGTGCTGAATTTCTGCCCACAATCCGAGCACTGGTACGGCTTCTCGCCCGTGTGGACCCTCTTGTGGTTGACCAGGTTAGAGCTGGTGCTGAAGCTCTTCCCACAGTCGGTGCACTCGAACGGCTTCTCTCCCGTGTGGGTCCTCTCGTGGATGAGGAGCTTGGATCGGCTTATGAAGCTCTTCCTGCAGTAGCTGCATTGGTGGCTTTCCTCACCGGCTTGTGCTTTCTTCCCCGTGTGCAGCCGCTCGTGCTTCCGAAGGTAAGAGCTGGAGATGAAGCTTTTCCCGCACTCGGGACACTCATAGGGCTTCTCCCCGGTGTGGATGCGCCTGTGGATGATGAGATCGGCTTTCTGGTTGAAGCTTTTCCCACACTCGGGACACTCGTAGGGCTTCTCTCCGGTGTGCGTCCGAATGTGGATAACCAACTGCGGCCGGTGAACAAAACTCTGCCCGCATTCGGAGCACTTGTAGGGCTTCTCCCCGGTGTGCACCCGCTTGTGCGTGATGAGGTTGGAGCTTGAGGTGAAGCTTTTGCCACACATGGGGCACTCGTAGGGCTTCTCCCCTGTGTGGGTCCTCTCATGCACGATAAGCGAGGCCTTGTCGCTGAAGCTCCTACCGCACTCAGGACACTGGTATGGTTTCTCTCCCGTGTGCACCCGGGTGTGCTTCATCAGGTTGCAGTTTGTGCTGAAGCATTTCCCACATTCTGAGCACTTGTACGGCTTCTCTCCCGTGTGGGTCCTCTCGTGGATGATCATGTGCGCACTGTTATTAGAGATCTTCCCGCAGTAGGTGCACGTGTAGAGTTTCTGCACTTTCCGGTTGGGAGGAAACTCAAAACCGTGGTTCAGAACCGTCCCCCAGCTGGGGGGACCTGGATTCTTTCTCTTTCCCTTATGGCCTCCCCGCGGGAAGGTGTTTTCTCGCAAACTTCCCTCGTGGAAAAAAGCTGGGATCCCTGACGGGTTTTCCTGCTGGATTTCTCGGCGAGGCTCACTCCCTGCCATCTCTTCCAGTCCGCAGACCTGATATAACTTCCCATTGAGTCTTGCCAAGGACAATCCACTGATGCCGACTTGCGGGCGTCTTTCAAAGGGAAAGTTCTCCTCTGTGTTTTCGTAACCTTGGTCATTGCCTGGAGGTACAAATAGGAGAATCGTGACTAGTAAGAGAGTAGGGGAAATGACCTTGATGGAGAAATGCAACAGAGGTTATCTAAAAGCAAAGGGAACTAAAACATTTTTGAAGTCTAGAGAACATCCAGATGACATTCAGAAGCAGCTCAGACAAGGACCTTCCTAATTCAGAGGACTATAAGAGGAGAGAGAAGGTGCGGGACAAACAGACTTAACAAGATTCTGTTATTATAGGTAAAGGTAAAGGTTCCCCCGCACATGCGTGCTAGTCGTTTCCGACTCTAGGGGCCGGTGCTAATCTCCGTTTCAAAGCCGAAGAGCCAGCACTTGTCTGAGGACGTCTCCGTGGTCATGTGGCCGGCATGACTAGACGCCAAAGGCGCACGGAACGCTGTTACCTTCCCACCGTAATGGTCCCTATTTTTCTACTTGCATTTTTACGTGCTTTCGAACTGCTAGGTGGGCAGAAGCTGGGACGAGTAACAGGCGTTCACTCTGCTACGTGGCACTCGGGATTCGACCCGCCAAACTGCCGACCTTCTGATCGACAAGCTCAGTGTCTTAGCCCACTGAGCCACTGCGTTATTATAGCCGGTCTCAATAATTTTAGTCAGCCTTGCTGTGGCATTGATTTCCTGATCTGGTCTATCTAGTGCAGGGCTTTTCAACCAGTGGTATGGGTACCACCTGTGGTACATTGGCACCTGGCAGGTGGTATGCGACCATCCTAGAATAGTGGTAGAGGGGGAGGGGAATGAGCTGACCTGGTGGCAGCACCGCACAAGCCTGAGTGAGAGATGGCTGGAGCTGCAGGGCTATCAGGGCTCAGCAGAAGCACCAGGATCAATGCCAGGCTCCAGCTGGAGCTCGGCGCTGATCCTGGCACTTCTGAGCCCAGAAGAAGTGCCGATCAGCTGGAATGTTGCAGCATCTCCAGGGTCTTATGATTTACATTCAGACACTTGGCAACTGATTCATATTTATGATGGTCACAGTGTCCCAGGATCATGTGAAGTGACCAAAACCTGCTGCAACCACCCAGTAGATGCGGGGGGGAATAAAAAACAAACAGCTCCCACCCCACCCCCGCTGCCAATCCTCAACAGAAATTCTCACAACAATGAAAACCTCGGACAGGAGGAAGAGCGCCGCCAGGCAGGCAGGCAGGTGTCTTGCTCGGCTGTGGCTTGAGGGGCACTTTTTTCAGTGCAATTGTAACTTCGAACAGTCACTAAGCGAACTGTTGTAAGTCGAAGACTACCTGTACTTCATCACTTTTTTCCTTTTTTTTTGGTCATCAAGTTTTTGACACCTTGCTAGGCGACTGGTGGTACTCAGATGTTGCCATATCCTAAAAGTGGTACAATGGGTGAAAAGGTTGAAAAGCCCTGATCTCGGGCTGACCATCATGGTTCCGATAGATGAGACCAATTAAAGGAGAATTCCGAGGCTTGAGTTTTCCTCTAATAACATGTTTAATGGCTACAAAGTAGCGGCATGGTTAAAAGTGAAACCAAGACTAAAGTTCTCTCACAAAAAATAACAGTACTGTATTACAAAGTTAAACTTCCCACCCCAGAAACTATGGCGATCAACTTCATTTCCCAATATAATAGTTTGGCAGACTTTCTCACATTAGGCTCAGCCCCCAGTGTAACGAACAAAAATGACCTTGGTTCCCACGGGACAGAGAATTGTTTAGATTAGCATAAAACTCCCCATTCCTTCCCCCACCCCCCAATCTTGTGACAACCGAAAATGAGCAAGATGGCTTCAGCCAGGTTCGTTGCAGAGTTGATACTGACATAATCTGATGTGGTGGAAAGTGGCCTGGAATCCCAGGATGGAGGGGCTGCTACCCAGAGGACAATGAGGCAGCAGACCTTGGAATGTCTGATAGGCAGGAAGAGCGCTAAGATGGCCACTCCCTAGCAGTTCACAGATTATATAGCTATAGTTATGCTAATAGTTGCTTGAGTCTGGCAAAATTCTGTTGGTTGGTGAATGACAATAGAAAAGCTACTCAGAAGTAACTCCAAGGGTCATTCTTGGTTCTTGGGGCCTGACATCAGGCTGCTTATTGAATAGTGACAGAATAAATATGGCGTCATAACTTAGCTAGACTGCATCCCTAAGGACCAAACACATTCAACTCTCTAAAGGAAATGCTATCGGAGGGACCATTTCTTCACAGTTATGTCAGCCTGCTCCATTAGGTCATGGAAAGAAGGCACGCTGCAGATACCATCAGCTAGGCCAGGGGTCTGCAATTTCTGGGAGCTGAAGTCCACAAGTTTTAAAAGTTGTCAAGGTTGCAGACCCCTGGCCTAGGCCCTACGTTTGATAGGTCCCAGGGGGTGTGCCTTCTCTGCTGCAGCCCATGCCTTATGTAACATCCTTTCCCCTGAAATTAGATCGGTCTCATCCTTTGTGGTCATTCGCAAGGCCCTCAGGATCTGGTTATGCTGCAGGGCTGGGGATCCCAGGGGGATCAGAAATCTGTTCTCCCCCCCCACCCCGCCCCCTGGCTCCAAAAAAAAAAAAAAAGGTCACCAAAGGGTGATTACATGACCCTGAGGCACCGCAACCGTCATCAACACATGCCAGTTGCCAAGCCTTTAAATTTTGATCCCAGGACCGTGGGGATTCTGCAATGGTCATTAGAGGTGAAAAAAGGGTCGTGTCATTTTTTTCAGTGCCACTGTGACTTTGAACGCTCACTAAACGAATGGTTTTAAGGTGAGGACTACCTGTGATTTCTTTGTAACGTTCTTCAGGGCTGGAAAGAGTAAAAATGGGGGTGGGGGAGAGGACAAGACCTTACCCAAATAACCGGCTTCTTCATCACTCGCTTCCTCAGCCTCAGCAGAGAGATGGCTGTTCACTGCTTCAGATGAGACCTCCTCTGATTTAGCAGAATGAATAGCAGTGACTTCTTCTCCTGGACAGGAAACCTGCAAACAGTAACAAAGTTTTAGTGCGAGCATAATTTTCACAGACGTCTGAGTTACAGTTTGTTCTGATCATGGCTGGTAGACTTCACCTCTAGCTAAGCCAGTGATGGGGAACCTTTTAGAGACCGAGTGCCCAAACTTCAACCCAAAACCCACTTATGTATCATCGGGTGCCGGGTGTGGCCCATTGGGTGGGCGTGGCCCATTGGGTGGACGTGATTGCGGTGCTAGCGGCAGACTGGGTGGGACTCAAGAGTTCAATCAATCAATTCCAACTATGCGAGATCTTTTTTTTTTCCTGTGAGAAGTTGAAATTGATTGATTGAACCTTTTTTTTTTTTTTTTGCACACGGCGGCGGAGGCCTAAAGCGAAAAGGTTTTATAAAACCCAGCTGAAGACCTAGTTCTGGGGTGACGGCGCGTGCGCCCACAGAGAGGGCTCTGCATGCCACCTGTGGCACGCGTGCCATAGTTTCGCCACCACGGAGCTAAGCCATGTTTTACAACAAGCGGAGCTTAGGTTCCCTAAACACCTCGAATTAACTCAACCTCCTGAGGTTGTCTCTCCCTTCCGAGTGAGGTCTGACTGTTAAAAGTTTAAGAATGAAATGGCAGAGACACTGGGCTGTCCTCAGCTTAACGACCACAGCGGAGCACAACATTTCTGTTGCTAAGTGAGACATTTGTTAAGTGCGTTTCTGCCCTCTTTTGCATCCTTTCCGGCAACAGTTGTTAAGTTAGTGACACAGTGGTTCAGCAAATCTGATTTCCCCGTTGGCTTGTCAGAAGGTCGCCAAAAGGGGATTGTCACATAACCCACCCACCCACCCCCCGGACATAAGATATGAGTCAGCTGCCAACCATCTGAATTTTGATCACGTGACTATGGAGATGCTGCAATGATTGTTAAAGTGTGAAAGTGGTCCTAAGTTATTTCCCCTCCCCCAGGAGCTATTGTAACTTCAAATAGTTGCCTAGATGAATGGTTGGACACTACAACCGTCATAAATGTGAGTCAATTGTCGAGAGTCTGAGTTTGAATCACGTGACCGTGGGGATCCTGCAACAGTCATAATTGTGGAAAAAATGGTGAAAGATCACATTTTTTGTTGCAACTTTGAATATGGTCACTAAAATGAACCATTGTAAGACAAGGACTGCCTACATTGCTGGCATGAACATTCCTAAAATAGAAATAAAATGTTTCAGTCTGCACTCTTACGCACAGCCCAGCCCCTCTGCACGTGCTGAGATTTATACCATTGCTTTATCCAAGATATTTTGGTCTATTTTGGACCGTAAACTCTGAACTTCTAAACTCCAAAAACCAGCATTATCAAATCTGATTCGCGTTTGGGTAGGAAAGCATGAATCCCATTATAACCAGGAAATTATAAAGAGCTACGTCAAAAAATAAAAAAAATAACCCACCATAGTAGAGGAAAGGATTTATCAAGCCCACATAGTTGGGAAAGAGCAAAGAAACAAGAATTATATAACTTTCAGTCAGGGATTGTTAAGGCTTGTGCTGGGTAAATAGAGCCTCTTGGCAAATCTTGTTAATCTTGTAATTAATCAATGCTCATCTGGGTGCTGGGTGCTGATAGGGAGGTGGTTTGGTCTTTGTGCTCCTTTTTTGGCTTGTTGATTGTCTCTTTTGCAGAGTGTGTCTGTGTGTGTGTGTGTGTGTGTATAAATAAAAAAAGGCGAACAAACCGGTCAGTCCTAGAGGAGATCAGCCCTGACTGCTCTTTAGAAGGCCAGATCCTGAAGCTGAAACTCAAATACTTTGGCCACCTAATGAGAAGGAAGGACTCACTGGAGAAGAGCCTAATGCTGGGAAAGATCGAGGGCAATAGAAGAAGGGGACGACAGAGAATGAGGTGGTTGGATGGAGTCACTGAAGCAGTAGGCGTGAGCTTAAATGGATTCCAGAAGATGGTAGAGGACAGGAAGGCCTGGAGGAACGTTGTCCATGGGGTCACGAAACCTGAATGACCAAATATATATATATATATGTATATATGTATGTATGTATGTATGTTTATACATCCCACCAGGCTCAAGGTTGACTCAGCCTTCCATCCTTCCGAGGTAGGTAAAATGAGGACCCAGATTGTTGGGAGCAATAAGCTGACTTTGTAATAATGCCGCTTGGGGTGTGTGTGTGAAGCCCTAATAAGCAGGCATATACATAGAATGAAGGCTACTGCTAAGCTTGTAAGCCGCCCTGAGACTTCGGAGAAGGGCGAGATATAAATGGAATTAAAATAAATAAATAAATAAATAAATAAATAAATATATAAAATTTACACAAATATGAGCTGTCACCGGTGTGACTACTGCCTGTCGATGGCCTTCGGTTAGGCTGAAACAGGAAATAAAGATTTGTCCCATGTTTGGGGCCTAGCAAGGTAATCTAAAAATAGTTAACAAGCATTTGACATGCCTGAGCTGAATGGCGAGATTTTGGAGTAAGGTGAGTCAATCCACTTACTTAACATATGAACCAGGAGGGATTCTCTGATGCTCTCTGAGCTTGCTTGTTTTCTTGCAGGTGTTTCATTACCCAAACTAGGTAACGTCATCAGTGCTGCTTAGAAGTGAGCTTTACTCTCGGCTTATATTCTGGTGTGCCTTGCCCTGTCATTGATGGTGTTATCTAGTTTGGGGTCACGAAACGTCTGCAAGAAAACAAACAAGCCCAGAGAGCACCAAGGACCCCTCACTTCGTCCCTGAGCTACAGATATTCTCCTTTATTGGTAACATTTGAGCCAAGCTCCAGATAATTCAAGTTAGTTTCCTTTTAGGCAGAAAAAGCAAGGACTAATGGTAAGTAAAAGGGACGCGGTGGCTCAGTGGGTTAGGCCGCTGAGCTTGTCGATCAGAAGATATCGGCAGTTTGGTGGGTCGAATCCCGAGTGCCGCGTAACAGAGTGAGCGCCTGTTACTCGTCCCAGCTTCTGCCAACCTAGCAGTTCGAAAGCACGTAAAAATGCAAGTAGAAAAATAGGGACCACTACGGTGGGAAGGTAACAGCGTTCCGTGCGCCTTTGGCGTCTAGTCATGCCGGGCACATGACCATGGAGACGTCCTCGGACAAGCGCTGGCTCTTCGGCTTTGAAACGGAGATGAGCACCAGCCCCTAGAGTTGGAAACGACTAGCACGCATGTGCGGGGGAGCCTTTACCTTTACCTTAATGGTAACTAAACAGATCTAGCAACACACACCACCGATCGCAGAGTTTACACGGCCATCCGTTTGAGCCCCAGCTGCCTTCCGAAGAGGAGGAGAGCGACTGCACTTACCGTCTCTTGCAGGCCATCAGCCTCCTGCACCCTCAGAAAGTAATCCTCTGCCAGAGCCACCGTCTGAGCACAGCTCCCCGGCTTGCCCTCCTTGATCCAATCCTGCATAGCTGGGGGCAAAATGGCCAGGAATTGTTCCAGGACCAGCAGGTCCAGAATCTGCTTCTTGGTGGATCTCTCGGGCTTCAGCCACTGCCAGCAGAGTTCCTGCAGCTGGAAAAAGCTCTCCTTGGGCCCTTCGGCCTCCAGGTAGCAGAACTGCCTGAATTGCTGGCGCTCCCGTTCGAAGCCAAAAGCTTCTTCTACCTCTAAAATCTCTTCCTTCACTCTCACCGAGGAAATGAGGTCTTGGCAATCTCCGAGGGGGTCTGGCAGAAGCCGGCTGAGGCTCTTGCCCCCAGGTCTCTGGTTCAGATCGGAGGTTTCCTTAAAGGAGGATCGGGAACCGTCCCCGGAGTAGGCAGAACTAGATAACTGAGTGCGCTTTTTTCCAGAACGAGCGGGTTGCATCGCCTTCAGGAAATCCTGCCACTGAGCCTCCCAAGGCTGCTGGAGATTTTCTTCTGGCTCCTGCTTAATCAAACGGGAGTCTAGCCCAACCGAGAACCTTTGGATGGCCCCAAGCTGAACTGGGTGAGAACTCTTCCGTCTTTTTTGCACTTTTCGTACCGGTCCCGGCTTCTCCATTTCTACCCTTGCCTGCTGGAAAAGAAATCCAAGCTTCATCAGTTCAAAAATAAAACACCGCAGGCGCACACGTACAGGGTAAGCCCTTGACTTACGACCCACAATCGAGCCCAACATTTCTGTCACTAAGCAAGGACAGTTGTTAAAGTGAGTTTTGTCCCATTTTATGACCATTCTTGATAAGTGAATCACTGCAGTTGTTGCGTCAGCAACACGGTTGTTAAGTGAAGCTAGCTTTGCTCGTGTGAAGGTCGCAAAAGGTCATCCCATGACCCTGCAACCGTCATAAATATGAGCCAATTGCCAGGCATCTGAATTATGATCATGTGATTGTAACAGTTTTTAAGTGTTGAAAACAGGCAGAGATCACTTTTTTTTTAACCACTGTTGTAACTTAAAACGGTCACTAAATGAACAGTTTAAGTCCAGGATTACCTGTATACACAATATCGCCCTCCTTCCCTTGCTATCACCCGAAAAGTGTAGTGTGTGCTGCTGAATTGGTGTAGGGAGATCCTAGTTCCCCC
>JAKJMR010018123.1:341909-352612 GCA_024449315.1 Daboia siamensis | reverse complement strand
GGGGGAATAGAAAGGAGGGTAAAAGAATATTAATGAAAGATGGGGTGCAAATCAGAAGCAACCTGGACTTAAGGAGAAACCTCCTAACAGCGAGAACAATTAATCAGTGGAACAAGCTTTGCCTTCAGAAGTTGTGGGTGCTTCAACACTGGAGGATTTTTTTTTTTTTTTTTTTTTTAAAAAAAGAGACTATCTGAAATGGGTATAGGATCTCCTGCTTGAGCAGGGGGCTGGACTAGAAGACCTCCAAAGTCCCTTCCAGCTCTCTGTTCTGACTTGGGACAAAATCGAAGCTAGTAAAACAAAGGAGGGCTTAAAACTCACAGAAACAATGCCCTTATGGAGAGGATATCGGGAGCTCATGAAAGAGCTTTCAGACGCGCCCTCCTTAATCGGGGTTCCTTCAGTTCCACGCGTTCCCGCCCAGCCCGTGTCCAAGCAAAAGCCCACTACACAAGTTTCGGGGTTGGGGGGTGGGGGAGCCTCGACCTTTGCAACAGGACGGAGCAGCTTTAGAAAATTAAAGCCAAAGCATTCCTCCTTCCCCCTCCGAGCCCAAAAGGGGGGGGGGAGAGGGGCTGCGTGGACCTGGCGGCAGAGAAAGCCCACCGATCTCGCCACGCGCGTTTTTTTTCCTCTCTCTCTCTCTCTCTCTCTCTTTGCCCGCCCTTCCTCCGCCTGCGATTGGCGCTCGGAGCGCGCCTTCCTCGCTCCACGCACCGAAGCCCGGCCACCGTCCGCCTTTCCCCTCTTCCCACGGCCGGTGCCCGACCCCCGGCTCGGTGGGACAGGAAAGCGCAGCGGTCCCGGAGCTCCCCCCCCCCCTCCGTTCGCTCCACGTTTCCTGTCTCTCTAAGCGCCGGAGCTCGCTGGCCGGCCCGTTTAACCATCGCAGCGCCGGCGGGAAAGATGCGCGGCAGCTCTCGGGAGCCTTGAGCGCCCTTTCCTTTCGCGCGAAGGCGGGGTGGGGGGGTGGGGGGAGAGAAAGGCTCTCTTTGTGTGTGTGTGTGTGTGTGTGTGTTTGTGTGTGTGTGTATGTATGTATGTGTGTATATGTGTGTGTGTGGGTTAAGACGCTGAGCTTGTTGACCAGAAGGTCGGCAGTTTGGCGGGTCAAATCCCGAGAGCCGCGTAGCAGAGTGAGCGCCTGTTACTCGTCCCAGCTTCTGCCAACCTAGCAGTTCGAAAGCACGTAAAAATGCAAGTAGAAAAATAGGGACCACTACGGTGGGAAGGTAACGGCGTTCCGTGTGCCTTTGGCATCTAGTCATGCCGGCCACATGATCATGGAGACGTCCTCGGACAAGCGCTGGCTCTTTGGCTTTGAAACGGAGATGAGCACTGGCCCCTAGAGTCGGAAACGACTAGCACGCATGTGCGGGGGAACCTTTACCTTTACCTTATATATATATATACATACACACATATACACACATACACATATATATATATGTTAAATGCTTATATATGTATATATATATATACACATATATATATATATATATATGTCAAATGCTTGTTAACTATTTTTAAATTACCTTGCTAGGCCCCAAACATGGGACAAATCTTATTTCCTGTCTCAGCCTAACCGAAGGCCATCGAACAGGCAGTAGTCACCACTGGTGACAGAGCATATTTGTGTAAATTGGTTTTGCTAACAAAGAATTAAAGGGAGACTGATATGCATTTCAAACTTATTTGTTTTCGTCAGTCAGCCATACCATATATATATAATAAGTAAATCTTATTTTATTCAATGTATCTTAGGTCTGAATAGCCTGGGACACTCATAACAACATCTGCTGGTGTTTGCTTTGTTTTTCACTTTACCACGTAGTCTCCCATTCTCAGAAATACATTGTTGAAGATGGTCCTATCTATTGTCATATCAATCCATTAGGTTGAGATAAAATGAAAGACATCGATCGGATCCCTTATATCAAACATAAGACTAAAATTAGTTCTGTATTTTAACTGTGGTGCTCTTGTTTATTGCTATTAGTGTTACAATATAATAAAACCACTTGTTGTTACTGTCTACTCTAGGCCAATGTTTTACAACCTTGGCAATATTGAGATGAGTGGACTTCCAGTTACTCCAAGCATTCTGGCTGAGGAATTCTCGGAGTTTAGAGTTTACACCTCTAAAAGTTGCCACGTTAAAAAAAACCCACTGATTTTGACATCAAGCTGCTTTAAAGGCATGGAAGTGAGAGCTAACTGAAAAGTTGGTAAGCGTCTCTGAAAGAATATTTCTCTACAACAGGAGTCTTCAAACTTGGCCCTTTTATGACTTGTGGACTTCAGTTCCCAGAATTCCTCAGCCAGGCACACTGGCTGAGGAATTCTGGGAGTTGAAGTCCACAAGTCATAAAAGGGCCAAGTTTGAAGACCCCTGCTCTACAATATAAAGAAATGTTCTCGATTCTAGACAATCAGATGTGTGAACTACAACTCCCAGAATTCTCAGCGGGATCCCTCCAGCGAGAGTTCCCCAGGTTGGGAAACACTGAGATAATGAAAAGGATTAAATTTACAGAGCCGAGTTTCCTAGAGAGGCCACGCATATCAGGAAACTGGCGCTTAAATTCATACGGACCTGTCTGTCTGATTTTCTTTTGTGCTTTTGGGCTGCGATGGCGGGAGGAGGTTTTTGGGGCAGGGGAACTTTTGGGGTGCAAGTAAGTTTTAGGGTGGTGCAATGACAAAGTTTCAGGGTGAAGGTGAATTAATGCATCATACAAAAAGCCCCAGAGCAGAATAATAATAAAATTGCAATCATTCGCAATCTAGCATGTGGAAAACAGCTTTCTTGACACGTTTAACCAGATCCATGAAACACTTGTAGCTTCGTGGCGTGAATTGAGTTCCTTTTATTTGGTTTTTTTTTTGATACAAATAAAATTATCTATTAAGGAATCTTTTAAATTCTGACTTGTGTGTCACTTAGTGCTAACCATGATTAGAATGGATCAGTTTAATTAAATAAATAAATCTTCATTTTCCAAGGAAAAAGATGATCATAAAGATTTGTTTTTAAATATTTTTGGAATAATATTTCAAAGGCATCTGCCCTGATCTCTTATGTCGCTTCTGAGGCATCTAACCTGATTTTTAAAGTGTTTATAGCCCTCTTTTAATTCATTTAGACATTGCTCTCTCTTCTCAGTAGCAAAAATGGTAAAAATTGACCACCTCCCCTCAAAATTACTTCAAATGCAGAAGAGACCCAACTTGAAAGAAATGGGAAGGCAGGCCCCATCATTGGGAATGGATGCAACAAAGTCTACAAGATGGTGGGCAGGACATTATGATGTGTGCCTTTTTAACTTGTGTGCGGCATGCATGTGTAAAAGCGGTAAGGCTTTGGTTTTGATGCCAGGCCACCATTTTACGGAGATTTATCCCCATGGCTGACGCCAGTGAGTAGGGGAGAGGAATCAAGCGTTAAGATTAGTATTGTCAATTATTGTCAATCCACAGTATTGTCAATTATTAAGGGTCCACAGTATCGTCTGGGACGTTACACATCCTCTTCATGACCTGTTTTCCTTATTACCTTCTGGGAGGAGGCTTCGTGGTATCCAAAGAACATCCAGATTCAGTCACAGTTTTGTTCCATACAGCATCAACTTTCTGAGCTCTGAAGCTTCCCTTTTCCGCTACGTATTCAAGATGGACAGTGATTAATATTTATATGTAAGGGTGTAAGCAGGGCTTTTTTTCTCATAGAACACTCAGAACGGAGTTCCGGCACCTTTTTTTGGATGGAACCTTGTAGGGTAGGCAAGGCGGGCTGTATGACATGTGTGAGTTCTGGCACCTTTTTCTTTTATAAAAAAAGCACTGGGTGTAAGTATATAGATATGTATGTATGTGTAAATTATTCAAATTGCTAATAAAGAATTTTAGGGAGGCTGAAATGATCATTTTGAACTTCTTATGTTCTCATCAGTCAGTCATACCCTTTTTATCTGAGATTTGAACCTGGGCTGATTATATATTAGGCAGTTGCTTTAACTTCCTGAGCCACAGGTTCTTTCTCTCTTTATTAGCTAGGAAGCAAGGGAGATATATGTGTGAAGTATTTGTCAAGTCTTTTGAATATGCCTTGCTAATTAACTCTTTCTTTCCTGTTTGGCCTAACTCAAGGCTATCCACAGGATATAGTCACAACTTATGACAGCTCATTATTTGTGTAAATTATTCAAATTGCTAATAAAGAATTTTAGGGAGTTGAAGTCCACGAGTCATAGAAGAGCCAAGGTTGCCTACCCCTGCCCTAGGGTGGCCCATATTATTAAATTAAATAACTCTAATGGTGGATTTCTGAAATAAAGGACTGTCCTTTATAATAGCACATATAATCATCGGAAGCATATCTTATGTCCCCACTATTTTATAGTTTCATATATATATTTAGAAGGTAGCAAATTAGGGTACAAAATTATCAAATGAATAGATTGGCAGAGGAAATCATCATAAAAGGTTTTGGGTATGTGGCATAATTGCTTTTTTTTTTTTAAATGAAGACTTGATTTTATTAATTCATCCACTTTGTGAAAACAAACAATCTAATGACACAGTAGCAGTAACACAGAGGAGGAAGAGCAAACTATGCTCTATTATGGATCCTAAAACAAAAATCCATTATTAGAAAGTGGATCACACCATACCCTATTTTCCTGCCTGCTAGAGCTAGAAAAGTGGGGATAGAGGCCCCCCAATAGTGTATCTGAAGCAAAGCTTTGAGGGTAATCTTCCTTCCACTATCTGTCGAAACCAATCTGTGGTATGTTTTATATTGGACATAGGTGTGTGAAAGGAACAGGGGAAAGAAGTGGGGACTTAACATTTCTGGGAGCGATGTCTGTGGAGATTCTCAGTCATCCAGGCCACAGTTGTCTCAAAGATGCTTCTTCAAAAGGCAACTGAACTGTTTTTTTTTTCCCTTGAGGAAGAAGAACAAAAAGTTTTGCTTCTCATCCAAGAAGCTTCATCAGTTGAACATCAGGCAACCCGATCGTCTTGGGTGAGAAGCAAAACCTTCTTCTTCCTCAAGGAAAGAACAGTCTGGTTGCCTTTTTGAAGAAAACACCTTTGAGTCGATTCTGGGAGGATGGTGTTCTGTAGGAGGCAAAGAGGCAAAAGCAAAGAAAGAAAATGGGAGGTTAGATAGGATGCACCAGTGGGGCAAATGTAGACCCAGAAAATAGGAGCAGGGCCGAATTAGTACTAGGGATGCCAGCCCCAGAGCGTATGGTTAGGATCCTAGACAATATTTGCAGATGCCTATCCAGAATGTATTTTGCAGCTAAACATGTGGAGTCATTAAGGATCCTTGATTGCTTTACAGATGCCAGGCTAGACTTGGGTCAAGACCAGGGGGCTGGATCAGAAGACTTCCAAGGTCCCTTCCAGCTCTGTTCTGATTGAAGATTGAAGACCCAGGAAAGCACCCCAAATGCCACCCTATGTTTTTTTCAGGACCTTGGAGAGCATTTGGAATTCGGACCTTGGACAGTGCCATTACTACGGTGCAGATTGAGCTGATTTTCGTTTTAGTTACAGCACAGGAAGCAACTTCATAATCATTTCCACTGAACTGTAGCCCTTCTGTGAACTCACCCACTTCCTTAAACCCTTGCTGTGAATGAGCTAATAATAATAATAATATATAGCGGGCCAATAAAGTACCAGGCTAAGGTTTCCTCAGTTTTCACAAGTAAGATGATCAGCAGACAAGGCATCAGTATGACTGTTCCCCAAGGAGATGTGTTATCTCCATATTACATTTTATTTCCAGTGGCGTCCTATATGAATATGAAAAGATTGGGCAAGTTCTACATTTTGAAGAGCAAATCAGTTCAGGGACTTCTGGTACCCATATTCCAACTCAGGAATGAAAATGAAACCAAAATGTGTTTATAAGATATCAGATGCGGGAATAGGTTATTTTTTGCTGTTGCATTTTTTTAGAGAAAATGGCAAGTTACTGTGTAAGCAAAAATCAAACTGATTTACTTGTTTAAGTTTTGTGTGTGTGTGTGTGTGTGTGTGTGTTCATGTGTGTGTGTTTACTCACGGTTTTATGTATTGTTAGAATCAGAATCAGAATAGAGTTGGAAGGGACCTTGGAAGTCTTCTAGTCCAGCCCTCTGCTCAAGCAGGAGACCCCTATATCAGGGGTCTTCAAACTTGGCCTTTTTATGACTTGTGGACTTCAACTCCCAGAATTCCTCGGCCAATTCCTCACCCTGATCAAAGCAAATGGTTTCCCTACCTAAAAAACAGAAAAACAACCCACACAATATTTTACCCATTAAATTAAAGCAGGCAGAGACATGAAACCTAAAAAAGTAGGACTCTATATCATTTCTCATGCTAGTAAAGTCGTGCTTAAAATCCTACAAGCTAGACTTCAGCAGTATGTGGATCGAGAACTACCAGAAGTACAGGCAGGATTTCGAAGAGGCAGAGGAACTAGAGATCAAATTGCCAACATACGCTGGATCATGGAGAAAGCTAGGGAGTTCCAGAAAAACATCTACTTCTGCTTCATTGACTATGCTAAAGCCTTTGATTGTGTGGATCATAACAAACTGTGGCAAGTTCTTAAAGAGATGGGAGTACCAGACCATCTTATTTGCCTCTTGAGTAACCTATATGCGGGTCAAGAAGCAACAGTGAGAACTGGACATGGAACCACCGATTGGTTCAAAATTGGGAAAGGAGTCCGGCAAGGCTGTATACTGTCGCCCTGCCTATTTAACTTATATGCAGAGCACATCATGAGAAAGGCTGGGCTAGATGAATCAAAAGCAGGAATTAAGATTGCCGGAAGAAATATCAACAACTTAAGATACGCAGATGATACCACTCTAATGGCAGAAAGTGAAGAAGAACTAAAGAACCTCTTGTTGCAGGTGAAGAAGGAGAGTGCAAAACTTGGGTTGAAACTTAACATTAAGAAAACCAAGATCATGGCATCTGGCCCTCTCAATTCCTGGCAAATAGATGGGGAAGAAATGGAGGTAGTGACAGATTTTATTTTCCTGGGCTCCAAGATCACTGCAGATGGGGACTGTAGCCAAGAAATTAAAAGACGCTTGCTCCTCGGGAGGAAAGCCATGGCAAATCTAGACAGCACACTAAAAAGCAGAGACATCACCCTGTCAACAAAAGTGCGTATAGTCAAGGCTATGGTCTTCCCAGTTGCAATGTATGGCAGTGAAAGTTGGACCATAAAAAAGGCTGAGCGCCAAAGAATTGAGGCCTTTGAACTCTGGTGCTGGAAAAGACTCCTGCGAGTCCCTTGGACTGCAAGGCGATCAAACCGGTCAGTCCTAGAGGAGATCAATCCTGACTGCTGTTTAGAAGGCCAGATCCTGAAGCTAAAACTCAAATACTTTGGCCACCTAATGAGAAAGAAGGACTCACTGGAGAAGAGCCTAATGCTGGGAAAGATTGAGAGCAATAGAAGAAGGGGACGACAGAGAATGAGGTGGCTGGATGGAGTCACTGAAGCAGTAGGCGTGAGCTTGGATGGACTCCAGAAGATGGTGGAGGACAGGAAGGCCTGGAGGAATGTTGTCCATAGGGTCGCGATGGGTCGGACACGACTTCGCAGCTAACAACAACAACAATATCCGAGAAAGAAAAAGAAAAAAGAAAAAAGAAAAAGAAAAAAAGGAGGGGGGTGACAATAAAGGTATTTCCCCCTCCCCCCTCTCTTTCATTCGCTTTTGAAAGAGTTGAAGCCATAAGGTGTCGTCGCCTAGAGTAGGCCGGAAGTGCGAGCGGCGGCGTTCATTTCCCTTTCCTGTCCTTTCCTCTTGGCTGGGAGGAAGTGGCACCTACGAAAGCCTGTCGGATTGTCTGAAGTTGGGCGCTGGGCAGCGGAAGGCGGGGGAGGCCGGCCCGTTTGCGGCCTCCGCTTGGCAGGAGGTGAGTTTCGGCGGGCGGCGAAACGGGAGGAGTGGACGGGACGGGCCTGCAGCGAAGAAGGCGAAGTGGGGGGGGGGAACTCGCATGCAACCCCCCTCCCCCGCCCCAACAACCTGGTGCCTTCCAATTCTATAGGATGCAGAGCCCAACGTTCCCAGCCTCACTAGCTGGAGGTGATGGGTTTAGTAGTCCACCTCCTCCCCATGCCTGACAGGAGGTAGGAGTATTGAAAGGAGTGAGGATCGCCCCATCCCAAAGAAAGAAAGTCCCACCCTAGAATAAAATAGAATAGAATAGAATTAGAAGAAATAGAAATAATAGAAATAGAAATAATAGAAATAGAAATAATAGAAATAGAAATAATAGAAAGGAACGGAACAGAAGGAATAGAATAATCGAATAGGATAGAATTCTTTACTAGAAGAAATGATGGAGATGATGGTAACGATCTTTGGCTGCTGTGTATTTTAATTTTCCCCCCTTTTTTGTTTTTCTGGTCTTTATGATGGAAATCTATTTGCAGACTGTTCACTGCCCAGAGTCCTTTGCTGAGGTGGGAGACATAGAAAATGAATGCATCAATAAATACATTCGATTTATATAGTCGCTTATCTCACCTATGAGACTCTTAATAAAATAGACAAAATGCAGAAGGTACAAATAAAAGACATTGCAGCCGAGCACGCCTGTAGCTTTGTCAGTTGGCTGGCTGGTTTCAGCATCCTGTCATCCGAGCAACATAATAAAAGCAGAAGTAGTTGGGTGACAAGGAGAGAGGAAATAACATGTGGGGCGCAAAGGAAATATGTGAGTACAAAGGCAGGCAAGATAACTTTACCTGCTGTCTTTTGCTTGCATATTCCAACATCAAGATTATGCAATGATGCTATTGCCTAAAGCTACTTATCGGCCGAATAAGGAGAAAGCACTATTTCTTTACAGTTGCTTGTTCCCCTTTGCAGAAATACTGCAAGATTTCTGTTGCTCTCTTTTCCATTTCTGTGAGTATGCAGTGGGGTACCCCAAGGTTCTCTCTTAGTCCCAGTACTCTTCAACAGCTTCATAAATGATTTAGATGAAACAACAGAAGGGTTATTTACCAAATTTGCAGACCATACCAAGCTGGGGGGAATAGCCAACATTTTAGAAAATAGGCTCAAGATGCAAAAAGATCTTGACAGACTTGAACAACAAAATGCTATTCAGTGGTGAGAAAAGTAAGGTTTTTGCGCTTAGGCAAGAAAAACAAAATGCACTATACAGACTAGGAAGAACCTGGCTCAACAGGTACAATGCGAGAAGGATCTAGGAGTCCTAGTGGATAACCACTTAAATATGAGCCAGCAAGGTGGTGCTGCAGCTGCCCAAAAAGCCTAGCCCACATCAACAGAAAGAGAGCATCAAGCTCATGTGAAGTGTTCGTACTGCTTTATACTGCTTTGGTAAAGCCACACTTGGAATACTGCATCCAGTTTTGGTCACCACGACCAAAAAGATGTTGAGACTCTAGAAACAGGAGTGCAGAGAAGAGCAACAAAGACGATTAGAGGCCTGGAGTCTTACGATGGTGGGTCTTCCAATACAGATAGTTCTCGATTTATGAGCAGAAATGAGGTCAAGATTTCTGCTGCTCAGTGAGATAGTTGTCACGTGAATTTTGCCCCATTTTACGACCTTTCAGGCCACAGTTGTTAAGCAAATCAGTGCAGTTGATAAGTTAATAACATGGTGGTTAAGTGAATCTGGCTTGCCCCAGTGACTTTGTAGGTCAGTGGAGAAGTTGATCTTGGGACACAGCAATCGTCATGAATATGAACCATTTGCTGAGCATCTGAATTTTGATCATGGGGGATGCTGGTACAGTCGTAAGTGTGGAAAAAGGTCATAAGTCACTTTTTTTCAGTGCCGTTGTAACTTTGAACAGTCACTAAGTGAATTGTTGTAAGTTGAGGACTACCTGGATTTGAGAGGTTACCACGAAGAACAGAGGGAAAATCTATTCGCCAAAGCGCCTGAGAGCAAGACTAATAGACGGAAACTAACTAAGGAGAGAAGCAACCTAGAACTAAGGAGAAACTTCCTGACAGTTAGAACAATTAATCAGGGGAACAACCTGCCACCAGAAGCTCTGAATGCTCCAACACTGGAAGTTTTTAAGAAGAGACTGGCCAGCCATTTGTCTGAAATGGTATAGGGTTTCCTGCCTGAGCAGGGGGCTGGACTAGAAGACCTCCAAGGTGTCTTCCGTTATTCTGTTTTGGCACCCAGCCCAGTTATTCTTTCTTATGGGGTAAAGTGCCTTCTGATACCATCTGCGTCCTGCCATCATTTCCTTTTGTTGTTTATGCTAACTTTGAGTACATACTTTTCCTGTCTGCTTTCCACAAGCTGTTTCTGCAGTTGATTTTGAGGGGTTTTTTTCAAACTTGGGCCTTTTATGGGTAGTACCAATAGTACCAATAGTAATAGGCGCCTTGGGTGCAATCCCAAAACCACTGGAGCACCAGTTGAACACCATTGGCATTGACAAATTGGCCATCAGTCAATTGCAAAAGGCCTTGCTAGGAACTGCTTTCATCCTGCGACGATATCTGTAATACCATCAAACATCCACATCTGCCTATCCCAGGTCCTTGGTAAGGACTCGATAGGTAGACAAAAATGCCAAATCCAGTCTGAACATCTGGCTGACTGCAATGAATAATAATAATAATAATAATAATAATAATAATAATAATAATAATAATAATAATAAT
>JAKJMR010018123.1:312436-324526 GCA_024449315.1 Daboia siamensis | reverse complement strand
TTTTTTTTTTTCTTCTTCTTCTTTTTTTATCCTGGATAAAAGGGGTTTTGCGCTGGATGCTGTCGTCTTTCAACCGCCGGGCTGTTTCGGCATCTCTATCATCATCTTCTCCAAAGGCAAAATCAGGAACCGGAAGACAGGAAAGGCCTTATGTGAAGAAACTGTCTGTAGGCAAAGAGAAAAGACAGGCAATCCTCAGCTTACCACCGTAACGGAGTCTGCCTATCACGACTGAATGTTGTGATGGTCAAAAAACAGACAACCCATGTGACTGACCTGATTTTTATGGCTCTGCTGTTCCAGTCGTTAACTGGACCGATGGTTCATTACGGACCAGTTTTGCCAGCAACCAGAAGTAAATGTCCGGTTTTTTTGGCAAAGCTGTCACAAAATGGGGCCACGTGACTGCAAGACGCTGCAAGTGGCCATAAATGCAAGCTGGTTGCTGAGAGGCCGACACGCGGTCATGTAGAATCAACCTGCTCCCTCTTGGGCACACCTGGGTATTTTACGGCCCCACATCTGGTCCTTTGGCTTTTCCTGTCTGGCCTGTGTGGATTACTTTTATTTCAAAAGCAACTGCTTATTATTTTTATTTATTTTATTTTAATTTAATTCCATTTATATCCCGCCCTTCTCCGAAGACTCAGGGCAGCTTACAAGCTTAGCAATAGCCTTCATTCTATATATATGCCTGCTTATTAGGGCTTTCACACACACCCCAAGCGGCATTATTACAAAGTCAGCTTATGTACACAGGTGTATCCATGTATATTTACGCACCCTCACAACAGCCCTATTGGTTCGGCCCTCCACAACACTCCCATATCAAAATTAATTGCCCAGCCCAGTTCTTGTGAATCTGCCTCATCGCTACGTTTCAGCACAGGCTTATCTTGACCCTGGACTTGCCTAGACTAAAGAATAGCCTCCTATATGTTCCCATCTTTATTTGCATGAAGGAGCATACAATCAGATATGAGTTCCTGCCAACACTGTAAAAGATGATGGCTGAAGCAGAGTTTTTAAATACACTCACAAAATGAAATGAAATGAACCTTTATTGTCAAAGTACAACTATGTGTACATTGAGATTAGCTGAGCCTCCCTTCGTGCTCCCACCCCCCCCAACACACAGTGACAACAAACCCTCCATCTTACTACATCATGTGAACCAACTACACCAGACACCAGCCTCCCAAGTCAATTCTGCATAAAATTCACAAAAGTTATTTCTCATTCAAAAGCCTAACAGCCCACGGATAAAAGCTGTTTTTCAGCTTGTTGGTGCGGCTGGCTATACTCCTGTATCTCCTACCTGATGGTAGGAGACTAAAGAGATACCATCCAGGGTGAGTCATCTCTGAGAATTTTCCTCACTCTTCCAAGGCAACGAGCCTTGGAGAGGTCAACCATTGGTGTCAGGGGACAGCCCACAATGTCTTGTGCTGTCCTCACCACCCTCTGTAATACTTTCCTATCTGCGGCTGTCAGACCAGCATACCAAACCATAATACCATACGAGAGGACGCTCTCTATAGTAGACCGGTAAATATAGGACTTTGCCACACGAAAGACAAAACAGCTTAGTAGATCCCAAAGCCATGCCTTTCTCCCTTTCCAGCTCATAAAAAAACTTCCCAGAACCCCTTGGGAGTGTTTCTACAGCCATAAATTAACTTGTTCAACCTGAGTATCCATTTGGCTCCGAGAATTCTCCAGCCAGCTGTGCCATTCACGAGAATAAAGTCCATCCAGGTGGAAGGCCGCCATCTTGGAGAAAGAAGCCACAAAACCTAATAGGATGGTGTGTGTTTTTAAGTGAAATCCATTGATCCTACTAACCAGATTCAATCCATTTTTCCCCCTCAAGCGTTCTTGCTTTTTGAAACTATCCCAGGCTGTAAGGAAGCATCTCTGTCAGAGCTCTGTGATAATACATCACGGACTATCTCAAGGCCACTCTGTGGTTGATTTTCTGCCAGATCGTCGGCTCTCACATTGCCACCTAGCAAGAAAGAACATTCAGATGTTCAAATGTCTTGAATGGATAGATAGTCTCAACTAAGAATTTATGGTCCATAATAAGTAGTCATTTGCTCAGCGACCATCATCACTAGGCTAATTATCATGGGACCATGACAGATTTAATGATCTCACTTGCGCTGCAGCCAGTGAATCATTCTGGTCAATAATAATAACAACAGCAGAAGCAGCAGCAACAACAATAATAATGTTGGAAGGGACCTTGGAGGTCATCTAGTCCAACCCCCTGCTCAAGCAGGAAACCCTATATCATTTCAGACAAATGACTGTCCAGTCTATTTTAAAAACTTCCAGTGTTGGAGCATTCACAGCTTCTGGAGGCAGGTTGTTCCACTGATTAATTATTCTGTCAGAAAATTTCTCCTTAGTTCTAGGTTGCTTCTCTCTTTGGTTAGTTTCCATCTGTTGCTTCTTGTTCTGCTTTCAGGTGCTTTGGAGAATAGCTTGACTCCCTCTTCTTTGTGGCAACCCCTGAGATATCAGAAGACTGCTATCATGTCCCCCCTTGCCCTTCTCTTCATTAAACTAGACATACCCAATTCCGGCAACCGTTCCCTATATGTTTTAGCCTCCACTCCCCTAACCATCTTTGTTGCTCTTCTCTGTACTCTTTCTAGAGTCTCAACATCTTTTTTACATTGTGGTGACCAAAACTGGATGCAGCATTCCAAGTGTGGCCTTACCAAGGCATTGTAAAATGGTATTAATACTTCACGTGATCTTGATTCTATCCCTCTATTAATGCAGCCTAGCACTGTGTTGGCTTTTTCGGCAGCTGCAGCACACTGCTGGCTCCTATTGAAGTGATTGTCCACGAGGACTCCCAAGATCCCTCTCACAGTTGCTACAGTTGCAAGGTATCACCTATACTATACCTGTACATTTGGCTTTTCTTGCCTAAATGTAGAACCTTATTTTTTTTTCACCACTGAATTTCATTTTGTTAGATAGCGCCCAATGTTCGAGTCTGTCCAGATCCTCTTAAGCCTGTCTTCTGGAGTGCTGGCTATTCCTGCCAGCTTGGTGTCGTCTGCAAATTTGATGGGCTATTAAGCGAGACAAGCTTGTCACAACTTCTGATTTTTATCACCAGCTTCTCTGTTAACTCTGCTTGTTGCAAACCAGTTGCAAAGCCCACAAATGGCAACCCCGCGACTGTTGGATGCTGAGATGTTCATAAATACCTGCCGGTTGTGAAGTGCCTCACTGTTGACCATGTGGGAGCGCTGCGTGGGTCATAAATGTGAGGACTGGCCATCAAGTTGTCTTTTTTCCCAGTGCCACTGTCGCTTTGAATGATCGCAAAACAAGACACTCGGTAAGCGAGGTGTTTACCTGCATGTGGTTACAGCCTCCATTGTCTAACCATTAGCTCAGCGCAAGAACTGGGGGGGAACCTCCTGGCGAAGGTGGCATGGGGCCAGTCTATTCGTGGGACTGACTTCCTCCCATCATTTCTGCTCAACCCACCAAACGTAGCAGGGAGGCCAAGCTCTGAGGTCCTCGCTATTAAACGATGTCATCCAGCCTTCGCTGGCAGCATCTGGCTTGCAGAAAAATATTTCCTCAGGACCCAGATGGCCCCCCCCCCCGCACCCTATAGGTCAGTGAGGGCGAACCTTTTAGAGAGCGAGTGCCCAAACTGCAACCCAAAACCCACTTATGTATCGTCGGGTGCCGGGTAGGTGTGGCCCATTGGGTGGGTGTGGCCCCAATAGTAATGGCAGACTGGGTGGGACTAAAAAGTTCAATCAATTCCTACTTTGCGAGATCCTTTTTTCCCCCGCTAGAAGTTGATTGAAACTTTTTTTTTTTTGCACACGGCGGTGGAGGTCTAAAGTGAAAAGGTTTTATAAAACCCAGCTGAAGGCCTAGGACTGGGGCGATGGCGTGTGTGCCTACAGAGATGGGTCTGCGTGCCACCTGTGGCATGCGTGCCATAGGTTTCTCACCATGGCTATAGGTCTTTTCTAAAACTGTTGACAACCACGTTGTTTCCCTCAAGCATTTGGGCTGGGAAGCCTGGCTAGCCTTGTTGCTGTTGCGGGTTACTTTAAATGCTTGGGAGCTGTGCTTTGGCTGGGCCGCTGGCTTACACCAGGGGTGTCAAACTCAATTTCATTGAGGGCCGCATCAGCATTGCGGTTGCCCTCAGGGGGCCGGGTGGGTATGGCCAGGGTGGGTGTGGCTAGAATGTGTATGGCCTACTGGGTGGGCGTGGCCAGCCCTACATCGTTCGCATCAAGGGTGTCTATGGGGGCCTGGGCAGGAGTGGGACAGATCTGGGGGTCTCTGGCAGAAGGAGGGTCTCTGGGCCAGGGCCAAGGCAGTGGGGACCGTTCCCTCACTGTTTCCAGGATGGCTTCGCAGGCCACATAAAACTACTTCGCGGGCCGGATCCAGCCCCCAGGCCTTGTGTTTTACATGTGTGGCTTACATGCACTCCTTGACTTACAACCATTCCTTTAGTGGTCATTCAAAGTTATGACGATGCTGAAAAAAAAGAGACTTATGATCATTTTTCACACTTACTGACCATCGCAGCATTCCCATGGTCAGGTGGTCAAAATTCAGAGGCTTTGGTAGCTGGTTCGCATTTATGACAGTTGCTGTGTCCTGGGGGGGGGGTCACGCGATCCCCTTTTGCGAGCTTCCGACAAGCAAAGTCAATGGGGAAGCCTGATTCACTTAGCAACCGTGTTACCAACTTAACAACTGCAGCCGTTCACTTAACGTGGGGCAAAACTCACTTAATAACAGTCCTCGCTTAGCAACTGAAATTTTGGACTCAACTGTGGCCATGAGTCAAGGGCCGCCTGCAGTTAGCGTTGCTCTGGAGATCCCCTTCCCATCTTAAAGTGAAGCCGTCCAGATTCCAGACACAGTTATGATCCAACTGTTGGTTGGAAGGATACAAAGAAAACAACAACTCACAAGCATCTCTGGGTCCTGCCCCATTGTAAGGGGGAGCAGTGGGTGAACCGCGGCCTTCAGATTCTCCCTCAGAGAGGATCCAAGATGGCCCAACTCGTCCTTTGCCTCGACTCCGACTCCCTCTGTTCTCCCTTTCCTCTGACTGCTGGAGCCACCATGGGTCTCGCTGGGCGATTAAATCCGGGTTGGCGGTTAAATATTCTGGCAAGGAGGGAAAACAGAATTTACAAACGCAGCAAGAAGAGAAGTGCTGCAAAGAGACAAAGAGAGAAAATGGCGTGGATGCTAGAACGCTGCTGCTCAAGATTTCCTCTCTTTCAGCCATTGCTTCAGTTTTCCAATTTCCTCCACAGTTTTTATTATTCTGTCCTCGGGAAACACCCACAAATCTCACTTGGGGGGTTTGGCAGGGGAGACAAATTCTTCCACGATTGCATCGGTCATGCTCAGTCATTGGGATAAATGATTTTATTATTTGTGCCTGTTTATCGTGCTGCATTTGATATCCTCCAGATGTTTTGGACCAATAACGGTTGAACATTTTGGATGCTCTTAAGTTCAGATGTTGGACAGACAGCAGGGTGAGGAATGATGTAGAATTGTAGATGGAAACCAAACCCTTGAAATTTTATAATCTGGTTTCGTCTAAGAGTCTTTTGTTAATGTTTTAGCAAGGTTTTCCCAAGAACACAGAACACGGCTAAAATTCATGTAGGGTTTCTTTTTAAACTAATGTTCAAGTAAACAGTGGTAAAATAGAGAAGTAAGTAAAACAAACAATCAAACCCTGATCAAGGAAGTACCAAGGAAAAAACAAACATTGGTAGGGCAAGCTACTGCACATAAACATGGACTAAATTCCATACTCCTTGGCACTAATAATATTATGTAGTCAGGTAAAGAAACATCTGCAAGCAAGCAACCAAGCTCAAAGAACAACAAACACTCCACAACACAAAAGTTTCTTCTGTAGCTCCTAGAGCAGACATGTCAAACACAAGGCCCGGGGGCCAGATCCGGCCCGTGAAGTGGTTTCATGCGGCCCGCGAAGCCATCCTGGAAACAGTGAGGGAACGGTCCCCACTGCCTTGGCCCTGGCCCAGAGACCCTCCTTCTGCCAGACCCCCAGATCTGTCCCACTCCTGCCCAGGCCCCCATAGGCACCCGTGATGTGAAGGATGTAGAGCTGGCCACGCCCACCCAGTAGGCCATACGCACTCTAGCCACGCCCACCCAGTAGGCCACACCCACCCGGCTCCCTGAGGGCAACCGCAATGCTGATGCGGCCCTCAATGAAATTGAGTTTGACACCCCTGTCCTAGAGTCCTAGAGCAGTGCTATCACATCAGTAGTATAAGCTGAATGGCTCTGGATGACCACTAGATGGCAGCAGAGAGATACAAAACACTTTAATACTTTGCTGCCATCTAATGCAGGGGTGTCAAACTCAATTTCATTGAGGGCCGCATCAGCATTGCGGTTGCCCTCAGGGGGCCGGGTGGGCGTGGCCTACTGGGTGGGCATGGCCTACTGGGTGGGCGTGGCTAGAGTGCATATGGCCTACTGGGTGGGCATGGCCAGCTCTACATCGTTCCCATCAAGGGTGCCTATGGGGGCCTGGGCAGGAGTGGGACAGATCTGGGGGTCTCTGGCAGAAGGAGGGTCTCTGGGCCAGGGCCAAGGCAGTGGGGGCCGTTCCCTCACTGTTTCCAGGGTGGCTTTGCGGACCGCATGAAACCACTTCGCGGGCTGGATCCGGCCCCCGGGCCTTGTGTTTGACATGTCTGCTATAATGGAAGAAGGAGTTAAAAGAAGTGGGAAGTTTGTGCTTTGAGACTTTTAAGATTTTAAGTAGATTTAGCTTTAACACAGGAAAGTCTAGCCTGCCTCCTGAAAAAACACCTTTGGGATAACCATGATCTGGTCATCTCCATCCACATTTAGCTATGCAGTTTGGGATGAACACCCTTCGAATGGCGTGGGAGTATGAACTCAGAAAACACTGTGTCAGCGCCACTAACATCATCGGATGTTCTTGCTTTGACAACAGATGGAAATGTAGCCGTCTTTTCTCTTTCGCTTTTAGAGTTAGATGATGCTGGGAGGGGGGGGGATGAAAACGAGACGTAACATCAATACTCAGCCCTGGGAATCAAGGTTATTGAGCCCAGAGCTGATAAAAGATTTCGCGGGTTCGCTTCAAGCTAATTGGGGAATGTGATTTACGGCTGTTAATTGAAGGAGGGAATAGTGCTTTGATACTTTGTGTTTGTGTGTGTGTGGAGGGGAAAATTCAATTTTTGGCTTCAACTATGTAGTGCCGATGCTCTGTTTCTCGAATAAAAGATTCTTTTAAGGTAAACAATGCCTTGAAGTTCTTTGAAAGAGTTTCACCTGTTGGAACCGTGACACACTGCAGACTACAGGAACCATTTGCGCTTCAGTTCGAGTTGCAGACCACACAGACTCAACCCCATCAGCCTGCGCCTGTCTTCAACGCTGAAGGGACACAGGGCAGAAAAACATCCTGCAGCCAAGAAGGCTCCACACCCATCTGCACTCCTCAGGTGATCCCGAGGATACAGTGGCTTCAACGACTCTCTAAAAGACTGCAAATGACCAGCTCTCTACAAGGAGTATAAATCCTTCCACTCCCCACCATCCAGTCAGAGCTGAGGAAGCTTCTTGGATGAGAAGCGAAATGTCTTCAAAGAAAAACAAAGAAGCCCAGTTGCCTCCTGAAAAAAAAAAGCACCTTTGGGATGTATCTAGTTGTGTTTCCTGTCTGGTTAACCTGGGAAAGTTACCTTGAAGGGCTAACACCTGCTTACCTGGCTGGTTGTCCTCCTGATGCTCTGGGAAGGAAGAGGTGCCATAAAGGCTGCCTCTGCTGTCGAAGTACCTGTAGGTGTTCTCTCCCAGGTGGATCCTCTGGTGCTTGGTCAGGTAGGGCCTCCAGCGGAAGCTCTCCCCGCACTGGAGGCACTTGTACGGTTTCTCCCCGGTGTGGATCCTCAGGTGCTCTGTCAGGGTGGAGCGCCGGTTGAAGCTCCGCCCACACCGGGGGCACTCGTAGGGCTTCTCGCCCGTGTGGATGCGCCGGTGGGCGTTGAGGTGCGTGCTCTGGAAGAACCGCTTCCCGCAGGCCAGGCACTCGAAGGGCTTCTCCCCCGTGTGGGTCCGTCGGTGCTTCACCAACTCGAATTTATACTGGAAGGCTTTCCCACAGTCGTGGCACACGTGCTTCTTCTCGACCTGAACAATCTTGATTTGGCTGATGTCGGTGACGTCGTTTCCACCGGGGAGCAGCTCCGATTCACTCTTTATGGGCCACCTGGGCGGCTCCCCGCCTGAGCCTTGCCTGAGCCCACAGATCTCAGGGCTGGGCTTCTTCACTCCGCTGCACGGTTTCGACAAGGCCGAGGCAGCATGCAAGGATTGGGCTTCTGGGGCGCCACTCTCGATAGCACCACCTGCTGGAGGAGAGAGGAAGAACGAGGCGGAGACAGCAGCTGATTTAAAGGTATTTATATCACAAGGTTTCTATTCTATTCCTCAATGGTTGATTTTTCCCTTTAACTCTTTCGTGTATCTCTATTTATATTTTAGCTATTTTTGATTGTTTTTCTTCTGTCTTTATATTTCCACTTTATTTCATTTCATTTTATCCCCACACACAAATACTGAATGGCACAACCAAGTAGCTGGCATTGTACACTGAGAGCTTACGCACCGGAGACAAATTCCTTGTGTGTCCAATCGCACTTGGCCAATAAAGAATTCCATTGTGTACAGGAACATCTGCACAGTGTATGGACTAGATCCTCTCACATCCAGAGGGGAGATTCTATGGAAAGTCATGGAGAATAACAGTACCAGGATCTTGTGGGGTTTTCAAGTGCAGATGGACAAGCAGATACAAACCAATCAACCTGTCATTGGGGCAGTAGACAAGGAGCAGAAGACCGGAGGTGGTGACAGATGTAATGGTGTTAAGTGACAGCAACATCAAGGAGAAGGAGCATGTGAAATTGTTACCAGGGACTGAAGGAAGAACTCGGGAGGATGTGGAAAGTAAAGGCCAAAGTGGTTCCAGCAGTGGCAGGAGAAATTGGGGCCCTGACTTCTGAGCTGGGAGAACAGCTCCAACACATCCTAGAATAGCATCAGAGCTCTTGGTACAGAAATGGGCAGCTGATTGAGCTGAAGAAGCTTTCTGCATGAGAAAAATATTCAAACAGAAACAAGAGAGTCCAGTTGCCTCTTGAAAAAGCACCTTTGGGACAGAAATGGAGTTGTTTCTAAGAGCTGAGGCTTCGTCTGCAGCCAGATGTTTGCTTCTGAGGATTTCGCTCCATAGGATATCACATCTCTTGGACACACGATTGGCCATTATAAGAATCCCACTGATATTAATCATGTCAACAGCCCTTTTTCTGAGTTTTTGGATGCTTTGCCAGTAAGCAGAGGCATCTGCGGAGAGGTGAACATGTCAAGAATAGGAGCTGTGAGTGCAACTGATACCCTTAACCCAGGGGTAGGCAACCTTGGCTCTTTTATGACTCGTGGACTTAACTCCCAGAATTCCTGAGCCAGCATGGCTCAACTTGGAAACCTCTCCCTTACCCCTCAGCATGGCTGGTTCAGGAATTCTGGGAGTTGAAGTCCACGAGTCATAAAGCGGCCTAGGCCAGGGGTAGGCAACCGTGGCTCTTTGATGACTCATGGACTTCAACTCCCAGAATTCCTGAGCCAGCATGGCTCAGCTTGGAAACCTCTCTCTTACCCCTCAGCATGGCTGGTTCAGGAATTCTGGGAGTTGAAGTCCACGAGTCATAAAGCGGCCTAGGCCAGGGGTAGGCAACCTTGGCTCTTTTATGACGTGTGGACTTCAATTCCCAGAATTCCTGAGCCAGCATAGCTCAGCATGGAAGCCTCTCCCTTTCCCCTCAGCATGGCTGGCTCAGGAATTCTGGGTGTTGAAGTCCCCGAGTCATCAAAGAGCCAAGGTTGCCTACCCCTGCCTTAAGTCTTTTAATATGTGCCACAACCCATGTAAAAAGGGAATGAGGTTGAATAGCAATGTCATGACCACCGTCTTGATTTTCCTTTGTTGTTGTTGCTTACCTCCCACAGGGACATGCCTGCAAATATAGCAAATATTTGGATTTTAGACACCAGATCAATATAGAAATGCTAACTAACCAGAAACGTCTTCTTTCTTTCAGGAAGCAAAGAAACGCCAAGAAAGTGCTGGTGTGATTTGAAAGCAAGGACAGACCCATCTTAGAAGTGGATCCCTTCCCTTCTGGAGGAATTAGGCCCCAGACTTTTTCATCTTGTAATATAGGAGAGAAGGAAGGATGCAAAACATGTGCAACCTGACTGGCATTCAGGAGGAACAAGTTAAATAAATACAGGCGGTCCTCGCTTAAAAACCACAATTGATACTGACAAATCCATTGTGAAATTATGTGCTTTGTTAAGCAAAGACGTAACGTGAGTGCCACTTGTAATTTGATGCTGGCTCCCCCATTGACTGCTCATCAGAAGCCAGCTGTGAAAGATGCAAATAGTGAGCACGTGACCACAGGAGGCTGGGCCGGTTGTAACTATGAGGACCAGTCGTAAAGTTACTTTTCCGATGCTAAGGGAACTCTGCTTGGCAAACGAGGCAGTCATTAAGAGACGTCTAATCTATCTGTTGACTTCGAATTGTGGTGCTGGAGAAGATTCTCGAGAGTCCCTTGGACCGCAAGGAGACCTGATCAGTCAATCCTAAAGGAAATCAACCATGACTGTTTTTTGGAAGGAGAGATGCTGAAGCTGAAGCTCGAATACTTTGGCCACCTAATGAGGGGAGAGGACTGACTGGAAAAGACACCGATGCTGAGAAAGATGGAAGGCAAAAGGAGAAGCGGATGGGAGAGGATGAGACAGTTAGATAGTGTCTTCAATGCAAGAACATGAATTTGGGCAAACTCCAGGAGACTGTGGAGGGCAGGGGGTCTGGCAAGCTATGGTCCATGGGGTTGCAAAGCCTCAGCCACAATTTAGCGACTGAAGTACAACAAGAAAGAAGAGACTCTAGAAATTGTGCGGAGAAGAGCAACAAAGATGATCAGAGGACTGGAGGCTAAAATACACAAAGAACGGTTGCTGGAATTGGGCATGTCTAGTTTAATGAAGAAGGGACGCAGTGGCTCAGTGGGTTAGGACGCTGAGCTTGTCGATCAGAAGGTCGGCAGTTTGGCGGATCGAATCCCAAGTGCCACGTAACAGAGTGAGCGCCTGTTACTCGTCCCAGCTTCTGCCAACCTAGCAGTTCGAAAGCACGTAAAAATGCAAGTAGAAAAATAGGGACCGCTACGGTGGGAGGATAACAGCGTTCCGTGCGCCTTTGGCGTCTAGTCATGCCGGCCACATCACCACGGAGATGTCCTCGGACAAGCGCTGGCTCTTCGGCTTTGAAACGGAGATGAGCACCGGCCCCTAGAGTCGGAAACGACTAGCACGCATGTGCGGGGGAACCTTTACCTTTACCTTATAGTTTAACAAAGAGAAGGATGAGGGATGACATGATATCAGTGTTCCAATATCTCAGGGGCTGCCACAAAGAAGAGGGAGTCAAGCTATTCTCCAAAGCACCTGAAAGCAGGACAAGAAGCAACAGATGGAAACTAGTCAAGGAGAGAAGCAACCTAGAACTAAGGAGAAACTTCCTGACAGTTAGAACAATTAATCAGTGGAACAACCTGCCTCCAGAGGTGGTGAATGCTCCAACACTGGAAGCTTTTAAGAAGAGACTGGACAGCCATTTGTCTGAAATGGTATAAGGTTTCCTGCCTGAGCAGGGGGTTGGACTAGATGACCTCTAAGGTACCTTCCAACTATTCTATTCTATTCTATTCTATTCTATTCTATTCTATTCCATTCCATTCCATTCCATTATTCTATTCTATTCTATTCTATTCTATTCTATTCCATTATTCTATTCTATTCCCATTCCATTATTCTATTCTATTCTATTCTATTCCATTATTCTATTCTATTCCCATTCCATTATTCTATTCTATTCTATTCTATTCTATTCTATTCTATTCTATTCTA
>JAKJMR010018123.1:287670-303619 GCA_024449315.1 Daboia siamensis | reverse complement strand
TTATTATTATTATTATTATTATTATTATTATTATTATTATTATTATTATTATTATGAGGGCTTTCGCCCCCCCTCCCAAGCGGCATTATTACAAAGTCAGCTTATTGCCCCCAACAATCTGGGTCCTTTTGCCCCCTTTTACAACTTTTCTTGCCGCATCTGTTAAGTGAGCCAATGCAGTTGTTAAATTAGTCGCACGGTTGTTAAGTGGAATTTGGCTTCCCGTTGACTTTGTTTGTCTGAAGGTCAGAAAAGGGGGTCGCTTTTGATTCTGGGACGCTGCAATCTTTGTTAATACGAACCAGTTGTCAAGCATCTCAGTGTAAATCACGTGACCATGGGGGTGCTGCAATGGTCATAAAGTGTGAAAAATGATCATAAGTCACTTTTTCAGTAGCATTGACCCCCTCTTCTCTGTGACAGCCCCTCAAATATTGGAAGACTGCTATCATGTCTCCCCTGGTCCTTCTCTTCATTAGATTAGCCATGCCCAGTTCGTGTAACCATTCTTCATATGTTTTAGCCTCCAGTCCCCTAATCATCTTTGTTGATCTTCTCTGCACTCTTTCTATAGTCTCAACATCTTTTTATAGTGTGGAGACCAAAACTGGATGCACTATTCCAAGTGTGGCCTTGCTAAGGTTTTATAGAGTGGTATTAGTATCTCAATAGGGACGCGGTGGCTCAGTGGGTTAAGACACTGAGCTTGTCGACCAGAAGGTCGGCAGTTTGGCAGGTCAAATCCCGAGTGCCGCGTAACAGAGTGAGCGCCTGTTCCTCATCCCAGCTTCTGCCAACCTAGCAGTTCGAAAGCACGTAAAAATGCAAGTAGAAAAATAGGGACCACTACGGTGGGAAGGTAACAGCGTTCTGTGCGCTTTTGGAGTCTAGTTATGCTGGCCACATGACCACGGAGACGTCCTCGGACAAGCGCTGGCTCTTCGGCTTTGAAACAGAGATGAGCACCGGCCTCTAGAGTTGGAAATGACTAGCATGCAAGTGCGGGGGAACCTTTACCTTTACCTTTATTAGTATCTCAATAGGGACGCGGTGGCTCAGTGGGTTAGGACGCTGAGCTTGTCGACCAGAAGGTCGGCAGTTTGGCGGGTCAAATCCCGAGTGCCGCATAACAGAGTGAGCGCCTGTTACTCATCTCAGCTTCTGCCAACCTAGCAGTTCGAAAGCATATAAAAATGCAAGTAGAAAAATAGGGACCACTCCGGTGGGAAGGTAACAGCGTTCCGTGCGCCTTTGGCATCTAGTCATGCCGGCCACATGACCACGGAGACGTCCTCGGACAAGCGCTGGCTCTTCGGCTTTGCAACGGAGATGAGCACCGGCCCCTAGAGTTGGAAACTATTATTATTATTATTATTATTATTATTATTATTATTAATTGAATTTTTATACGCATGTGTGGGGGAACCTTTACCTTTTTATTAGTATCTCACGTGATCTTGATGGAATCCCTCCGTCAATGCAATTTAGGATTGCATTGGCTTTCTTGGCTGCCGCTGCACACTGTTGGCTCGTATTTAATTGATTGTCCGCTAAGATCCCTCTCCCTGCTGTTAAGCCTGGTTTCACCCAATCGATAGTTGTACTTTGGGCTTTCCTTGCCTCAGTGTAAGACTTGACTTTTCTCTACACTGAATTTCATTTCCTTGGATAGGGACCCCGTGTTCAAAGTCTGTCAAGATCCCATCGGGATCTTCAGCCTATATCATCTTGGCCTTTTTTTTTGTTTTTGTTTTTGTTTTTGGCTGCCTCGCGCCTCGGTTTTGCGGAAAAGCGCTCAGCGGAGCGAGGTACTCAGTGGGTTAAAGAGAGCGAGAGAGGCAGGCTGCTTGCTAGAGAGGCCCAGGCCGCGGAGAGGGAGAGGGCTTTGGGGGGATTTAAATACTCGATGCACCTTCCTGTGCTGTTCTGTCTGCCCTGTGTAGTGGTGGGAGGGGAGGGGGGAAAACTGGCGGTGGGGCCCCTCCGGAGGAGCTTGGACCAGATAGCGGCGCGTGGCCCGGGCGAAGAGCGCGCGCGCGCCGGTAGGTGAGCTGCTTTTGCAAAAGCGGGAGGCGCCCGACCTGGGCGGGCTACAAAGAAGCCAAAGCAGGGAGAGCCGGCGGGGCTTCCCCGTCCTATCTCGAGAGGAGGGGGAATCCCGGGCAAGAATCTCGTAGCTGCAAAGTCCTTTGAAGTCCGGTCTTTGGCGGCTTTCCCGGCCCCCCCGGGGCTCTGCGGCTAGGATGCACTACAACTCCCATCGTCTCGCTCGCTGGGGCGCGGAGCAAGTGTAATTTTGCACCGTGCAAAAAATAAATAAATAAAATAAATCCGTGCGGTTTTTGAAGTCTGGGGCCTGCTGGCTTCTCCGCGCTCCGGGCTCTGCGGCAAGGAGGTACTAACTACAACACCCATCTTCTCACTTCTTGGGCCGGGAAGCGAGGGGAAGTGCAATTCTGCGCCGTGCAATTTTTGAAGCGCGGGGCTGCTGGCTTCTCCGTTTCGGGGTTCTGCGGCTAGGATGCACTACAACTCCCATCTTCTCGCTGGCCGGGAGCGAGGGCGATGTAACCCTTAACTTGTGCAGTGGCATCCGCCTGAATGTGTAGGGATGAAGAAGCATGGAGGGAAGATCTATGCAGATAGAAAATTGTAATGGTGAGGATAATGGGATTTAGAGTCCAGTGCCTCTTTTCAGGTTGGAAAGGGCAGTTGCTGGTCGTATAGGTTGCCAGCTCTTTGAATTGGCTCCTGCAACTAAATCTTTTAGAGTGGCTTTGATCTGACTGGATTATCAGGTGAAAAGCCCTTTAGCTCTATTTATTTATGCTTATTGCTTGCTTAATATTTGCATATCAAAGGTCCTGTGAGAGCCACAGCCCTTTAGTAGATAGTGGGCCAGATTGTGGTAGTCTTGAGAGGAAAGTGCATTCCTTAAAGTTGTGTTTATTATGAAACTATTAGAGTTGCAGGCTTATTACTAATGTAAATATATTCAGCTATATACTCTTTTATTAATCGTAACTATCAATCTCATCTTACATTTCCCTTGTTTCCTCACCCTGCTGCAAATCTATTGTCTAATACGAACTTCTCTTGCACAGTTTTAAAGTGTGCAACCAGTTCGTTACAAGCAATGTGCTATAATCTCCCCAAAGTGCTTTAATTTCTTATGATAATTAAAACTTATGTTCTGTTCTAGGGTGGGTTTTTCCCCCTGTATCTTCTTGTGCTTGTTGGGCGTTAAGTGTTCAGTGCCATATTTTGAGAGTATTATCTTGCAGTCCTTTTCGCAGCCCAAAATTTCTGTTGCTAAGCGAGACAGTTGTTAAGTGAGTTTTGTCCCATATTATGACCTTTCTTGCCACAATTGTTAAATGTCTGTGGAGATTCTCAGTCATCCGGGTCATGGTTGTCACAAAGGTGTTTTTTCGAAAGGCAACTGGACTTTGTCATCCAAGAACTAAAGAAGCTTCTTGGATGAGAAGCAAAATATCTTCAAGGAAAAGCAAAGTCCAGTTGCCTTTTGAAAAAGCACCTTTGAGACCATAATTGTTAAGTTAGTATCATGGTTGTTAAGTGAATTTGCCTTCCCCATTGACTTTGCTTATCAGAAGGTCGCGAAAGGTGATCACATGATACTGGTACACTGCAGCTGTCATAAATGTGAGTCAGTTGCCAAGTATCCAAATTTTGATCATGTGACCATGGGGATGCTGCAACAGTCTTAAGTGTGAAAAACAATCATGTCGCTTTTTTCAGTGCCTTGTAACTTGGGTCACTAAATGAACCGTTGTAAGTCGAGGACTAGCCGTAATCAACCAACTGGTTGTGCCTGGGCTGAAAAGCTATGTGAGATTATCTGTGTAACGGTTCTGTAGAGAGTAAGGAAGTTACTTAACAGATCTTGACCTCGATCTTGACAGAGATAAGCTAGATCCGTTACCAAAGTGAGGAGAAGAGAACAAGGAGAAAATATGTGGAAAAGGCTCAGATAAGACCCCACTCTAATTCGCAGGGGTATAAGAGGGGAAAGGGGGTACAGTACAGTCAGACTTGCAAGATTGTGGGGTCATAGCTTCTCCCAATAAAAGTAGTTTTAGCCCTCCTGTGGAAATGATTTTTGGTCCTCTTGGTGGGGCTGACAGTTTCTCAACATGCTTTATTTTTCTCCTCAGAGAATGCCCCTTTGCTGCTGAATTATGTCCTACGGCCTACTGCTTCCTTATAACCTTTCCCATTCTGGAGGAAACTGCCTTATCTGCCAGCTGTGTTAGAGAGAAAAAAGGAAGCTAAGACAAATTCCTGGGAGCCCAAGGTTGATTGACATTGCAAATTTTGTTGCCGGTCAGGTCCGCTTTTCGAGAGGCCATGGCAGCTGAGCAGAGGGCCAGAAGAACTGATGGCATCCCAAGACACAGGGGGATCAAAGTGGAAGATCGTCAGACCATCAGCCCCAGAGGGGCCGAGGGAGCAGATTGTGCGGGGAAACTGCCTCGGGTCCTCCAAGTAGGCACCATCCGAGAGTTCCTGAATTGGGCTGCCCCACGGCAAGTGAAGCAGGAGCCCAGGGAGGGCTTGCCTGAACTCTGGGAAGCCCAATGGCAGGAGTTCCTAACTGCGCTCCGGTCCTCTCCTCTAGGGGAGGGACACCAGCAGCTGGCCGAGGGACCCTCCCCGTGGGGGGACAACAAAGCCTTCTTCGCTTCTTTTGAACGTCTGGCTGGAACCTGCCAGCTGCCCCGCCGAGAATGGCTGGCTCGCCTGGTGCCCGTGCTGGGCAGGGAAGCTAAAGAGGCCTACAGTAGCCTTAGCCTCCAGGACCGAAGCGAATACGCCAAAGTCAAGGCGGCCATCTTGAAAGGGGACGCCTTGCGGGTGGAGGCGCAGCGCCAGCGTTTTCGTCAATTCCGCTACCACGAGGCCCGGGGCCCCCGGGAAGTGTACAGCCAGCTTCGGGAGCTGTGCCGGGGGTGGCTGAAGCCAGAGAAGCACACCAAGGAGCAGATGTTAGACCTTCTGGTCCTGGAGCAGTTCTTGACCCTCCTGCCCCAGGAGATCCAGAGCTTGGTGAGGGAACACGGCCCGGAGTCGTGTGCCCAGGCCGTGCCCTTGGCGGAGGCCTTCCTGCTCAGGCAGCAAGAGGCCGAAAGGAAGGGGAAGCAGGTATGTCTGACAGCACTGAGCGCGGCCTTGTTCTTGGCGCAAAATGGCGGTGCGGTGATGAATTTTAAGTGTTGTTGGGTATTTTGCTGAAAGAGATCTAATGGATAGTCCTCGACTTACAACGATTGAGCCCAAAATTTCTGTTGACAAGCGTGACGTTTGCTTTGCCCCATTCTATGACCCTGCTCGCCACAGTTAGTAACAAAGTGAATCTGGCTTCCTCCATTGACTTTGCTTGTCAGGAGCTCACAAAGACAATCACATGACCCCACGGGACACTGCAACCATCATAAATACGAGTCAGTTGCCAAGCGTCTGGATTTGAATCACATGACCGTAGGGCATGCTGCAACGGTCATAGGTGTGTGAAAAATGATCATGTCACTTTTTTCAATGCCATTGTAATTTTGGGTGGTCACTAACTGAAGCTGTTGTAAGTTGAGGACGACCTGTATATTCATCCCAAACCTCATCTCAACTAGTGTAAGAATTTTTGGAAGGAGGCAAAGGTGATAGAAGTAACAGGTGACTTAATGAAGATAATTTGAGTCCGGAATTATGGCCGTAAGTCATGTTAAGAGAGTCATCACACGACAGACTCCATTTTGTGACAATTTTTCCCACAGTTGTCAGGCAACATGTGAAAGATTGTTAAGGGAACGCTGCAGTAATTAACCCACTGTCCGCAATTTTATATTTTTGCTGGAAACTGGAAGTAAAACACCGGTTTCCAACGAAAAGTATCGTAAGGTGAGATGGGCCTGTTTCTCTTGTTATGTTATGTAATTATGGAATTACATGTGGAAAAGTAGGTGACAATATGCCTATTGAATGGAGATGGAGGGGAATGGATGAATGACACACTTGACTAGTTGAGGGTTCTACAGGTACTCCTTATACAGGATGAAATACAGGTATCCTTGACAATTGCAGGAATTGGGTATGGCCAGTCTAGAGAAAAGAAGGACCAGGGGTGACATGATAGCAGTATTCCAGTATTTGAGGGGCTGCCACACAGAAGAGGGGGTCAACTTATTCCCCAAAGTACCAGAAGGCGAGATAAGAAACAATAGGTAAAGGTTCTCCCACACATGCGTGCTAGTCGTTTCCAACTCTAGGGGCCGGTGCTTATCTCCATTTCAAAGCCGAAGAGCCAGCGCTTGTCCGAGGACGTCTCCGTGGTCATGTGGCCAGCATGACTAGATGCTAAAGGTGCACGGAACGCTGTTACCTTCCCACCGTAGCGGTCCCTATTTTTCTACTTGCATTTTTACGTGCTTTCGAACTGCTAGGTTGGCAGAAGCTGGGACGAGTAACAGGCGCTCACTGTGCTATGCGGCACTCGGGATTCGACCCACCAAACTGCCGATCTTCTGATCGACAAGCTCAGCGTCCTAACCCACTGAGCCACCGCGTCCCTTAAGAAACAATAGATGGAAACTAATCAAGGAGAGAAGCAACCTGGAATTAAGGAGAAACTGCTTAGAAGTGAAAACAGTTATACATTGGAACAGCTTTGCCTTCAGAAGTTGTGGGTGCTCCATCATTGGAGGTTTTTAAGAAGAGACTGGACAATCACTTGTCTGAGATGGTATAAGTCAGGGGTAGGCAACCTTGGCTCTTTTATGACTCGTGGACTTCAACTCCCAGAATTCCTGAGCCAGCATAGCTCAGCATGGAAGCCTCTCCCTTTCCCCTCAGCATGGCTGGCTCAGGAATTCTGGGAGTTGAAGTCCACGAGTCATATAAGAGCCAAGGTTGCCTACCCCTGGTATAGGTTCTCCTGCTTGAACAGGGAGCTGGAGTAGAAGACCTCCAAGGTCCCTTTCAGTTATTCTGATTAATCTGGTTATTATTATTATTATTATTATTTATTGGATTTATATACTGCCCCTCTCCGAAGGGACTTGGGGTGGTGTACAGGGCAATTAAAACACTATAAATAACACATAATGTATAAAAATTAAAATAGAATTAAATCAAATAGCCCTAAACAATAAACACAGTCTAAAATTTACTTTTTTGAAAAAAAATTAAAATCTAAAACCCCAGTCCCTCAGTCCAGGCCGGCAAGTTCAAATAGCCAAGTCTTCAGGTCGCGGCGAAACGAGCGAAGGTCAGGAGCCATCCAGAGCTCAAACGGAAGCTGATTCCAGAGGGCAGGTGCGCCCACAGGGAATGCTCTCCCCCTGGGCACCGCCAGTCGACATTCCCTGACCGATGGCACCCTGAGGAGGCCCTCTCTGTGGGAGCACACAGGGCGATGGGAGGTTAACGCCGGCAAAAGGTGCTCCCGTAAATCGTTGACTTACAACGATTCATTTAGGGACCATTTGAAGATACAACAGTACTGAAAAAAGTGACATATATCCAGTCCTTGCACTTACAGCTGTCATAGCATCCCCATAGTTATGTGACCAGAATTTGGGCACTTGGCAACTGACATGTATTTATGACGGTTGTAGCAACCTAGGCCAGGGGTAGGCAACCTTGGCTCTTTTATGACTTGTGGACTTCAACTCCCAGAATTCCTGAGCCAGCATAGCTCAGCATGGAAGCCTCTCCCTTTCCCCTTAGCATGGCTGGCTCAGGAATTCTGGGAGTTGAAGTCCACGAGTCATAAAAGAGCCAAGGTTGCCTACGCCCGACCTAGGCTTATTTGATCCCATTTTGCGACTTTCTCAGCTGGCTTATGACAAACAGTGTCAATGGGAGAAGCTGAATTCACTTAACGACCACAGTGATTTGCTTATCCACAGTGGCAAAACAGTCATAAAATCAGGGCCGGGAGTAGGTTAACAACCAGCTTGCTTAATAATGGAGATTCTGGTCCAATTGTAGATGAAGAATTACCTGTAGATTCTAACAGTTTTGGTGAGAATTCAATAAGTTCTTGGGATGAGGTTGGGATGAATATACAGGTCGTCCTCGACTTATGACAGCTCATTTAGTGACCGTTCAAAGTTACAACAGCGCTGAAAAAAGTAGCTTATGACTGTTTTTCACACTTACGAACCTTGCAGCATCCCCGTGGTCAGGTGATCAAAATTCAGATGCTTGGCAACTGGTTCACATTTGTGACGGTTGCAGTGTCCTGGGGTCATATCCAATCACCTTTGGTGACCTTCTGACAAGCAAAGTCAAAGGGAAGCAAGATTCACTTAAGTGTGAAGTTAACAATGGCAGTTCACTTAACAAGCGTGGCAAAAAAAGTTGTAAAACAGGGCAAAAATCACTTAACAAACGTCTCAGCAACAGAAATTTTGGGCTGAATTGTGGTTGTAAGTCAAGGACTACCTGTATATTGTCTGATTTAGAGTTGCCGATGAACAGGAGCTCGGCCAAAACCTGCCCAAAACCCGGACACGTTTTCTGCGTCGCATGAGAAAAGCACATCTTCCTTCCTCTGTCCTTACCACTTTTTACAGAGGGACGACGGAGAGCACCCTGTCATACAGCATCACAGTCTGGTTTGGAAGCATCCCTGCTTCAGACAGGAAGGCGGTGCAGAGAGTGGTGAGGATGGCTGAAAAGATCATTGGCAGTTCCCTCCCTTCCATCCAAGTCATAGCACAGAAGCGTTGTTTGAACAGGGTCCGCAAGATTGTCTGGGACACTACGCGTCCTCTTAACGACCTGTTTTCCTTGTTACCTTCTGGGAGGAGGCTCCGTGGTATCCGAAGCAGAATATCCAGATTCAGTCACAGCTTTGTTCCCTACAGTACAAACCTTGTGAACTCTAAAGCTTCCTCCTTCCGTTACGTATTCAAGATGGACAGTGATGAATACTTATATCTAAGGGTGTAGGTCTATATGTATGTTGTATGTAAAGGTAAAGGTAAAGGTTCCCCCACACATGCGTGCTAGTCGTTTCCGACTCTAGAGGCCGGTGCTCATCTACGTTTCAAAGCCGAAGAGCCAGCGCTTGTCCGAGGACGTCTCCGTGGTCATTTGGCCGGCATGACTAGAGGCCAAAGGCGCACGGAACGCTGTTACCTTCCCACCGTAGTGGTCCCTATTTTTCTACTTGCATTTTTACGTGCTTTCGAACTGCTAGGTTGACAGAAGCTGGGACGAGTAACAGGCGCTCACTCTGTTACGTGGCACTCGGGATTCGACCCACCAAACTGTCGACCTTCAGATTGACAAGCTCAGCGTCCTAACCCACTGAGCCACCGCGTCCCTGTTGTATGTAGTATGTTTTAAATGGGTTATGTATGTGTACACTTTGAGAGGAAGCAAGTAAATTTCATTTTTAAGGTATACCATTGTGCCCACAAAAAAAAAAAAATGACAATAACGTTTATCTAATCTGATGAGGGATTTTTAAGGTCCCGTTTTCTGCTCTTCTTTCAGACTCGGGGAATTCAAGGGGTGAACTGGGCCGAGGCGAAGCCATCTCCTGTGGGTGCTGGGCTGAAGCAGATCCCTCGAGAGGTGAAGCAAGATGCCAGAATCCTGGGTAAGAATCTCCTGCCTCTGGTTCTTTGGAAGCTGTACGATCACCTGTCTTAATCTGGTCTCAGCTGCTCTCCAGGACTATGGAGACCCCACGGCCTAGAATTGCTGGCCAAAAATCTGATAATCCTGGGAATTGTGGTCTCAACATATCTAGCAGGGGAAAGTGGTCCTGTGAATCTTGGCCAATTTTGGGGGGGGGGGGGGGGGCAAACAGAAATGACTAGATTTGCAGTAGATTAGGGGTCCCCCACCCCCCCAGGTCTCAGCCCATTCAGAACCGGGCCGCGCAAGTGGTGGGTGCTCAAATGGAACCATTCCCCGCCCCCGCCGCCAGCCCGGTCCACAAAGCCGGAAAGGTTGGGGAGCGCTGCAGTAGACGATCCTGCAAGTATCCTGATCTCGCTTCATGTAGGGCTTTGTAGGTGGCAACCAACCCCTTGAATTGTATTTGGAAGCTGGTTGCCAGCCTTTCCAGGTAGAGGAGACAGGAAACACAACTGGGTGAGCTAACTCTGTTTTAGTGTACCACACAAAATAGAATAATAGAATTGGAAGGGAGGTCTTCTAGTCCAGGGCTTTTCAACCGTCTCACCACCCTGTCTCTTCCAAGGCCGCTCGCTCGCTTGCTCACTGCCCTGTCTCTTCAAAAGCCGCTCGCTCACACTCTCTCCTCATGGCTTTGCTAACAAAAAGCCTCTTCCCGCCAAAATCTGCTCCTTTTATAGCTTCTCCTCTCTCCGCCGTCCTCCCCCTTTTCAGGGTGAGCCGGAAGCTCCAATCAGCATGTAACCGCACGCCGATTCTGCGGCTTTTATCGAGCCCTGCAGCTCCAGCTGATCTCCAGGACTGTGCGGCGCCACTCTAGCTGGTTCCCTCCCCTGCTACAGTTGGCTAGGGGGTTGCGTACCACCTGTCAGGTGCTAAAGTACCACCGGTGGTAAGCGTACGCGTGCCACCGGTTGAAAAGCTCTGCCCTATACCATTTCAGACAAATGGTTGTCCAGTCTTTTCTTAAAAACTTCCAGTGTTGGAGCATTCACAGCTTCTGGCGGCAGAATCTTGTAAGTCTGAAAGCACCGATTTCCCGCTGTTTCTGTTTGCAGCCTGATAAGTTAATAGAGGTTCCTTCCTGAGTTTCTTCCTCTGCCTGTTGTGCAGCTGTGGGCGATGCCCCCTCTTATCATTCCGTAGGCAGCGTCTCTCGCTCCCCTTCCCTCCGCCTCCCACGTATCCTTCCCACGTAGCCTTACCCTGGTGCAGCTCTCCGAAGAGAGGTGGCACATGGGTCTGATGTGAAGCACCCAGGGCTGCCCATGCACACACCACTGCTTTCTGGCCCCTCTGCCCCTTGCATACGCTCTTCAAGGGCAGCCCCAGGTAGAACACCTTGCAGTAGCCCAGCCAGGAAATTGCTGCAGAGGGTGGGTGGAAGGACCGCAGATGTTATTGGACCAAGTAAAGCTTCTTGTTCCTTTTTGCTTTAGACTTGGGGAAATCCAACGGGGACCATGCCGAGAAGGCTGCGAACCGGACTACCGAAAACGGATTGAAGGTGCCCGGCAGAGCCCAGCTGGGCCAGAGAAGCCTCCAAAGTCCCGATAACAGGACCGCTTTCTGCCCAAGCCCGGCCTTCTTCAAGCACCAGCGGGTCCACGCGGCGGAGAGCCCGCACCAGTGCCCTGACTGCGGGAAGCATTTCACGCAGCGTTCGAGCCTTACCATCCACCGGCGCATCCACACGGGGGAGAAGCCGTACCCCTGCCCCGAGTGCGGGAAGTGCTTCCGTCAGAGCTCCAACCTCTTGAAGCATCAGAGAATCCACTCGGGGGAGAAGCCCCACCAGTGCCCAGAGTGCAGCAAATGTTTTGCCCAGCGTTCCAACCTGCTGATCCACCAGCGGACCCACACGGGGGAGATGCCCTACGTGTGTGCCGAGTGCGGGGCCTGCTTCAGTCAGCACCGGGGCCTGGTCACTCACCAGCGCATCCACATGGACGAGATGCCCTACGGCTACGGTTGCCCGGACTGTGGGAAGTGCTTCCAGCAGAACTCGGATCTGACGAAACACCTGCGGGTGCACACGGGCGAGAAGCCTTACAGCTGCCCCGAGTGCGGGAAGAGCTTCAGCTACAGTTCCAACCTCAGCAAGCACCAGCGGATCCACACGGGTGAGAAGCCGTACCGCTGCAACGTGTGCGGGAAAAGCTTCAGCCACCTGTCGACTCGCAACACGCACCAGCGGGTCCACACAGGGGAGAGGCCTTACGGCTGCACCGAATGTGGGAAAAGGTTCATTTCGAGCTCCAAACTCACCCGGCACATGCGAACACATTCCATATACACCCCTTACATCTGCAACGAGTGCGGGAGGAGCTTCAGTTCCCACTCTGCCTTGACCGACCATCAGAAGGACCACTCCGCTGAGGGCTACGGCGTGGGCGGCTTGTGGGAGGGAGCTGAGCAGGGTCCCAGCGACTTTCTGGGCAGGCTGTCCCCTCTGTGATTGGTGGCTGAGTTAGCCTGTCCTTATGAGATGACTAGTCAGGGTGCTAGTCCCTAAGGTATCGGAATTTGGCAGCCTGCCTCGTGCAGGCTGGTTGTGAGAGTAGGGTAATGCCGGGCTATAGAATTAGTGTGGTGGTTTTGGAAGATAGAGTTAGGCTGGAGGAAAAAAAAAATAGGATAGTGCAGAGGATGGAGGCTTAGATTGTCGTTAGTTTTAGGAAGAAAGCAAAGCCTTTGCAGAAGAGAGAGCTCTGAAGCTGGCTGGTCATTGAGTGGCTTCCCCCAGGCCCCAAGACAGCATATTTAGTGTACCCCGCTCCCCTGCTGTAATTTAGCTATCTAATAGCTCTGTAGATCCCCCATGTCCAGGAGCAGGTTATCTGTGAGTGTTGGGTACTTGTAGGTAATAAGTGAAAATCCTATAGTCTCTGAAAGAGAGAGGGTGAGTTACAATTCTGATTTAGCACCTAAAGAGCAAAGAGAGCTATTGTAGTTGTGAAAAATGGGGGGGGGGAAATCCAGAGGTGGACGGAATCTCTAGTTTCGGAAAACTGAAATATATTTTATAGGCTTTATTTTTTTTCCCCCTTTCCCTCCTCTCCCCACCCCCTTCTCAACATCGCTAAATCCAACCTGAAGATGGTGTCAGAAAGTTTTTAGTTGTTTTGTGATGTTTGGATTGACACGCTAAATTAGTGCTGCAATTTGAGGGTGGGGCATGGCGATCATTGCAGATTATGTATGCCCTGTGTCCGGTTATCCCCAGTTTAAAATGTCAGCACGTATAGTTTTGGGTGGTGGCTAGGCTGCGTTCTCAATTAGGTGCCCATTGCCTCCCTTTGCCAGAGCAAAGTTTCTCAACCGTGGCAACTTTTGAGAGGTGTTGGCCTTCAACTGCCAGAGTTCCCTGTCCTAGCCAGTCACAACTGAGGAATTTTGGGAGTTGAATTCCACACCTCTTAAACTTGCCAAGCTGGAAAACTACACGCTAGCTTCCGGGAGATCTTCAAACTTGGCCCTTTTATGGCTGAGGAATTCTGGGAGTTGAAGTCCACAAGTCATAAAAGGGCCAAGTTTGAAGACCCTTGTGCTTAGACTTTTCAGAATGTAGAAGTACCATGTATGCTCATGTGTAAGCCCACGTGTGAGTAAACAGGCCCATAATTCTGTGCAAAAACCAACAACACAACATTGTGAAAAAGGGTGCTACGCACAGATAAGCTGACCTGCGTTTTTTGGCGACAGTTTGGTTCAAGCAATTCAAGGGTCTGCTCAGCTACAGATGGGCCTACATAAAATACATGGGTTTCTTAGGATGGTGGATATTTTTCTGTGTGCAGAATGCTGTTTTGATGTTGTGTTTCTGGAGGATCTTGCTGATTCTGTCTGCACAGACAGAAAAATATCCACCATCCTAAGAAACCCCAAAGACATAATTGGGTTAGAAAACCAAGGAGTATATGAAATCCTATGCACCACCTGCCCCACCACATACATCAGACAGACCAACAGAAGAATAAGTGCACGCATTGAAGAGCACAGGAACTCACTCAGAAAGGGAGAACAAACTTCATCCCTGTTCCAACACTTTAAAGCCACTGGACACGAAATTGATTTTAAAAAAACCACAACTATCGCCAAAATTGAACATTTTAACAACAGAATAATCAGAGAAGCCATCGAGATAGAAAAACGCCCCCACAGCATGAACAAACGAGATGATACCTCTCGCCTACCAGCCATTTGGAAAACCGCCTTGATTGACAGACGAGTCCCAACCACCAAGAATACCACATCCAAACTCATGATAACATCACATGACATCACCACCACACAACCATTCAAAAAGCAAATCCGAACCCACAACGAGAATGACACACAACCACAAAACAGAAACCTAACTACAGCTGCAACATTAGCCACTTTAAGCCCCTCCAAACCACACAATAAGCAAACTGACACCCACTATAAAAACATGGCACCACCACAAACACGGAGCCGAACAAAAGCTGCACAACTCACCAGTTCAGGTCTAAGGCTGGCAGCTGAGGCCAGCCCATCCACTCAAAACACATCCCTACCCAATCACAACACAGCCCCCATTCAAAACACACTCCCACCCAATCAGAACACAGCTAAGCCCCCACCCAATCAGAGCACACCTCCACCCCATCAGAACACAGCCAAGCCTCCACCCACAAAACACACCCCCTCTGGCAGTTTAATAAAGAAGAAAAAGCAGCCACTATCACACACTTCTCCCAGAAGAACGAAGTTGAAGTCACCAGCCTGAGGATGAGATTTTGTCGAAATGTTGCCCTGATACCTCCAATTCTACGTGGGAAAAAACCTGAATGACCAAAGATCTACATACATACATACATACATACATACATACATACAATATATGGTGGTCCCTTTGCCAACTAACATATTTTATAAAAAAGGCGTACACTTTTGATAAGCTGCAGTTGGCTTAGAGCAGAGATACGCAACCTTGGCTCTTTTATGCCTCGTGGACTTCAACTCCCAGAATTCCTGAGCCAGCCATGCTGAGGGTGAAAGAAGTTTCCAAGCTGAGGCATGCTGGCTCAGGAATTCTGGGAGTTGAAGTCCACGAGGCATAAAAGAGCCAAGGTTGCCTACCCCTGGCTTAGAGTGATTCATGAAAGCTTATGTTGATTGCACATTTGCTCAAAGTCAGCAAATTCCACCATTCTTTGGTGGGAAGTTGTTGAATGAGCCATATTTGGCTAAACCCTGGCTTGCGAAGTAACGGTCAGATGGTGGAATTTGCAAAGCTCTGCTAAGGCATAAATACAGGTGGTCCTTTCCTTACGACTGTTTGTCTAGTGACTGTTCAAAGTTTCAGTGGCACTGGGAAAAAAGTGATCCACGATGACCTGTTTTCACACCACCGTTGCAGCATTCCTGGGGTCCCGTGATCAGAATTCAGATTGGCAACTGTCAATCACGGGAGTCGTGTGATCCCCTTTTTGCGACTTTTTGACAAGCCAAGTCAATGGGGAAGCCAGATCCACCCAAAAGCCATGTTACCAACTCCACAACTGCAGTGATTCGCTTAACCCTTGCAAGAAAGGTCGTAAAATAGGGCAAAACTCACTTACCCACTGTCTTTGCTTAGCCACAGGAATTTTGGGCCTAGTTGGGGTTGTAAGTCGAGGACGACAACCCGTAATTGTTTGTGAACCACACTTGACTGATTCCCGCACTCTGGGAGGGTGGTCAACCTGAACAAGCCCCATTAATAATAATAATAATAATAATAATAATAAGTTGGAAGGGACCTTGCAGGTCATCTAGTCCAACCCCCTGCTCAGGCAGGAAACCTTATACCATTTCAGGCAAATGGCTGTCCAGTCTCTTCTTAAAAGCCTCCAGTGTTGGAGCATTCACCACCTCTGGAGGCAGGTTGTTCCACTGGTTAGTTGTTCTAACTGTCAGGAAGTTTCTCCTTAATTCTAGGTTGCTTCTCTCCTTGACTACTTTCCATCCATTGCTTCTTGTCCTGCTTTCAGGTGCTTTCTAGAATAGCTTGACTCCCTCTTCTTTGTGGCAGCCCCTGAGATATTGGAACACTGCTATCATGTCACCCCTCACCCTTCTCTTCATCAAACTACACATACCCAATTCCAGCAACCATTCCCTATATGTTTTAGCCTCCAGCCCCCTAATCATCTTTGTTGCTCTTCTCTGTACCCTTTCTAGAGTCTCGACATCTTTTTTACATCATGGTGACCAAAACTGGATGCAGTATTCCAGTTTTGGTCACCACGATGTAAAAAAGATGTCGAGA
>JAKJMR010018123.1:275569-287570 GCA_024449315.1 Daboia siamensis | reverse complement strand
CCCCCCCCCCCCCCCCCCCCGCTGCGAGGAGAAGGCAGAAAGGGACGCGAGGAATAGCTTGAATAGCTCTAGACCCCATAAGCAGGTGCTCTTGACAAATTGTTTTCAAAAGAATGTGACTTTTGACAAAAAAGGGCATCATTTAGTCAATGAATACTAAATAATAAAGGAGAAAGTAGGTTTGGATTAGCGTGACCGCCTGGTTGCTAAGTCTCTAATGATAAAGAGGCCTGTGTGTTTAAGGCAGCGGAGTGGGGGGTCTTCAAACGTGGCCACTTGTGGACTTCAATTCCCAGAGTTCCTCAGCCAGGCCTGCTGCCTGAGGAATTCTGGGAGTTGAAGTCCACAAGTCATGAAAGGGCCAAGTTTGAAGACCCCTGACCAAGAGGTTTGGGTCTCTCCTGGTCTGTTACACTGAATAGTGACTAGTTAGAATTTATTTTACAATTGAATTGGGAATTAGATTCCTTCAGGGGTTGAAAGTGAGGGGGGGCTGGCTGAGGAACTTTTGAAGTTGAAGTTGAAGTCCACAAGTCTTAAAAGTGGCCGCGTTTGAAGACCCCTGGTGTAAAGAAAACACATATAAAGGTCAAAGAGACTTGGAAGATTTGTATAAAATGTGTGAATGGAGTAGAGGACGGGGAAGGGTGAAGGTTTGCTAAGTAGTAAAAGCCGGGGCAGGGGGCGGAAATTGAGTCAGAAGAGATTCAGGACAGACAAAAGTAATCCTTGACTTAACAACAGCTCGTTTAGTGACTCTTTGAGGTTACAACTACGCTGAAAAAGGGACTTAGGACCGTTTGCAGCATCCCCATGACCATGTGGGCAAGCGGTTCATCTTTACGACCGTTGCAGCATCCCACGGTCACGCTCTCCCCTTTTGCCCACGTTCCAACAAGCAAAGACAATGGGGAAGCCAGATTCACTCAGCAAACCAAGTTGCTAGCTTACCAGCTGAAGTGATTCACCACAGCTGGTCAAGAAAGGGGGCAAGACTCACTTAACCTGTGTCTCACTTCACAACAGAAATTTTGGGCTCAGCTGTGGTCGTAAGTTAAGGATAACTTGTAACGTTTTTGCACCGTGCGCAACTAGCTCGGGGTTTTACCGGTCAACTGATAAAGCCGGTGGCCACCAACTTAAAGGATTTTAAATTCAGAGAGCTGAGCTGCTGCTGGTCTGTCACCTTATCACAAAGATTGGAAGTGGAAACTTCTGGATTTCAGATGGAACAGAACTGACAACGGCTTTCAGATGCTGCTGGTAAGACTTTTTTCCAAAGGCATCCAGCTGGCTACATCTGGATGGATGACGCTGGAAGAGGGGAAGCGACCCAGCGGGCGTTCTCACAGTTCTTACAAAGCGGGGAAGGAAGAATCAAGCAGGCAGAAACGTGGGCCAGACAACTTGCAGAGGAGAGGTCCAGAAGGAGCAGATGTGATTTGAAGGGATGTTCTCACCAACCAGAGGTTTTTGTCGAAGGTTAGAAGAGGGCGTCACTATGGGCAACTTGAAGGTGGGTGGACTTCAACTCCCGGCATTTTGGGAATTGAAGTCCCCCCACCTTCAACAGCGAGAAACATTATCTTAGATTAAGAACCCAAGAACTGAAGAATTCTCATTATGCACGGCTTTATATGCAACTCCAGAATTAGAATAGAATTAGAATTTAGAATAGATTAGAATTAGAATTTAGAATAGAATAGAATAGAATAGAGTAGAGTAGAGTAGAGTAGAGTAGAGTAGAGTAGAGTAGAGTAGAGTAGAGTAGAGTAGGAAGGGACCTTGGAGGTCTTTAGTCCAGCTCCGTGCTCGAGCAGGAGAACCTCTACCATTTCAGACAAGTGACTCTAGTCTCTTCTTAAAAGCCTCCAGTGATGGAGCATCCCATGATTTCTGGAGGCAAGCTGTTCCACTGGTTAATTGCCCTCACCGTTAGGAACTTTCTCCTTAATTCCAGGTTGCTTCTCTCTCTGGTCAGTTTCCAACCATTCTTTCTTACCCTGCCCTCTGGTGCTTTGGAGAAGGTTTTGGAGAGTTTAACACGATTCTGCTGTAACGGACAAGTTCTGAGCTTGGAAGATTCTCCACTGGCTTCCTCTTAAACAGCAGTGGATGTTCTTAAGTCAGGCTTGTGCTTAGAAATCGGCGGCCCAAATCAGAACAGAACAGAATAACTGAGTTGGAAGGGGCCTTGGAGTTCTTTCTAGTCCAGGGGTAGGCAAGCTTGGCTCTTTTATGACTCGTGGACTTCAACTCCCAGAATTCCTGAGCCAGCCATGCTGGCTCAGGAATTCTGGGAGTTGAAGTCCGCGAGTCATAAAAGAGCCAAGCTTGCCTACCCCTGTTCTAGTCCAATCCCCCTGCTCACACAGGAGACCTGAAACCCTTTCAGACAAATGCCTGTCCAGTCTCTTCTTAAAAACCTCCAGTGATGGAGCACCCCAACTTCTGGAGGCAAAGCCGTTCCACTGGCTGATTGTCTTCTCACTGTCAGGAAATGTCTCCTTAGTTCTGAGTTGCTTCTCTCCTTGCTTAGGTTCCACCAGTTTCTTCTTGTCTTGCCTTGTCGCCCTCTTCTTTGTGGTAGCCCCTCAAGTATTGGAGCAGTATTTGAATAGTGGAGGCTGTAAGCAGGCTAAGCATTCAGAATAAGGGAGGGCATGCCCGATGGGGTAGGAGCAGGAATTTTAAAACCGTTGTTGTTAGTTGCAAAGTTGTCTCCGGCCCCATGGACGACGTTCCTCCAGGCCTTCCTGTCCTCTACCATCTTCTGGAGTCCATCTAAGCTCACGCCTACCGCTTCAGTGACTCCATCCAGCCACCTCATTCTCTGTCGTCCCTTTCTTCTCTTGCCCTCAACCTTTCCCAGCATGAGGCTCTTCTTCAGTGAGTCCTTCTGTCTCATTAGGAGGCCAAAGAATTTGAGTTTCAGCTTCAGGATCTGGCCTTCTAAAGAGCAGTCAGGATTGATCTCCTCTAGGACTGACCGGTTTGATCGCCTTGCAGTCCAAGGGACTGGCAGGAGTCTTTTCCAGCATCATAGTTCAAAGGCCTCAAATCTTTGGATCTCAGCCTTTCTTATGGTCCAACTTTCACAGCCATACATTGCAACTGGGAAGACCACATACTTCCCCCCAGTGTTGGAGGGAAATGATAGGGGTTTCGTCTTATTGGTTATATTATTTTGCAGGGTTTCCCCCACACACACACCATTCTTCCCTGTGTTTTCTGCTGCAAAATGGAGAGGGTGGACATCCTCTCAAGAAGCAAATACCATGAGTACCAACACTACTTTTACTATAAGATTGCAGCAACAGAACTTGGGAAGTCTGAAAACCTTGCCGTTGCTTTCCAAGGAATCCGGGAGAGGTCCGTTCTCAGATGCCTTCTGCCCTCCTGTTCCTCCTCTGGGCTGAGATGTCTCTCATCTGACCCTTGCCCTGGCTGTGGGTCTCCTCCCTCCCATCTCAAGGATAAAGGTGGTTCTCAACTTAACAGCAGTTCATTAAGCGACCATTCAAAGTTACAGTGGCGCTGGAAAAAAGGGACTGATGACCGTTTTTCACACTTAACGACCCTTGCAGCATCCCCCAGGCTCACCCGATCAAAATTCAGACACCTGGCAACTAACTCATATTTATGACGGTCGCACTGCCCCGGGGGTCACGTGATCCGCTTTTGCGACTGACCAGCATTGTCAGCGGGGAAGCCGGATTACGTTTCACAACCGTGCTACTAACTTTTAACAACGGCAATATTCACTTAACAACTCTGGAAGGAAGAATGGTCAGACGTTCACGTAACTGCCTCGCTTAGCCACAGAAATGTAGAGCTTCATTGTGGTCGTAAGTGGAGGACCACCTGTATTTCCTCTGACTATTGCCTCCTTTCCCAACGGAGCAGCTTTCACAGATTTTTATTCTGAAGGGCAAGATCGTCAGGTAGACTAATAGACAAAATGCGAGGCAGACAACTGTGTGGTGGTGGTGTTGTTGTGGACCAGGGATTAATCCCTGTGTCTTCCCATTTTCAGCCTGCGATGTTAGCCAGTATGTGGCATAGCGTATCCCTTAGATTTAGTTAGTGTAACCTGGGTTCATTTGATGGAACTGCAATGGGAAAGCTCACATAACACGCTATGCCAGGGGTTTCCAAACTTGGCCCTTTTATGACTTGTGGACTTCAACTCCCAGAATTCTCCAGCCAGGCACGCGGGCCTGGCTGAGGAATTCTGAGAATTGGAAGTCCACACAAGTCATAAAAGGGCCAAGTTTGAAGAGACCTTTGCACTCCAGCCAAAGTTAGGCCAGTTTCTAGAAAGGCTTAGCCGTGTGTGAACTCAGCTTCCTTCTCAACACATTCACATTGAAGTCCAAATAAAAAGTTCCAAACCAAAGTCGTGTCATTTGATATCATGGGAAACAAGGGGATTTGGTCCTCCCAAATGGCTTTGCTCTGCCGGATTTTTTTTGTGGGGTGACACGCAGACAAGCTGAAGGAGTCGAAAAGAGTTGGGAAGCAGATGGCAGCTAAGTAGTGAGAAAATGCACCCTTGGGATAAGGTGTGCTGTCATAGGTTGATTTGGGAAGAAAGGTGGGACAGGTTTAAGCCCCAATTACCGAGGTCATTGTGAACCCAATTGTCTTCTGATCGGAGTAGCAGAATAATGGAATAGCACAGTTGGAAGGGACCTTGGAGGTCTTCTAGTCCAACCTCCTGCTCAAACAGGAGACCTTATACCAGGGGTCTTCCAACTTGGCCCTTTGATGACTCGTGGACTTCAACTCCCAGAATTCCTCAGCCAGCGTGCCTGGCTGAGGAATTCTGGGAGTTGAAGTCTACAAGATATAAAAGGGCCAAGTCTGAAGACCCCTGAGCTATGTGAACAAAAGCTTTAAGAGTAAGGATGAAAAAATCTGGGAAACTCATTCTTAACTAATTTAATTTTTCTTCTAATGATGGGGAATGTCATCTTCCTGAGCATTTTTTGCAGCTGGAGTTGAGGTTCCACTTAAGTGATCTGACAAACTTCTATCTGTTGGGTTATTTTTGTTGCACTTTCTTCCTGGTATTTTTCCAGTCTCCTCCAGTCTTGTCACTCCCGTGATTCTATGACCAATTTCTTTTCTTTCATTTCTACATTTTTGTCATTCCATTATGGGATTAGAGCAGGGGTAGTTAACCTCGGCTCTTTTATGACTCATGGACTTCAACTCCCAGAATTCCTGAGTCAGCATAGCTGACTCAGGAATTCTGGGAGTTGAAGTCCATGAGTCATAAAAGAGCCAAGGTTGCCTACCCCTGGATTAGAGCAGTGTTTCTCAAGCTTGGCAACTTCAAGCTACGTGGACTTTGACTGTGGAATTCTGGGAGTTGAAGTCCACATGCCTTCAAGTTGCCAAGATTGTGAAACACTGATTTATGGGATGTTTCTTCAGACCGGAGGGAAAGCTTTTGGAACAGATAATGGATACAGAGACACCTCCATACTCATTTTTTTTGTGTTACTATGACACTGGGGAGTGTGGTCTACAATCCTTGGGCCAATCCCACTTCTCTCAAGTCTTCGGAGGGGCTCCTCCAGATATGGAGTTGTAATTTTTATTTGTCAGTGTAATAGAAAGGGCAAAATAATCTTATATGTATTTAATGACATCTAAATTAAAACATTTAATTTCTGTCCTGGTCTTGTCGACTTCTTTTGGCCTGTTTTGGGGGAATATCCAGATCTCCCGAGCCACTAAAAAGTGAGTTAGGATTCTTGGCTTGAAAAATTTGGGATCCAAGATTCAGGCCCACCTGTTGTTGCTGAGTTTTGCTGTCTGTTTATTCCCTGCTTTTATTTTCTGATGGAGGTTGGTTGCATTCTTTCACGATGACCCAACATTGAGAGCCTGCAGAAGTAATTTTGAATTTTCTAGTCCAGACATGTCAAACACAAGGCCCGGGGGCCGGATCCGGCCCGTGAAGTGGTTTCATGCGCCCCGCGAAGCCATCCTGGAAACAGTGAGGGAACGGCCCCCACTGCCTTGGCCCTGGCCCAGAGACCCTCCTCCTGCCAGAGACCCTCAGATCTGTCCAACTCCTGCCCAGGCCCCCATAGGCACCCTTGATGCGAACGATGTAGAGCTGACCACGCCCACCCAGTAGGCCATATGGACTTTAGCCACGCCCACCCAGGCCACACCCACCCGGCCCCCTGAGGGCAACCGCAATGCTGATGTGGCCCTCAATGAAATTGAGTTTGACACCCCTGTTCTAGTCCATCTCTCCTTTGGGCAGAAACATTCACTGTTTCTGGCCTATTACGTACTTTCTCGAATTCAGCCAGCATTTGTGAGAGGACATTTTTGGCAGTAGCTTTTGAACCCCCTCAGGTGCTTTGTGACTGTTGATTCCTCTGGTGAAATAATTTGAACGTTGTGCCAAATTCTGATTTCCCCTTCCAAATATACCAAAAGGCTCTAAAATGTTTCCTCCCGAGACTCATAAGAGCATACTCTCATTTTTGTTTTTCCTCTGCAATTGTGTCCAATCGCAACCAACCATCTTTGGGAAATTACTTACTGTTCATCTGTGTTGTTTTCTTTCCTCTGGCTTAGGGGTGTCCAACCTTGGCAACTTTTGAGACTTGGGAGTTCAACACCCAGAATTCTGGGAGTTGAAATCCACAAGTCGTAAAGACGCCAAGGTTGGGCATCCCTGCTCTAGCTGGAATGGATGCCGTTTGCTTAGGTGTATAATTTAGACTTCACAAAGGTTGCCTCCTTTAATGGTGGGATAATCCCATCCGGTGAAATTGGCATTTGCTCACAACATTCAAAATAATACTAGTTGTAGGCTGTAGGGGCCAATGAATTGATCAGATTAGGGCAACAGAGCCTACTTTTATCTGAAGAGAGTTCCTGTAAGATATTGTTTTAAAGAATTGGCAGCTGAGCCTTCCCCACCCCCAGCTGTAGTTGAAGCCCACACATCTTACTAGAGTTTTCAGAATGTAGAAGTACTATATACACACCTGTGTAAGCCCATGTGTGAACAAACTGACCCTCAATTCTTTTCACCAAAACACAGTAAACTATGTGTTCCTTGCAAGTAGGCCCACATTTTTATGGTATTTTGGTTACAGGTTAAACCCTAAGGTCACAGGTGACTTCGCACACACAACTGTAAAGTAGAGGTGAGGAACTTTATTCCATTGACGGTAGCTTCTGTTGTGGATGGAGACTAAGATTATGCGTTCCTTCAAGTTACTTTTAAAAAAACACACACTAAACCCAGCATTAGCAAACTGGAATTGCACTACTGCACATATCAACTTTTCCAATGGGAAAAAACAAACAAGCCTGTGTTTGTTTCCTTGTTCATATAACTAATTCCATAGGTGACAAAGAGCTGTCCAGGGTGCTGGAGTTTTAAGCATCTGTGTGACGGCTCAGAGGTTAAAGACGCTGAGCTGGTGAGCTGGAAAGCAGACAGCAGTTGTTTGAGACCCAAGCGCCACATGTCAGGGTGAGCTCCTGTTATTTGCCCCACCTCCTGCCCACCTAGCAGTTCACAAATATGCAAAAGCGAGTAGATAAGTAGGTACCACTTTGGTAGGAAGGTAACAGCATTCTGTGCACCTTGACATACAGCCGTGCTGGCTACATGACCACAGAAGTCCTGGACGACGCTTTCTCCCTCAGAAACGGAGATGAGCGCTGTCTCCTAGAGTCCGCCATGATTGGACAGGGGAAATCTTTACCCTTACCTTTCCTATGCTGCTCTGTTTCCCTTTCGAGTTTCTGGAGTTTAGGCTGGGATTGTTTGTGAAGCCTTGGGCATGTCATGAGAATGGCTGAGAATGGCTGATGGTCGGATTCCGAAAGACCTCCTGTATGGAGAACTAGTGCAGGGAAAGCACCCCAGAGGGAGGCCAGAGCTGCGATATAAGGATATCTGCAAGAAGGATCTAAAGGCCTAGGGAATGGACAATAAGCTGGGGAACCTTGGCCTCTGATTGCTCAGCTTGGAGGCTAAAGACGCAGCATGGCCTTCTCCAATTCAAAGAGACACTTGTGCGGCAGGCTAAGGCAAAGAGGCAGTCCCAGAACCAGCAAAGTCTAGGGGCTGACAGAGGACAGATTGTATCTGCCCTCAGTGTGGAAGGGACTGCCGCTCTTGAATTGGCCTTTTTAGCCACACCAGATGCTGCTTTAGGACCTTTTTCCAGAGCACTATACCATAGTCTCTTGAGACTGAAGGATGCCAATGAATGAATGAATATGGAGGACTCCATCTGGCTCAAGGACCAGACTTAGCTGCATGTGTGCACCTAGAAACTAGTTGAGTTCAGTGTGCAAGACTTTAGGAAGTTTGCCCTTTGATCAAACCTTCCCATTCTTTCCAGCTGCCTTGTCTTTACTCAGAGTTCTTCTCCAACAGAGTAATGCTTCAGATGTGTGAATTTCAGACTTCTCTCTGTGTGCCCCCCTTGCCCACCCATATGCCCCCTACGTACTTATCTACCTACTTGATTTATATGTTGTTGTTAGTTGCAAAATCGTGTCCGACCCATTGCGACCCTATGGACAACTTTCTTCCAGGCCTTCCTCTCCTCTACCATCTTCTGGAGTCCATTTAGGGCTCATGCCTACTGCTTCAGTGACTCCATCCATCCACCTCATTCTCTGTCGTCCCCTTCTTCTCTTGCCCTCAACCTTTCCCAGCATGAGGCTCTTCTCCAGTGAGTCCTTCCTTCTCACTGGAGAAGGATTTGAGTTTCAGCTTCAGGATCTGGCCTTCTAAAGAGCAGTCAGGGTTGATCTCCTCTAGGACTGACCGGTTTGAACGCCTTGCAGTCCAAGGGACTTGCAGGAGTTTTCTCCAGCACCAGAGTTCAAAGGCCTCAATTCTTTGGCGCTCATCTGATTTATATGGATGTCCTCAAATTCATGACACTGGCCAGCTAACAATAATAACCCAAACCCATAAACATACAAAAAAAACACTACCACAAACATACATAAAAACCACAGTATAAGCCAGCTGAATCAGCACATGGGCTCTGAGACAAACCTGGAGCCCTAGAACAGGGGTGTCAAACTTGCCACATCATGCGACATGTTGTGACATATTGTGACTTTTCCACCATTGGGGTGAGTGGGGTGTGGTTTCAACATGAGGCATCTGGCCCATGGGCCGGCAGTTTGAGACCCCTGCCCTAGAAGGATTCTACAGACAAAAAGCAGTTGACTTTCAAAAGTATCTTAAGGGTTATTATCATTATTCCATACATATCCATGGCATTTATTTATTTATTTATTTATTTATTTATTTATTTATTTATTTATTTATTTATTTATTTATTTATTTATTTAAAAAATTTGTATACCGCCCTTCTCCCGAAGGACTCAGGGCGGTGAACAGGGCAATAAATATCTAAAAAACGAAATACAAAAGTTAAAAAACAATTAAATATAATGCCCAATATAAACAGTAAACAGTAATTAAAATTATTTTAAAACCCCATCCCTTAACCCATCAAACCAGGCCGGATTGCTCGAATAAATAGGTTTTTAGATGGCACCGGAAGGAGCGAAGGTCAGGGGCCATCCGGAGCTCAACCGGCAAGCAGTTCCACAGGTCTGGCGCGCCCACAGAGAACGCCCTCCCCCTAGATGGAGAAATATTAAGGCTTGGAAAATATATGGAAATACATGTGATGATGTTGATTTATTAAATGTATTGAATTTATACTCTGTCAGGGTATTTTATGAGAAAAATAACTTAAACAGCATAATTCCCGATATAGATTTTGAGAAAGCTATTTTATACTTTTTTATACTCCTTTGCGATACGGTTAGTTGCTTCAAGAGCCTTTGAAGGAAAGTATTTTAAAACCAACTTGGATGCAATATGGATTATGGCCACTAGATGACAGCAAGCGACTCCCAGCCTTAGATTTCCGCTGATGCTTGGAATAACTCAGGTAGGAAATAGATTTTAATCTGGTTCAGAATTACAGAATAATAGAGTTCGAAGGGACCTTAAAGGTCTCCTAGTCCAACCCCCTGCTCAGGCGGGAGACCCTATGTCGTTTCAGACAAATGGTTGTCCAGTTGCTTCTTAAAAACCTCCAGTGGTGAAGCACCATCCATGGCTCACATACACAGAATTCCATCATGTCTTGCTAATGGGGGAATTCTGGCAACTGAGGTCTGGGAATTCTGGGAGTTGAAGTCTACACATCTTTTGTATGGGAGAGTAGAATACCATTATTTTTGCTTGTGAAATTGGAAGAGGTTTATAGTACCCGATTCAACCATCAAAGGATACACACACACACACACACAAACACACACACACACACACACACACACACACACATATATATACAGTATATATATAAAGGTAAAGGTTCCCCCGCACATGTGTGCTAATCGTTTCGAACTCTAGGGGCCGGTGCTCATCTCCGTTTCAAAGCCGAAGAGCCAGCGCTTGTCCGAGGACGTCTCCATGATCATGTGGCTGGCATAATTAGATGCCAAAGGCGCACGGAACGCTGTTACCTTCCCACCGTAGTGTTCCCTATTTTTCTACTTGCATTTTTACGTGCTTTCGAACTGCTAGGTTGGCAGAAGCTGGGACGAGTAACAGGCGCTCACTCTGTTACGCGGCACTCGGGATTCAACCTGCCAAACTGCCGACCTTCTGATCGACAAGCTCAGCGTCCTAACCCACTGAGCCACTGTGTTCCTTAAAATATATATATAGGGCTAACCTAGAGCCTAGAGCAGGGGTATCAAACTCAATTTCATTGAGGGCCGCATCAGCATTGTGGTTGCCCTCAAGGGGCCGGGTGGGTATGGCCAGGATGGGCGTGGCCTACTGGGTGGGCGTGGCTAGAGTGCGTATGGCCTACTGGGTGGGCGTGGCCAGCTCTACATCGTTGGCATCAAGGGTGCCTATGGGGGCCTGGGCAGGAGTGGGACAGATCTGAGGGTCTCTGGCAGGAGGAGGGTCTCTGGGCCAGGGCCAAGGCAGTGGGGGCCGTTCCCTCACTGTTTCCAGGATGACTTCGCGGGCCACATGAAATGACTTCGCGGGCCGGATCCGGCCCCCGGGCCTTGTGTTTGACATGTCTGGCCTAGAGCCACAAAAATACCATTGGACGAAACCCATAATTTGATGAGTAAATTGTGGTCAAACCTCAGGCTAAAAAAAAAAAAGGACGAAAAAAAGTCTCTTTCTCCCCTGAAGAGCTCTCCACTTCATTTTGAATCAATCATTCTGGTATACAGGCAAGAAATTCATTATATCCCTCTTTTCTACCTCTTTCCAACCGCTGTGGTCACCTGACTTCCCTCCAAAATAATGGACAATTACAGATTCTATACATTCCAAGACTGACATGGGACAGTGCCAAAATAAGACGGGAAGCAGCTACTGACACATTAGGCCTGTCTCTTTCCTCTGCTAAGGGAAGCTGATTTATTTAAATAGCCTACTGGTAGCCCCTCAATTTATGGCAGTTCATTTAGTAACCGTCTGAAGTTACGTCACTGGAAAAAAGTGAGCACTTTTTACATGACCATTGCAGTATCCTCTTGGTCACGTGATCAAAAATTCAGATGCTTGGCGACTGACTCATATTCATGACGGCTGCAGTGTTCCGGGGGTCATGTGATCCCCTTTTGTGACCTTCCGACAAGCAAAGTCAATGGGGGAGCCAGATTCCCTTAAGAACTCTGTTATTAAAAAGTGCAGTGACTCTGTGGCCAGAAAGGTCGCAAAATGGAACAAAATTCAGTTGAGTGTCTTACTCAGCAACCGAAATTATGGGCTCAGTTGTGGTCATAAGTCAAGGACTACCTGCATGCCGTATTAGCAGAATCGTAGATATGTTACATGGATTGTTTTCCGTGCATTTCTGCTGGGTCAGGAGAGCAAAATTCGTGGAATAGAATAGAATAGAATAGAATAGAATAGAATAGAATAGAATAGAATAGAATA
>JAKJMR010018123.1:261926-275559 GCA_024449315.1 Daboia siamensis | reverse complement strand
TAGAATAGAATAGAATAGAATAGAATAGAATAGAATAGAATAGAATAAAATAGAATAGAATAGAAGCTGGAAGGGACCTTGGAGGTCTTCTAGTCTAGCCCCCTGCTCAAGCAGGAGAACGTACCAGGGGTAGGCAACCTTGGCTCTTTTATGACTCATGGACTTCAACTCCCAGAATTCCTGAGCCAAGGTTGCCTACCCCTGACCTATTCCATCTCAGACAGGTGATTGTCTAGTCTAGTCTCTCTTCTTAAAAATATTCAGTGATGGAATGCCCATGATTTCTGGAGGCAAGCTGTTCCACTGGTTGATTGTCCTCACTGTTAGGAAGTTTCTCCTTTAATTCCAGGTTGCTTCTCTCTTTGTTCTCTCTTTCAGACCATTCTTTCTTGTCCTACCATTTGGTGCTTTGGTGACTAACGTGACCCCCTCGGCTTTGTGGCAGCCCCTCAAATACTGAAATACTGCTATCGTGTCACCCCTGTTTCTTCTTTTCTTTAGACTAGCCAAACCCAAGTCCTGCAGCTGTTCTTCATATGTTTTAGTCTCCAGGTCTTCGATCATCTTAGTTGCTCTTCTCTGAACTTTTTCCAAAGTCCCAACATCTTTTTTTTGTAGTATGATGACCAAAATTGGTTCCAGTATTCCAGGTGTGGTCTCACTGGGGTTTTATAAAGTGGTACTAATGCTTCAGGGACGTGGTGGCTTAGTGGGTTAGGATGCTGAGCTTGTCGATCAGAAGGTCGGCAGTTCGGTGGGTCGAATCCCGAGTGCCGCGTGACAGAGTGAGTGCCTGTTAACTCATCCCAGCTTCTGCCAACCTAGCAGTTTGAAAGCACGTAAAAATGCAAGTAGAAAAATAGGGACCAGTACGGTGGGAAGGTAACAGCGTTCCGTGCGCCTTTGGCGTCTAGTCATGCCGGCCACATGACCACGGAGACGTCCTCGGACAAGCGCTGGCTCTTTGGCTTTGAAACGGAGATGAGCACCGGCCCCTAGAGTCGGAAACGACTAGCACGCATGTGCGGGGGAACCTTTACCTTTACCTTTTACTAATGCTTCAGGTGATCTTGATTGTATGCCTCTGTTTATACAACGCAGGTGTCAACTTTGAAAATGAGCCATGAAAAAGTCTCCTGCAGGGAAAAAGCAAGTTAAGCATTCCCTTGAGGCTTGTGAGGGTATTTATCGTAAAACTTCTTTATCAATTTATCTGCTTTCACATTTGTACATTTCACCCATGTAGCTTCTGAATGGGGGTAACCTTTCCACTGGACAAGGTATTGTGACTTTCCCTTGTCCAACCTAGAATCAAGAATACGTTTTATTTCATAATGTGTCTCCCCCTCCCCACCATTGGACCTAGTGGCTTTTTTGGGACAGGTCTCAAAGTGGATTCTGACACAGGTTTCAATAGAATGCAATGAAACACAGTGTGAATTCACCAGACTCGCTTAGATCATCTAGCTAGGGTATTGGATTTAGAATGAGGGGGTAGAGATGGCCCTTGCCAAAGTTAAAGCAGTATTGGAATGGCAACCCCCACACACCCACAAGCAGCTTCAAAGTTTTCTGGGATTTGCCAATGACCTTGGTTCCCATGGGACAAAAGAGTATTTCGATTAGCGAAGCACCTGGCTATCCCCTCTCCCCCCTTCAATGTGTTGACCGAAAACGAATAGGGAAAATGGCCATAGTCATTGTATTGTATTAGCTTTTTTGGCTACTGCTGCACCCTGCTGGCTCATAGTCAAGTGATCGTTCACTAGGACTCCAAGGTCCGTCTCACAGTTGCTGTCTCGCCTAATCTGTACTTGTAGCCTTGATTTTTCCTGCCTAAAGGTAAAAATTGGCTTTTCTCCATATTAAAATTAATTTTGTTGGACAGGGCCCATTGTCTGAGTTTGTCAAGATCTTTTTGGATCCTGGTGTGTTGGCTATTCATCTGCAGATTTGATGAGTTTCCCTTCGATTCTCTCAACTAAGTCATTTATGAAGATATTGAAGAGTACTGGGCCTAAGATGGAGCCTTGTGGTAATCTGTAATCTATTTCAGACCTGCCACATCTTCTGAAAAATAAATAAAGACCTCGGCCCTAGCCCTTCCCTCAAAAGATGTCCCCCTCAGAATTAGCCAAGAAGTTGTCTTGGACCTCATTAAGAACCAAGGGATTTGCTTTCAGAACAGAAATGAAATATCTCTCAGGATCCATTACTCATAAAATTCCATTCCTAGTTTTTCCACTTCCCATCCCAGCATTGGCTGATTTTCATCAGTCTTAGTTAAATGTTGGAGCAAAATCTTTTTTGTTATTATTATTCCCTTCCTTTCTAATGGGAAGTTACAAGTGTTCGACAACTGAGAATAACACATCCGTTACTGATTCACGAAGACATCCAGATATAATACTCAATGCTCAAAATTGGCCAGAAGTGTCTATTTTCCTTTCAGCCAGGCCAAAATTGCTATGTCTAGATCTCAAAAAAGATACCTGATTACCCCCTGGCGCTGTTTAGATTTAATGGTTGTTAATTCAAATTTGTTTCCATTCTGAAGGAAAGCAAATGAAATTAAGGTGTGTGTGTGGGGGGGGAAGCTTGAGAAACAATTCTAAATCGGCAGACGTTTGAAACAAGTAGCAGTGGAATATCAATAATAATTTAAATAAAACTTCTATTAGGATGCTTTGCCCGAAAAGATAGGTGTTAATTATGGGGTCCTTGGTGCTCTCTGAGCTTGGTTGTTTTCTTGCAGACATTTCATTACCCAGCTAGGTAACAACTTGAGTGTGAAGGAGGGTGGGGTTTGCTCCAAAGTGCTGAAGATATTGTGCTTATTTGGTTAATGAAACATCTGCAAGAAAGTAAACCTAGAGAGCCCTAAGGACCTCACATTTCAACCCTGATCTACAAATATTACCTTAATTACCTTAATAAAAAGAGACTTGTTTTTTTAATTGACTTGTTTGCTCCTATCATGCGGATGCTCCTGTTCTTGCAGTTTTTGAGCTGGCAATCAAAATATTCTACTATTTTTTGCTTTCTGTTCCTCTGAGGCACTGTTGTTCAACTTTTAAGATGTGTGGATTTCAACACCCAGAATTCCTCAGTCATCATTGCTGGCTGGGGGATTCTGGGAATTGAGGTCCACACATCGTAAAGCTACCATGTTTGAGTAACACTGCTCTGAGGTTATGTTTTAATTGCATTTTATGTGCAGTGTCACAGCCTTGTTTATTTGGTCAGCAGAAAGGCAGGAGTTCAATCTGATACAGATCAGGGTCTTGGCATGGGAGGTGGGGGCTTAATTCCCTTTTTTGGTTAGAGACTCAGCAGGGTTCCCTTTCGATGTGTTAAGTCAGGAAATGCCTTCTCAAAAATATAAACAACATGGGAGAGTCACTGGCCAGCCAAGCGTGTCCTTCCATGAAATGTTGTCCTTCACAAGGTACAAGTCAAAAAGGCAGATGTTGGCAGAGCTGCCAACAGCAATGAAGGCCTCGGGCCCCTCCCCGTGTCCCGACTCATATGTCCTCAAAGCAGCAGGGATTCAGGTGGGACGGCCATTGGTGATGATTCAGCACCCTCAAGTAGACTTCGGGCTTCAGATGGAGTGAAGTCATGTTGCGTCAGGATTGGAAGCAGATGTGAGCCGTGAATTTCTGCAGCTGTGCAGCCCACGATGCAAACCAGATGTGGCGCCTGGAATGGACCGGGGATGGAGATGGATGGAGGAGGCCGAGACCTCAAGGGATGGAGGCCGGAAATGTGATCTCTCCTTTTTGCCCCTTCACTCCAAGAGAAAGGCCTACAGCCAAACTAATCTGACAGACAGACAGACAGATAGACAGACACAGGTCTTTTTCGCTTCCTCTCCGATTGCTAGGTCAAACACAGGACAATGTTTGGGAGCCTTGGTTCTTTGATCGCATAGGGCAGGGGTCTTCAAACTGGGCCCTTTTATGACTTGTGGACTTCAACTCCCAGAATTCCTCATTCAGGCATGCTGGCTGAGGAATTTTGGGAGTTGAAGTCCACAAGTCATAAAAGGGCCAAGTTTGAAGACCCCTGGCATAGGGAGAGGAGTGTAGTGGTTACAGGAGAAGCAGTCAAGAGCTGGTGTGGATGAAAGGATCCTCAATGAGAAGGGCACATAGGCTGAGATTCTTCAGCCTTTGCTAATTTCTGGAGACAGTGCTAAGGCTGGTTCCAGATGGAAATGTTTACTGGGGCCCAAGGCCACTAAGCCTGTCATTACATGAAGAGGCCACACGCTCAATCAAATCTTTTTTATGGACATAGGCCAGCATAAGGTGGGTGGAATCCAAGGATTAATTTTAAAAGCTAATGAAAAAAATATATAAAATACATGAAGTTAAAAAGAATTTTAAAACTGAAATACATCGAGCATGAATGGAAGGAATTCAATATTTGTATTTACTTAATACTTTTATCCCTTTATATAAGCTATAAAAAGGGATAAAAGTATTAAGTAAAAATAAATACTGAATTCCTTTCCTTTCTGCTCCATCCTTTTTTCTCCTTTCCCAGTTTAAATGCGATGTTGCTTACAAGCAGGGCTTTTTTTCTCATAGAACGCTTAGAACGGAGTTCCGGCACCTTTTTTGGATGGAACCTTGTAGGGTAGGCAAGGCGGGTTGTATGACATGTGTGAGTTCTGGCACCTTTTTCTTTTACAAAAAAAGCACTGCTTACAAGTCACTAGCATTGTTGGAGTTGTCAAGTTGATTCTGGCACTTTTGGGCAATGATATACAAGCATGCTTCCTGCACTGGGGGTGGGCATCACTCCAGGCCACTTATGGCACCCAGCCTGACAAAAATTGTATCTCCCACCCCCAAGTAAGGGCTGAGATTCAGCATGAAATGTTGAACTGAAAGTAAATTAAAAGAACTAAAGACGAATTCTTTTTCCATTTTTAACTTTCTCCAATGTTCATCCATCCTCTTGCAATCTCTTGTCCTGGAGGCTATATTAAAGAGAACAACTGCAGTCTTACTGATCTTATGAATTATACGCTATTATTTGCTGTCAATTCCATTGTATGCCCCAGCTTTCCTCTGGGCAATGGATGTGGATATCTATCTTAATATTTCACTTTCTAAACAACAATCTTGGAACGTAGATCAGGTTGAGAGATTATTACTGATCTAATATCAGCCGGGAAAAAACAGGATTGCATGAGCCTTAACAGAATAATAGAGTTGGAAGGGACCTTGGGGATCATCTAGTCCAACCCCCTGCTCAAGCAGGAAACCCCATACCATAAATGACTGTGCAGTCTCTTCTTAAAAACCTCCGGTGTTGGAGCACCCACAACTTCTGGAGGCAGGTTGTTCCACTGATTAATTGTTCTGTCAGGAAATTTCTCCTTAGTTCTAGGCTGCTTCTCTCCTTGATTAGTTTCTGTCTATTAGTCTTGCTCTCAGGCGCTTTGGAGAATAGGTTTACCCTCTCTTCTCTGTGATAACCTCTCAAATGCAGGTAGTTCTCGACTTACAACAATTCACTTAATGACTGTTCAAAGTTACAACAGCACTGAAGAAAGTGACTTATGACCTTTTTTCACACTTATGACTGTAGCAGCATCCCCCATGATCACAATTCAAATGGTCGGCAAATGTTAGTTCTTAGTTCTAGGTTGCTTCTCTCCTTGATTAGTTTCTATCCACTGCTTCTTGTCCATTCCTTCAGGGGCTTTGGAAAATAGCTTGACTCCCTCTTCTTTGTGGCAACCCCTGAGATACTGGAACACTGCTATCATGTCCTTCTTTTCATTAAACTAGACATACCCTATTCCTGCAAGCGTTTTGAACTTTGGTGTTGTAGAAGACCCCTGAGAATATCATGGTCAGGCAAGAAAACATATTGATGGATCATCTAGCTAGCAAATCAGCCCAGGCTTCTTACTTGAGGCACAAAGGATTGGGCTCAAATTATCCTACTTCAGACACATGATAAGAAGACCCAGCTCTCGGGAGAAGTTTCTGATGCTGGGAAAGGAAAGGAAAGAAAGTGAAAAAGCGGACAATCAGCAGCAAAGTGAGTGGAAGGCCTGAATGACTATTGCTAGAAGTGAGTGAGGTTTACTCTAGAGTACTGATAATGTTACCTAGTTGGGTAATGAAACGTCTGCAGGAGAACAACCAAGCTCAGAGGGCACCAAGGATTCTGCGACTAAACCCTGAGCTACAAATATTGTCTTCTATTGGAAGCTAGAGTGAATCCAGAGCAGAGCATATGACATGTGTAAAAAAAAAAGTGGTGGGGCTTTGATCACGTAGTTATGGCCATCATTTTGACGTTTTTGATCCCGCCTCTCTCTCTGAGCATCCTTGGACATGGCTGAAATCAATACAGGTCGTCCTTGACATGTGACCACAATTGAGCCCAACCTTTCTGTTGTTAAGTGAGATGCTTGTTAAGTGAGTTTTGCCCCATTTTTCCACCTTTTTTGCCTCAGTTGTTAAGTGAATCACTGCAGTTGATAAGTTGGTAACTCAGATGTTCAGTGAATTTGACTCCCCCGTGGACTTTGCTTGTTGGAAGTTTGCAAAAGCTGATCCCATGACCTTGGGACACAACGACGGTCATAAATGCGAACCCGTGGCTGAACGTCTGAATTTTGATCACGTGGTCATGGGGATGCTGCAAAGGTTGTAACCATGAAAAACGGCCATAAGTTGCTTTTTTCTGTGCTGTTTTAACTTTGAAGTCAAGGATGACCAGTATGGGAAAAGACATTTCAAAAGTCTCTTTTAAAGGCCTTTACACAGATCTGTCTGGTTCTCAGTTCCATACGGGTGTGGGGGGGAAATACCTGCTGATTTTCATTAATAGGGAGCTGCCTGAGTCTTGGGGGTTGAGTCAGGTCACTCCCCCCCTCATGCTGAGACAGAGAAATCAGAATTTTGAATGCCGGAGAAGACAGTTGTCTCATTTTCCAAACTTGTATGTTCAGTTCTTGTCCAGCACAGATGATTACAAAATGCAGCTGGTGTCTATGAAGAAATGTTTAGCGAATTGATTAATAAGATGTATGGGCACATTGTAAAAGGAGAGAATATTTATGCGTCTGACTTGTTTATTCTTGTTTATGCTGGTCCTCAGTTATCTCCACACCCCAAGAGGGACAGAAAGCTCTTAGATTTATGGGTTTTTAATAAATACAGAGAGTTCCCTTACGGAATAAGGATGAATCAGTGTCTGAGATAAAGCTCCCAGGATTTAAATGAGGGGGGGCGGGGAAGATACATTTATCGTCAGTGATCTGGTCTTGATCAAATAGGGATGATCGATAGGCACCTGTTCCTCTTCCCTTGCATTACTTTCACACACAAAAAAAGATCTCCCTCACCAAATGTTGTCCTCTGAGGCTGGTAATTCTGCTAGTTGGTAAACTGGTACAAGTAGTCCTCAGCTTACAACAGTTCATTTAGTGACCCTTCAAAGTTACAATGGCACTGAAAAAAGTGACATGACCATTTTTCACACTTAATGACCATTGTATCATCAAAATCAAAATTCGGACCCTTGGCAATTGACTCCTATTTGTGACGGTTGCAGTGTCTTGGGGGTCACGTGGTCACCTTTTGACAAGTAAAGTCAATGGAGAAATCAGATTGACTTAACAACAGTGTCACTGACTTAACTGCAGAGATTCACTTGACAATGGTGGGCAAAAAAGGTCGTAAAATGGGGCAAACTTCACTTAATAACTGTCTTGCTTAGCAACAGGAATTTTGGGCTCAATTGTGGTCGTAAGTCGAGGACTACCTGTAATTCCCTTTGAAAAGCAAGCTAAAATCCCAGTTGCTTAATATTTAGAAAAGGGGACAAGGATCCCACTGGAAAAGATAAAATCAAAGTCTTGTGACTCTAAAAGCCAAACTACTGTAAGTGGAGATCACCTGAACGTCATTTTTTAAAGTTGGGCTCTAATCTGTGAACTTCTTTATTTATATTTATATTTATTCATTCGTTTGTTTGTTTGTTTATTGTTTGTATTCTATCTTTATTATTTTTACAAATAACTCAAGGACATGTGAACATGTCCAACAAAATTTCCTCCCATTTTCCCTCACAACAACCCTGTGAGGTGGGTTGGGCTGAGAGAAAATGACGGGTCCAAAGTCACCCAGCTGTCTTTCATGGCTAAGGGCAGGACTTGAACTCACAGTATCCTGCTTTCCAGCCTGGTGCCTTAACCATTGGACCCAACTGGCTTTAATGAAACAATATAGGTGGAGACTGAAAAATTGTCCGTTCTCCTTCCCTAGTACCAAGGTCATCCATGGGAGTGAGAAGGTAAAACAAAAAAGTTCAAGATGGCAGCCAAGGGCCTCCATCTTGATTTTTTCCACACACAGACCTCCTAGGGTAGGTGTAGGCAACCTTGGCTTTTTTATGACTCGTGGACTTCAACTCCCAGAATTCCTGAGCCAACATGGCTGGCTCAGGAATTCTGGGAGTTGAAGTCCATGTGTCACAAAAGAGCCAAGGTTGCCTACCCCTGCCTTAAGGCATCCCACTTAGAACTGTGCCGTATGCTGCTTTGAAGTACAGTAGATCCCCTGGTTTGGTTCGCTTCAAGTTGTGAATCTTTAGTGCTCTCAGAGCTTGGTTGTTTGCTTGCGGACCTTTCATTATCTGTCTAAGTAACTTCATCAGTGTGAGTGTGGGATTTGCTCCCTGTTTAGATATGGTAGCTTGCCCTACTTGGCCAGTGGTGGTGGTATGTGTGTGTGTGGTTTTCTCTTTGGTTGTTCCTTGATTAGGTTATAGTTTTCTGCCTGGTTGTTTGTGTGGTGTTAAGCAGGGATTAACTCCAGACAAACAATCAAGCAAAAAGCAATGCCCTAATCAAGGAACAACCAAGGAGAAGACCACACCCACCCACACCCTGGGCTATTGATATGCTCATCTGTTGGTACCACTTCTCATTTCACAGCCAACTTCCCCTCACTGTTGGGCAAAACAAATAATGCATTGTGCAGGAGCTCATTTCCTAATAATTTCTCCCGTCCTCCTGAGTTGAGGTCTCTGAATTGGATGCGATGTTGGGAAGGAGCAGTATGGTGATGACCTTGAAGAAGGTATTCAACCACCACTGTGAAAGAACCTCTCTGGAAGTCTACTTAATTGTTATAGAGCAGTGATTGCGAACCTTTTAGAGACCGAGTGCCCAAACTGCAACCCAAAACCCACATATTTATTGCAAAGTGCCAACACGGCAATTTAATCTGAATACTAAGGTTTTAGTTTAGAAAAAAAAACAACTGACACATTAACATCTTTTGTATTAAAAGAAAAAAAAAACAATAACAAAGCTTTGAATGATACAAACAACTGCAAGGTTGTTTTACCTTTTACTGAAAGGTAAAAGTTTGCATTTGGCATCCTTTTGAACAACTAATGTGATTTTTGCTGTTGTATGCCTGCTGATAATTTGTCTAACCTTAGCTTATACTTTATAAGTTTGAGAGCAACACATGCAGTACTCAGGTCATCTGTTAGTCTGTTTCTGGTCTCAGATTTGATATAATTCAAAGCTGAAACAGCACGCTTGCTCCGGAGGCTTGTTTTGGCTAGGAAGGGGCTTGAGAAATGGCATTTTTCTGCAAAAACCTAGCCAAAGAGCAAGGCACGCGTGCCCACAGAGAGGACTCTGAGTGCCCCCCTCTGGTATGCGTGCCATAGGTTCGCCACCACTGTTATAGAGTATTTTAATCTGGGAAGCCTGACAGATTGCCTCCATCTCATTCTTACACCCAAGAGCAACACAAATGAAAGCAAATATACATGTCCCAGGGTAACATTGCAGGATCTAATCTGGGTTGTTCACTTGGACTAGAGGCTTTTGGACTCATCCACAATCTGGTAGAGAGAAGTCCCTTGAGAAAGGGCTCCAGCATGAATCCAAAAGCTTGGAAGGCTAGACCTCTGGTCCTGGTGACCAACCCAAACTGGATCCTGCACCATGAGCATCAAAGTGGGGCAGCCTTGGTGTGTCCTTGGTTTTTCCTTCCAGATATAAGCTGGGGTTTATCTAAAGGTTGTTGAGTGTCTTCTTCAAGACCATCTCTGTACTCCAGAAAAAGATTGGAAAGAGGGGCAAAAAAATTGGACTGAAATGGGCAGATTGTGTGTGTGTGTGTGTGTGTGTGTGTGTGTATGTGTGTGTTTGTCTGTCTGTCCTTCTCAGCTCTGAGAGTGTCACAGTACAATGGGATGGTAGAGGAGGCCATGGCATTGTGCTGCCGGCCGGGAAATCAGGGAGGTGAATCCCAACACATCTGGAGAACAGGTGGATTGTGCCATTACATAAAGCTGTCATGTGGCCGCTTTTAGAACAGTTTGTGCAATTTCTCCGTCTCCAGAATGACTTCATAAACCCAAGAGAAGTCAAAGAGGAGCAGGAGTGGGGCCATCGCCGAAACGGGAGAGCTTCTGGGTGAGTCAAAGAGTTATAGCTTTTTGTAGCTTGGGGTGGCTTTTTAATAAGTAAATAAAGGCAGCGAATGGAGTAAGGCACAAGACAGATGTTTCCTAAGTTACGAACCAGGAGGAAGGTTGTTTTTCTCCAATAGTCCTGGAACTGGGCGTCACTAGCCAAGACGAAGGACGCTGGCAAAAGGAGGCAGGGGGATGAAGGAAATACTTGGTTATGGGAGGCACAATTAACTGATGGAAGTAATTACTGCTGGAGTGACTATGACTATGACTATGAGCTGAGCTGATTTCTTAAAAGAATGCATGAGTCAACTTCATTTAGGATGGAGGGACTGCTTTGATCAACCACAGTCCGAAAGGGCATTGGGCCTCTGTGGACCAAGCAGGAATGAGGCAGAAGATAAACATTCGAAATATGTGAATTGCAGCCATCAAAAGAGAGACCTGTAGTGGACTGGAATTGCAGTGTGTGTGTGTGTGTGTGTGTGTGTGTGTGTGTGTGTGTGTACTATGTATTGGTGTGTATGCTCACACAAGTGGGGGAGGCAAGGGTGAGAAAGAGAAATTAACTCTTTTCCTCCTGCGTTACTTTGTTCCACTACTCGCACCCCCAAAGCTGCTACTTTAAAAAAATTTTTTTTTTTTTACAAACAGGTACTTTCAACTTACAGCCGTTCATTTAGCGACCATTTGAAGTTGCAGAGGTGCTGGGGGGAAAAAAAAGACGCACACTGGTCCTTCCACTTTGGAATGTCGGAGCATCCCCACGATCAAATTTCAGGCACTTAACAACTGGCATATATTTACAAGGTCCTTGGAGGAAGCCAGAGTCATTTAACAATGATCTGACTCACCTACCAACTGCAGTGATTCACTTAACAACCAGAGCCATACAGGTTGTAAAATTGGGGAGTGAGTCACTGAGAGACCAACTTGCTTAGCAACAGAAAAGCTGGTTCCAATGGTGGTCCTAAGTTGAGGACTGCCTGTTTATCCTTTAATTTGAAAAAAAGAAAAATGAGATCCATCACCATAGGAAAAATGAACTGAAGAAGCCTGGAGTTGGAATCAGATCTGGAGAGCACCCGGCTTAGTGGATCACAATCATAAAATTGCCAGGCACTTGACCCTCCCAAAGTCTGGGTGTACCTCCCTGGACTGACATAAGAGGTGAGTTAATTCTGTTCATTACGATCTGACTAGACCAGGGGTCTTCAAACCTGGCCCTTTTATGACTTGTGGACTTCAACTCCCAGAATTCCTCAGGCAGGCAGTGCCTGGCTGAGGAATTCTGGGAGTTGAAGTCCACAAGGCATAAAAGGGCCAAGTTTGAAGAGACTCACCTCTGAGACCTGGAATAAAAAAGATGTATAAAACCCCAAAGAAGATTTTACTCTGCAGGGGAATCTTTTTTCACCTTGGCGTCTTTAAGACAGGTGGACCTCAGCTCCCAGAATTCTGAGAATTGAAGTCCATCTCTATTAAAGTCACTAAGTGTCAAGCCCCAGGGAAATCAGTAGATTCAGGCAATTGAAATGAGAATAAAGACTTATTGCAAGCTTAGGCTCTCTGCAAGAATCTGGCCAACTAGCACTTAAGGGAAATGAGTGGGGGATAAGACAACCATTCAAAGAGGGCTGGACTTAGATCTCTTTTGTGGGCATGCAGGGACTCCTGACTTATGACGCATTTGACCCCTCCTCCTTTGGGCTCAGCCTGGTCATCTCCTACACCAGGGGTCAGCAACCTGAAACAGTGAAAGAGCCACTCGGAACCGGTTCCCTCACAAAATGAAAAACTAGGAGCCGCAAAAAATATGTGCGCATGTGCATGCATGCGCACATGTGCAGAACAGGGTTTGACTGAAGAGTGGAGCCAAAGCGAGATATGCACCTACCCTGCATATTTGAATTGATTGGTTGAACTTTTTTAGTCCCACTTTTTTTTTTGGACTGCACATGGCAGAGGACTGGGAGCCGCAGGAGATGGCTGAAAGAGCCGCATGCGGCTCCGGAGCCGCGGGTTGCAGACCTGTGTCCTACACCAAGGTTGAGAAACATTGATATAGAGAATGACACATTTCCAGTCTCAGATTGCAGGGCAAATTATGCTTCCTCTAAATTAATGTTTCTTAAACTTTTTGCTCTTGGGACTGTCTTCCATTTTTATGAATAATGGAGGACCCCAAAAGAGTTTTTATTTTTATGGGGGGTATTTATTGATATTTACCATACCGACAATAAAAAGGGATGCATTTGTAGAATATGTATTAACTCATATAAAGATAACATTAAAACTTAGATTATTTTTATTAAACTTTACAGGAACAGAGCTGAAAACCTAATACCAACCAAGAAAAATATAAAAAAGAAAAAAAAGAAAAAGTGCAAAGAAAAGAAAGAAAAAATATACTAAAGAAAAAAGGAAAGTGATATGTAAAGAAATGACTTCCTTCTTCTTTAAGACAAGTACAAACAATTTCAGTAACTTATCACCTTCTCTGGTACTATAGCAAAAGATCTCTGCTTTCCCTATCTTATATTTTATTTATAAACAATTTTTCAGTCCTAATTAGCAAAAGTCCATCTGGAGTTACCAGAAATAACAACATATATATTTTAAACATAATCAAGTAAACCAACTTTATATTCCTTTTCTTTCTTTTCAATGCAGTACTTATTTATCCTCTGAAAATACAATAAAAGATCATTTTATCCCCTATTCCTGCCTTTAAACAAATCTTTAAAGCCTTGTCATTCAGACTTGATCAACAAAAATCCAGTAAGAGTGGCCAGAAACAACAACATATTCTTTGAAGTTTAGCATTCAGAGAAATCAGTCATCAACAGGCACACAGTGATAAGTTACATTTACACACTATTCAAAAGAGATAATAAAAAAAGCTAAGGAGACAAAAAGACTGGAACACACTGTCTCTGGCAGCTTACACCCAGATAAGTAGGGATTAACACCAGAAAAATAATCAAGCAGAAAACAATAGCCTAATTAAGGAACCACCAAGGAGAAAACCTCACTCCTGCTAATTACGGAAAGGCAACTTAATACATATAAACAGAAAACATTCACTGGCACTCAAGATGTTACCTAGTTGGATAATAATAATAATAATAATAATAATAATAATAATAATAATAATAAT
>JAKJMR010018123.1:212568-225923 GCA_024449315.1 Daboia siamensis | reverse complement strand
CTTCTTCTTCTTCTTCTTCTTCTTCTTCTTCTTCTTCTTCTCCTCCTTCTTCTTCTCCTTCTCCTTCTCCTTCTCCTTCTCCTTCTCCTCCTCCTCCTCCTCCTCCTCCTCCTCCTCCTCCTCCTCCTCCTCCTCCTCCTCCTCCTCCTCCTCCTCCTCCTCCTCCTCCTCCTTCTTCTTCTTCTTCTTCTTCTTCTCTTCCTCCTCCTCCTCCTCCTCCCCTTCCTTCCTTCCTTCCTTCCTTCCTTCCTTCCTTCCTTCCTTCCTTCCTTCCTTCCTTCCTTCCTTCCTTCCTTCCTCCTTTCTAAAACCCACCTTTTCTATTGACCAGAGTGGCGCACAAAACCACCAAATCAAACTATCATTACTTAACTATTAAAATACCCACTTGAAATAGATGCTCTTACATATATAATTGCATTTGCAACTGGCAGCCCTTTTTTTGGGTTCCCTCAGAAGTGTTATTCCACAACTACTCACATAAACAGATTGAACTTTATTTACTGTCTGAACTTTGCAACGAAGAGCCAGCCAATGTCTCCTGGGATATAACTCAGTCCTGGCTAGGCAGGCCAATAGTTTGATGGCTTGCAAAGTCAGGAGAGTTGGACATTGACGAACGAAATACATGTTTTTTCCATGCAGGTCTATCATGTCATCAAGTTAGGCCTGCCAGGTTGCAGACTTCACTGTGGACCAGCTGGAGATAGTTTAGTTGTGATCTAATACTGTTTTATTTTCATCAGAATTCCTTGGGACACAGGTGACAAAAACCTTGTTCTTCCATGATGCCTTATTGTCTTTCTCTGCCCAAGAAATGGTGGGAACTGTTTGTCATTGGCTAAAATGTTTCTGTCGTTCTGGTTGTCCAAAGACTAAAATCTCCCCCAAGTCTGAAGAAGATATATTGCTATGCAATATATTCATCCCCATGTATCTGCCCTTATTTGGCCAAGTTCAGGACAAGAAAGGACCCATATTTGTACAAAAGTTAACTAACTTGTCATCGCTATTATTAAATTGCTGTTCAAGGAGCCAGCCTGAGCTTCTCTGAAATTAGTTGTCATAATACATAAAATGCTCTACTTTCACAAAAGAAGCTGCTTAACCCTTGGACTAAATATTATTATTCAGAGCTTATAGATTCTTGTTTGTATAATTTACTGTTTCCTGTTCTCCCTGCGGCTAGAAGATTGCTAGGCTTAAATCCTATTATTTGTCAGCTCTGAGCCTTTGAACTGGTTCTTTTTCCACAGAGGATCAGATCCGATGAAACCGACTGTGGATGCGGTGGCTCAGTGGGTTGGGATGCTGAGCTTGTCAATCAGAAGGTCGGCAGTTTGGCGGGTCGAATCCCGAGTGCCGTGTAATAGAGTGAGCACCTGTTACTCATCCCAGCTTCTGCCAACCTAGCAGTTTGAAAGCACATAAAAATGCAAGTAGAAAAATAGGGACCGCTACGGTGGGAAAGTAACAGCGTTCCGTGCGCCTTTGGCGTCTAGTCATGCCGGCCACATGACCACGGAGACGTCCTCGGACAAGCGCTGGCTCTTCGGCTTTGAAACGGAGATGAGCACTCGCCCCTAGAGTTGGAAACGACTAGCACGCATGTGCGGGGGAACCTTTACCTTTTACTAGAAAACGGAATTGCCACAATTTCGATCATCGTGACATTACTATTTTTATTGGTGTAGAAATGTAGAGAGTTTTTATCATACAACTGCATTTTGCTTTTATCTTAACTTAATCTTATTGTTCTCAGCGATGTAATGGATCCTGCATTTTGTACGCATTCTTTAAGTTAGCCCCATCTGAGGTAACTTGATTCAAAAAATGTTGCTTTACGATTGACGGTTTTACCCAGTTAAAGGTTACAAACAGATGGAAGAGTTTCAGTGTTATATAGATGTATCTGATGAAGGAAGCTGTAGTTCAAGAAAACAGGTCTTTTGATAAAAATGTGTTAGCAATAGTGGCGAATATCTGTAGCTCCGAACTTTTCATTACCAGGCTAGGTAACATCTCCGCCGAACATATTACCTAGCCTGGTAATGAAACATTTGGAAACCAACCCACAAGCTCGGAGAACAAACCTCAAAAATGCATTAATCTGTGAAAGTGTTACCAGACGCCTTCTGATTTTTGGCTACTACAGACTAAAACAGTTCTCTTCCTATAATGTATACCCAGAAGGACAATTCAATATTAGCCAATAATTCTTGAATGGAGCCTTTGTTTTTTGTTTGTTGATGTACAAGTTTCACATCTGGTATGTGCATAAGAGCTGGAATGCCTGCAAGGACTCTTGAATATACTAATATACTATTTTTTACCAGAAGGAGGTTTAGATCTTAAGACTATTTTGTCTGCCCAATGGATATATTCTTTGAAAAGTTCCATGTTTTCCTCTGTGTACATGACATATACTACTTCTACATGGGAAAAGAGAGAGAGCGGGACATATTTTGACCTGGGAGAAAATGTGAGATTGGGCTGACATCAGCCATTTCAGCTGCAATCTGAAAATGAACCAAGCACGTATATCCAGAGAGTACAAAACCCAGCAATCTTGTAAAAAAAAAAAAATTCCTTGGAAAATAGATAAAAAAGAACCAGATTCATTTGTTTTGTTTTGTTTTGCTGGGATTAATGGCCAGTTAATGAGAAAAGAAGGTTATTTTTATATAGGTTGTCCTCAACTTACAACAGTTCATTTGGTGACTGTTTCAAAGTTACAACGGCACTGAAAATAGTGACTTATGACCCTTTTTCACATTTACAACCATTACAGCATCCCCATGAACAGGTGATCAAAATTCAGATGCTGGGCAAACTGACTCATATTTATGATGGTCGCAGTGTCCCGGGGTCATGTGGATCAACTTTTGTGACCTTCTGACAAGTCAGTGGGCAAGCCAGATTCCCTTAACAATCATAACAACTTAACTTCAGTGATTCATTTAACAGCTGTGCCAAGAAATGAGATAAAATGGGCAAAGCTCACTTAACAACGGTCTCGCTTAGCAATGGAAATGTTGGGCTCAATTGTGGTTGTAAGTTGAGGACTATGTGTATACGATTACTGCTGCAAGTCAGCTATATGCACAAAATTGGACAGCCTCTGAAATACATACAAGGCAATGAACAATCTACAAAAATCATTCTAAACTGGAGGTCCCCGACCTTTTGGGCACCAGGGACCAGTTTATTTATTTATTATTTGGATTTATATACCGCCCCTCTCCCGAAGGACTTGGGGCGGTGTACAGGGCAATTAAAACACTATATACAACACATAATATACAAAAATTAAAATAAATTAAACCAAGTAGCCCTAAAGTTAAAACACGTTCTAAAATGTAAAATTTAAAATTTAAAATCTAAAATCCTAGTCCCTCAGTCCAGGCTGGCAAGTTCAAATAGCCAAGTCTTCAGGTTGCGGCGGAAAGTGCGAAGGTCGGGAGCCATCCGGAGCTCAACAGGGAGCTGATTCCAGAGGGCAGGCGCGCCCATAGAGAATGCTCTCCTCCTGGGGGCCGCCAGTCGACATTCCCTGACCGATGGCACCCTGAGGAGGCCCTCTCTGTGGGAGCGCACAAGATGATGGGAGGTTAACACTGGCAAAAGGTACTCCCGTAAATAATCCGGACTCATGCCACTTAGGGCTTTATAGGTCATCTGGCACGGATCGCGGGGGGGAGGAGCTGGGATCGGTTGCCTCCGGGGCTCAGGAGCGGGTCGTGGGATTACCTATTCCCACGACGTTAGGGAACGGCAGCAGGTGTATGAACAGAGGGCCGTATCGATATCCGGGAGGGCATCTCCGCTATTTACAAGCGGTGAGGCGCTCCGACCCTCTGCTTTCGCCCCGAGGTCCCGGGAGCGAGGATGTGCAGCCACCTGAGCTCCGGCTGGTATATGTGAATGCCAGGTCCGTTGTTAATAAGGCTCCTCTCGTTCGGGATCTTATTGAGGGTGAGCATGCGGACCTGGCTTGCATCACGGAGACCTGGTTGGGCCCAGAGGGTGGTATTCCTCTGGTTGATCTTTGCCCACCAGGTTTTCGGGTGCTACACCGGCCTCGGACTCAGGGTAGGGGTGGGGGAGTGGCTGTGGTTATGAGGGAGACCTTATGTCCGCAGGAAGCCACCGTTCTCCAGATAGTCGGGTGTGAATCTCTCTTATTGAGGTGTGGTCCTAGGGCGCAGTTGGGCTTGCTGCTGGTGTACGTTTCGCCTAGTCGCGCAGCAGCAGCCCTGCCTGAGCTGCTCGATATCCTCTCAGGATTGGTGATTGAGTTCCCCAAGCTTATAGTTTTGGGGGACTTCAATCTACCATCCCTGGGAGGATCGTCTGAGTTGGCCCGGGAGTTCATGGCTTCCATGACGGCCATGGACCTGACGCAAGTAATTTATGGACCGACTCATGTGGGAGGTCACACCCTTGACTTGGTTTTCTTATCTGGACAGTGGTTAGATGATCTTGGTGGGGGCTCTCCAATTGTTATGCCCCTGTCATGGACCGATCATCATTTCCTGCGGCTGGTCTTCCGTTTTGCCGCTCCCCGCCGTGGGTGTGCGGAGCCGATTAGATGGTTCCGTCCCAGGCGCTTAATGGACCCTAATAGGTTCCAGGCAGCGCTGGTATCCCCACCTGCCTCCGTTGCTCACAACTCGGTGGATGCCTTAGTGGAAGCCTGGGAAAGGGCAGCCACTGAGGCACTTGACCGAGTTGTACCCTTGCGGCCCCTGACCCGGTGCAGATCCCAGCGAGCTCCATGGTTTTCCATGGAGCTTCGGGAGATGAAGCATCGGAGACGGGGCCTAGAGAGCTGTTGGAGGGCCACCCGATCCGAATCCGACCGATTGCGACTAAGAACCTTCATTAGGTCTTATCTCGCTGCGATAAGGGTTGCGAGGTCTAATCACTTCGCTACCCTTATCGCGTCCGCAGATAACTGCCCAGCCGCCCTGTTTAGGGTGACCCGCTCCCTCCTTAATCAGGAGGTGAGGGAGGATCCCTTGCAGGGTCGTGCTGAGGAGTTTAGCCAACATCTGTCGGACAAAATCGCTCGGATTCGGACCGGTTTGGACTCTGACTGGGCAGAGTCTGACGAACAGGACACAAGTGATCTTGTCAATGTTGTCTGGGATGAGTTTGATCCTGTGACTCTGAAGGAAGTGGACAGGATCATGGGGAGGCTGAGCTCCACTACATGTTTATTGGACCCGTGCCCTTCCTGGCTGGTTTATGCAGCTCGGGAGGGGACACGAGGCTGGCTCCAGGCGGTTATATCTGTCTCTTTGAGTGAGGGTAGTTTCCCCGCCGTCTTGAAGGAGGCGGTGGTGAGACCTCTCCTCAAGAAGCCTGCCTTGGACCCAGCTGTGTTGAATAACTTTCGTCCTGTCTCCAACCTTCGCTTTCTTGCGAAGGTTGTTGAGAGTGTGGTGGCGCATCAGCTCCCCCTGGTTCTGGATGAAGCGGATTATCTAGACCCGTACCAATCGGGTTTCAGGCCCGGGTACAGCACGGAGACGGCATTGGTCGCTCTGGTGAATGATCTCTGGAGGGCCCGGGACAGGGGATTTTCCTCTGTTCTAGTCCTATTAGACCTCTCAGCGGCTTTCGATACCATCGACCATGGTATCTTGCTGCGGCGTCTCAGGGGATTGGGAGTGGGAGGCACAGTTTTACAGTGGTTCTCCTCCTATCTCCTGGGACGCTCGCAGTCGGTGTTGGCAGGGGGGCAAAGGTCGACCTCGAGACCTCTCGCTTGTGGAGTTCCTCAGGGGTCGGTCCTTTCGCCTCTCCTGTTCAACATCTATATGAAGCCACTGGGTGAGATCATTCGTGGTTTTGGAGTTGGGTATCATCAATATGCTGATGATACCCAGCTTTTTATTTCGACCCCAAACCACCCCAGTGATGCCCTCGACGTGATGTCCCGTTGCCTGGAAGCGGTTCGGGTCTGGATGGGGAGGAATAGGCTTCAGCTCAACCCCGACAAGACTGAGTGGCTGTGCGTATTGGCATCTCGGGATAATCAGATTATTCCATCTCTTTCCATGGGGGGTGAATTATTACCCCCTGTAGATAGGGCTCGCAACTTGGGAGTCCTCCTAGATTCACAGCTTACCCTGGAAGATCATATAACTACTGTGACTAGGGGGGCCTTCGCTCAGGTTCGCCTGGTGCGCCAGTTGCGGCCCTATCTAGACCGGGATGCCTTGCGTACGGTCACTCATGCGCTCGTGACCTCTCGTCTAGACTACTGCAACGCTCTCTACATGGGGCTCCCCTTGAGGACCACTCGGAGGCTCCAACTGGTACAGAATGCAGCTGCGAGAGTCGTGTTGGGAGTTTCCCGATACTCCCATGTTACACCTCTGCTCCGTGAGCTGCATTGGCTTCCAGTTGTCTTCCGAGTGAGATTCAAGGTTTTGGTTATGGTTTTTAAGGCCCTGCATGGCATGGGTCCGGAGTACCTTAGGGATCACCTGCTGCCGGCATCGACTTCCCTCCGCCCCGTGCGTTCCCACAGAGAGGGCCTCCTCAGGGTGCCACCAGTCAGAGAGTGTCGTCTGGTGGCCCCCAGGGGGAGGTCCTTCTCTGTGGGCGCTCCGGATTTGTGGAATCAACTGCCGGTTGAGCTCCGGACGGCTCCCGACCTTCGCTCCTTCCGACGCGATCTGAAGACCTACCTGTTTGAACAAGCCGGCCTGGCCTGATGGGTGATGGGTTGGGATTTTTTTAATATAGTTTTAATCCATTTTAAATTTATTGTTGTTAGTTTTGGGCATCTGTTTAATCCTTTTTAATTTTTGTATTCTTGTATTTTATTAATTGCCCTGTTCACCGCCCTGAGTCCTTCGGGAGAAGGGCGGTATATAAATATAAATATTATTATTATTATTATTATCACCAGCACTTTGTGGAGAAAGGTTTTTCCACTGACTGGAGAGAGTGTGGTTTTGTGCGCTGCCTTCATCTCACAGATGGGGCTTTGTTTGTTTGTGCGGACCAGTTGCTGGCATGCCGCAGCCTGGTACTAGTCCATGGACCAGGGGTTGGGGACCCCTGTTCTAAACAATCAATTAAAAATAAGACTATCTGGGGAAAAAAAATCCAATACAGATGTTTGGGAGTGATATTTGGGTTCCAAGTGCAGAGAAACAAAGAGGTGTGGTCAATAATTGGGGGGGGGGGGAAACCAACATTGTTAGTTAATAGTCTTCATATTGTAAAGAGGGTAAACTGAGATAAAGGGGATTATTGCTTTGACGCTAACTTTGTTCATTTGCCACCCATTGAAACAGGTTACATTGGATGCCACAGATCTGATTCTATAATTCTTACACTTATTCCTTCTAATGCAGGGTTTCTTAATCTTAGCAACCTTAAGATGTACGGACTTCAATTCTCAGAATTCTCCAGCCAGCATGCTGGGAGTTGAAGTCCCCTCATCCTAAAGTTGCCAAGGTTGAGAAACACAGCTTTATTGTGTTGCTGCAGCAAAGTTTAAATAAAACTCTTATGTTTTATCCATTTTCATTCCTTAGGAATGGTACTGATATAAAGCAGCATCAGCAGTTAAGTGGAATAGGTGCCAAATGGAAAAAAGTCAATAATCACACATTCCTTCCCCCACCAGATTGTACATTAGATTTAGCGCATAAGATAAGCTCTATAACTTTGATCTAAATCACCGACTCTTAAATTTCATAACATGAATGAAACTGGTTCCCTCCAGAAGTTATTGAAATGCTTGTTGCTTTTCTTCCAAAACAGATAGAGGGTTTCAGATTGGGAGAGCTTAATTGAACTGTAAAATTTAAGACGCATTCAGGATCAATCCAGTATTCTGCTAGCACATGAAGTCAAACAGGTGTTATGTACTGGGCTTGAGGTGTTACACCACGTGCGTTGCTGGAGGAACTAACGGCTCTCCAGCAACCCAGACAGGCCGTCTCCAGTCCTGCAATTGGTCAGCCCCAGGCGGCAAGTGTGAGTTCAAACCTATTGGCTGCCACCTAGGGGCTAGACTATATATTGTGGCTGGTTGCGGCCCAAGCTTCAGTACAGTTCCAGCAAGAATAAAAGTATGAGTTGTTCTGTACTCAGCCTCGTGTCATCATTCCTGCTCTCCAGAGCCCACGACTTAACAACAGGGATCTTTGGGAAGCCAGTGAAATCTTATATTGTACAATTTAGAATGGAGGTCCCCAAGCTTTTGGGCACCAGGGACCAGAAAGGTTTTTCCACAAACCAGAGAGTGCGTGGTTTTGTGTGTTGTGTGTTGCCTGCATCCCATGGATAGAGCTTTGCTAGTTTGTGGACTGGTCGCTGGCATACTGTGGCCCTGTACTGGTCCATGGACCGGGATTGGTGTTCTGTTCCAGCCTACTACTGGCCCTGTTTGAATGTCAGGGATAACCCCTTTTTATAGTCAACAGGCTGGAAAAAACCCAACCAAATTTATTTACAAAGAGTTCAAACCAAAGTTAAATGAAAAGTTCAAACAAGACTAAAACCAGAAAGGTTAAACAAGAGTTAAACAAGAATAACAGACCAGGATTCTAGCAGAAGATCTTCAAACGGTTGCCTTCAGCAACCAGCACCTCCCACACATTCCCCTTTTATCAGCAGTCCCAAGGCGTGGCTTCTCATTGCCTTCTCCAGAGTTGCCTCATTGCTTTCCTCTGTTCTGTTCTGCTAGATTGCCTCCTGCTCCTAGCGTCCCTGAACAGAGCCAGCTGTGGATCGTCTTCTTCCAATCCCTCATGCTCACACAGCTGAGTCTGAGGAGGAACAAGACGGGAGGGGCCAGGCTGAGAGTTCTGCAGTGCATCAGACCCTTCCTCTGACACCAAAGGCTCTCCAAACCCCTCCTCCTCCTCCTCCTCTTCAGAATCATCCGACTCAGCTGCCAGAACCACAGGCTGACGCTGAATCACAACAGTTGGGGACCACTGATTTAGAACATAGAATAATAGAATTAGAAGGTACCTTGGAAGTCTTCTAGTCCAACTCCTCAAGCAGGAGACCCTATACTAGCCAAGGTTGCCTATCCCTGCCCTATACCATTCCAGACAAGTGGCTGTCCAATCTCTTCTGAAAAGCTTCCAGTGATGGATCACCCACAACTTCTGAAGGCAAGCTATTGCAGTACATTGGTTGATTGCTCTAACCACTAGGAATTTTCTCCTTAGTTGTAGGTTGCTTCTCTTCTTGGTTAGTTTCCATCCATTGTTTCTTGTTTAATTGAAGCTGTTCTCCTTTAGAGGCTGCCTGGAGTCAAATCCCCCTGAACATGGTGGGACTCATTTCCAAATTTCCTGCGAACAGGGCAAATGACATGAAAATAGACTTCAGCTGTCAACATGTCTCATATGCTCTGTGGTATAGATAATTTTCTTATTTTTCTTCCATTGTAGTCTCCTACATGTACCTTCACAAGCGTTGTGTCAACGCTGCTAACATCAGATGTTTTTGCATTGACAACAGATGGAGATGCAACCATTTTCTTCTTTTTGATTTTAGAGTTAGATGATACTGGGGAGGGGGGAGGAACGTGCATGAGAGTCTAGCTAGAAATAACAATACTGAATCCAGTGTGAGAACCAAGGTTATTGAAATGATAAAGAATTGACGGGCTGGAGAGCTGGAGGGGAAGCCCATGTTTTAAACTAATTGGGGAATGTGATTTATGACGGTTAATTGGAGGAGGGAATTGTGCTTTGATACTATGTGCTCAGGGGAGGGGAACTCAGTTTTTAGCTTCGATGTGTTGGTGCTGATGCTATGCTACTCAAATAAAGATTCTTTAAGGTAAACAATGTCTCAAAGTTCTTTGAAAAGTTTCATCTGTCGGAACCATGACACATTGATTGATTGATTGATTGATTGATTGATTGATTGATTGATTCATTCATTCATTCATTCATTCATCTTTCATGGTGCATCAGCTGCACTTTACTCTAGGATTAGTCTGGGCTCAAGCCCGGACAGGAAACTGAGATAGCATCAGTTGCACTCCTGAGTGCATAAACAAGACAATATAAATGTAATACAGGCAGTCCCCGATTTATGACCACAACTGAGCCCAACATTCCTGTTGTTAAGTGAGACATTTATTAAGTGGGTTTTGCCTAATTTTAGAACATTTCTTGAGGGTAAAGTTTCATCCTCCGAGCTTGAGAGTTGGCTTCCGAACGTTTCGTTACCAGGCTAGGTAACATCTTCAGTGGCATTAAGTGGATGTCTGTACCAGTGTTCTACTTATATAGGGCTTCATGGATGAGAGTGTCAAGTGTGGGTCTCGTGACGGGCCAGATGTGAGTCATCAGAGAGAGGCTTATGATGGGGAGGTAATTCTGGTCAGGGTTGTTGTAGGGTGTGAATTATAGGAGTGAGTCATCAGTGTGAGGCTGCTTTTTTTTGTAACAAAAACAGTTCTGGAACTCAGCCCCCCCCCCTCGCCCCCCGGCCAGGCCATTTCTTGATCAGCAACCTTTCACTCCCCTCTCCAGCCAGACTGCCATGCTAAGGTGGATGGGATGGGCGGGGTAGGCCCGGTCCCCCTCCGCCATTTTGGAGCCAGGGGGGAGTGACGGTGAACGGCTCTGCTGCCACTGTGTGCCTCTGGAGGGGCTTTCTTTAAGCTTCACCCCGCAGATCACCTGCCCGGGTGCAGCCGCGCCTCCTTGTCCTCCGCCAACTCTCCCATGGCTTGCGCCGTGACTGGACGGCAAAAGCCTCCCCTGCCACCTCCCTCTGCCAGTCCTTTGTCCCCTGTCTCACGGAGAAAGGAGAATAGAGAAGCTCTGCGCAGGCATGCAGAGCAGAGAACAGCACTTGCTTGCTGCCCTGCATTGCCCCACGTCTCCCTTCTCCCTTCTGGAAATGGCAGCCCTGTTTCCTGCCGCTTCTCCTCCCGGTGCAGCGCCTCCCTCTTCCCGAAAGTGTTTCTTTGCTAACCTGCTTTCCAGCTCTGGTGTGTTTCTCTTCTGCTGCAGGGAAACCCAAGTTTGTGGGACTAAAAAAAAGTTCAGTCAGACCTTCCAACTCCTTGTGAGATCTTTGGTTTTTTTCCCCGCAAGAAGTTGGAAGTCTGATTGAACTTTTTTTTAGTTCCACAAATTCCATTGAAAAATGGTGCCGGAACGCCCATACATATATATATAAATATAAATATTAATCACTGTCCATTTTGAATACATAGCCGGAAGAGGAAACTTGAGAGTTCATGAAGCTGGAACAAAACTGTGGCTGAATTTGGATGTTCAGATACCACGAAGCCTCCTCCCAGAAGGTAACAAGGAAAACAGGTCATGGAGAGGATTTGTAGCATCCAAGATTATGTGACTGCATACTTTTCTAGAAGCATTTACATGTCTTAAAATTCTCCCTCTGTTTCCTCATATTTAGTAAACATTCTGCCAAGAGACACAAATGCATCTGGTTGCCCTAGTCTCTCTCTCTCTCTCTCTCTCTCTCTCTCTGTGTGTGTGTGTGTGTGTGTGTGTGTGTGTGTTTGCATTCTTCACCACTCTTTTCCCTGCCAACATTCCAGCCTTTAACATATTTCTGTTATTCTGGTGCAAACCTTTAAACACTCCCTTCTAACATTTCTTTCCTCCTGTTACATCCCAAACCATTTCATCACCTTTATCTCAGAAAAGAACTGAGGCACATCATTCACAGGTGTGTGTGTGGGTTTTTTCCCCTCCCATTTCCCAGGAATTTACATTCAGTTAGGCTGATGCCCAGCTCACAGCACACTGTTTAAAGTTTTGAAGATCTAACACATTTAGAACCACTGGTGGGATTTCCAAGGAAAAGGCAAATTTTTGTTAAAGTTTGCTCCAGGGGTTCTCATCTGGCTAGCTGTGGTTTGCAGGAGGGAAGGCAATAGTTGTCTATCAGAGATTTCACAGAATCATAGAATCATAAAGCTAGAAAGTACTTTGGAGGTCTTCTAGTCCAACCCCCTGCCCAACACAGGAGACCATCCTGGAAAAATGGTTCTCCAATCTTTTCTTGAAGACCTCCAGCAATGGATCACCCACAATGCCAGGAGACAACCTGTTCCATTGATTAATTGTTATTACTGTCAGAAAATCTCCTTGTTTCCAGATTTAAGCTTCCTTTGGTGAGTTTCCACCCATTGCTTCTTGTTCTTCTTTTCTACTTCAATTTTCCCCAACATGGTATTTTTCAGACAACATATCCATGATGGCCAAGAATATCAGAATGATGGTCACAACTGCAATCCAACCCTGTGTCTTTTTATATAAATGTAATGGATGTGGTGGCTCAGTGGGTTAGGACACTGAGCTTGTCAATCAGAAGGTCGGCAGTTTGGCGGGTCGAATATTTATATATTATAAGGTAAAAGTAAAAGGGTTGCATGTTATTACCTTATTCTACTGCACCAAGTAGAGTTGGAAGTCAATGGCTTTCTTCTTCTTTTCACCTTTACTCTACATTTTTTCATCTTCCCCTTTTCCTCCTGTGTTTTCCCATCATTTTTAATTTTTCTTTGTATTTCTGTACAGGCAGTCCTAGACTTACAACAGTTTGTTTACTGATGGTTCAAAGTTACAACGGCACTGAAAAACGTGACTTATGACTGTTTTTCACAGTTAGGACCTTTGCAGCATGTGATCGATATTCAGATGCTTGGCAACTGGATCATATTTATAAGTGCTGCAGCGTCCCAGGGTCATGTGATCATTTTTGCAAACTTTTGACCAGCAAAGTCAATGGGGAAGCCAGAGTCACTTCCTTCTCTCCCTCCCTCTTCTTCCTTCCTTCTCTCCCTCTCTTGTCCCCCTTCCTTCTTTCCTTCTTTCCTAGCTAAGGTAAAGGTTCCCCCACACATGCGTGCTAGTCGTTTCCGACTCTAGGGGCCGGTGCTCATCTCTGTTTCAAAGCCGAAGAGCCAGCGCTTGTCCGAGGACATCTCCGTGGTCATGTGGCCGGCATGACAAGACACCAGAGGCGCACGGAACGCCATTACCTTCCCACCGTAGTGGTCCCTATTTTTCTATTTGCATTTTTACGTGCTTTCGAACTGCTAGGTTGGCAGAAGCTGGGACAAGTAACAGGCGCTCACTCTGTTACGCGGTACTCGGGATTCGACCTGCCAAACTGCCGACCTGAGCTTCTCGAGGGAGAGAAGGAAGGAAGAAGAGGGAGGGAGAGAAGGAAGGAAGGAAGCAAGGAAGGAGAGGGAGGGAGGGAGGGGAGAGGGAAAGATGGGGAGAGAGAGAGGGACAGACAGACAGACACAGACATAGATAGATAGATAGATAGATAGATAGATAGATAGATAGATAGATAGATAGATAGAT
>JAKJMR010018123.1:164623-175892 GCA_024449315.1 Daboia siamensis | reverse complement strand
AGATAGATAGATAGATAGATAGATAGATAGATAGATAGATAGGAAGAGAGAGAGAGAGAGAGAGAGAGAGAGAGATGATAATGTAAGGTTTCCCAGTACAAGTATCAATATAAAATGGTTACTATATATAAAATAGCTGCTAATGTCAAACTTATACTAAAATCATAAGGACAATAAAATCCCTTCAATAGCTATTAGATGATGATGATAATAGACAGACAGACAGGCAGGCAGACAGACAGACAGATAGATAGATGGATATATTTTAATTATAGTAATAAAAACTAATACAAACGGAGCTGGCTGGGGAATTCTGTGAGATGTCAACCAATCTTAAAGTTGGTAATGCTGAGAAACCCTGATCCAGAGTATCCTTTTAAAAATGCCTTTTAAGATCTATACTGCGAGTATGTGCACAGGGGAAGATCACCCTTGAAAGCAATTCTGCCATAATTGATTTGGCCAAGTAATGAGCAGGCCTACAACTACAGTCTTATTCATTTTTTGTCACCCCTCCTCCCTTTTTTTTTTTAATAAAATGATGCACAATGGAAGGATTTGAACTCGGAAGTGAAGTTTAGCCAGCTAGGCTGCTGATAAAGAGGAAAACGTGCTGGGTGGATCTGCATGGTTTCAATGGGATCAGCCTTCAGGTTACTTGGCACAGATCACTGATATTTCCCAAGTGAAATAGCAAGAGTTTCCTTGCTGATACCTCCCTTGCAACCACACCTCTTGCTGTGTGAACATTCCTCTTTCCATCCTTGCACAGAGAGGTTAGTAAGTTAGTAAATCAAATCACATCAGATCAACTCAAAAGCCAGTTGGTTCCGATATTTAAAGCATCAGGCTGGAAAGCAGGAGACTGAGTTCTAGTTCTAGATATGTTCGCCACCTTGAGTTACTTATAAGATTAATAAAGGTGGAATATTAACAAATAAATAAATCATTTTTTTTATTATAGTCATAGATCAGAGCAGTGTGATGGCCTAAAGGTGGAGCTCTCGCCTCACAATCAGGAGGCTGTGAATTTGATCTTTAGATAGTGGCAGATATTTCTTTCTTTGGGCACAATGAGTAATTGCTGCAAACTCTGCATAGGTGTCAGGAAGGGCATCCGGTCAGTAAATGCTCTGCTCCATTCAGTTGCCCCGACTTTACCCTGATGCAAGGGATTACAGGGTCATTAAGAGGGGAAAAATTATAGACCAGCATTTTTAGTGGTTCTGCCTTTGAGGAGAGGAAATAACTTGAAATGGTGTTCTCTGTCAGCCTTAAATCTTATTCTTGTGTCATTGCCTAATCGCAATCTGGTCAGTGAAGATGTTTGCGGTATTGGCCCAAAGATGCTTTTTTTCAGGAGGCAACTGGACTTTCTTGTTTTTCTTTGAAGAAGTTTCACTTCCCATCCAAGAAGCTTCTTCAGCTCTGACTGGAGGGTGGGGAATGTCAGGATTAATACTCCTTGCAGACTGCTGGTCATTTGCATTTGCATGCTGTCTGCAAGGAATATAAATCCTTCCATTTCCCCCGCCATCCAGTCAGAGCTGAAGAAGCTTCTTGGATGAAAAGCGAAATGTGTTCAAAGGAAAACAGGGAAATCCAGTTGCCTCATGAAAAAAGCACCTTTGGGACAACCATGACCTGGATGTCTGAGAATCTCCATAGACATTTGGGGTGTTGGGTTTCATGAGACAAAGGGAGATGTGAAATTGGAAGACAGGGGGAGATTAGTAGATGGGGCAATTTTGAACTGCCCTCCATGAGAAGAGCTGGTACTTTGCTGTCTCTCTCTCTCTCTCTCTCTCTCTCTCTCTCTCTCTCTCTCTCTCTCTCTCTTCCTCCCTCCCTCCCTCCCTCCCTCCCTACATCGTGTTTCTACACTGCCCATCTCACCTGTGAGATTCTGGGCAGTTGACAAATAAATACGTTTAATAGTGGCAAGCTAAAAACTGGGAGACTGTGAGTTATAACCATCCTGCAATCCCAAAGTCACATATTTCTGCTGACATTACTCTTATTATCGCCACAGGATGGGATTCCTTTTGCAAACTCGCTAGAATTTTCATTGCCAAGCAAGATGGTTGTTAAGGGAACCATTCAATTTTAGGACTTTTTTTTGGAAATTGGGAGTTATTTTTTTTTTGCCACCGCTGTTAAGCAAATCATTGCAGTTTGTTCAGTGAATCTAGCTTTCTCCATCGACTTTGCTCGTTGGAAGCTGGCTGGGAAGGTTAAAACCATAATTGCCATAAACACACGCTAGTTGTGGAGAGCCCACATTGTGATCAGGTGACCCTGGGGAACAATGTGAGGGTTGTAAGTGTGAGCACCTTTTTTCAGTAACTTCAATCCGTCGCTAAACAAATGGTTGCAAGTCAAGGACTATCTGTCTCGGAAGAAGGTAAATATATGTGTTCCAGGATAATATTGCAGGATCCAACCTGGGTCGGTCACTGGAACCAGAGTTTTAGTCTTCTGAGCTTTTGGACTCGATCCTCGTGGAACGTCTCCCTAGCAGAGTGGGTCCTCAGGATGGGCTCCAGTACAACTCTGAAAGCTCAGAAGACTAAACCTCTGGTCCCGGAGACTAACCCAGATAAGGGATCCTGTGACTATCTTTCTTTCCGTATTGTATAAAAGGTAAAGGTTCCCCTGCACGTGCGTGCCAGTCGTTTCCAACACTAGGGGCTGGTGCTCATTGCCGTTTCAAAGCCAAAGAGCCAGCGCTTGTCCGAGGATGTCTCCGTGGTCATGTGGCCGGCATGACTAGATGCCAAAGGCGCACGGAACGCTGTTACCTTCCCACCGTAGTGGTCCCTATTTTTCTAGTTGCATTTTTACGTGCTTTCGAACTGCTAGGTTGGCAGAAGCTGGGACAAGTAACAGGCGCTCACTTTGTTACGCGGCACTCGGGATTCGACCCGCCAAACTGCCGACCTTCTGATCAACAAGCTCAGCGTCCTAACCAGCTGAGCCACCGCGTCCCTTTCTGTATTGTATATTACTCCACTATTTGAAACAGCAGGCTGTTAGCAATAGAAGATCTGTTCTTTCATCACACACTAAACTAGCCAGCAATTTGGGAGAGGATGATGTGAGACAAGCTGTGCATTCAGAGGCTTTGGCACTTTTGAAGTCCCCAGAAGATTGTTGTGCAGTTTTTCTAGTGACAGTTAAACCGATTGAGGTGATTCCCTAAATATGCTGGTTTCTAAGGGCAGGAAAGAGAGGTCAGTTGGTGACTGTTGCTGGGTGTATTTTATTCCCAAGGAACAGAGCCATTGGGGGGCATAGCTGGAAAAGCAGTCCAGGAGTTCCAGACCTAACCAATGCTGGAGGACTACTGTAGTTTGATTTAATTTAACTTATTTGATTGGATAGGGTCGCCCTCTCTAGACAACTCTGCTGAGCGAGTCTGTCTCAGGTCTGGCCTTTTGAATGTGAGCCAGAAAGACATGGAAGGGAGGGGGGAAGTGTGTTGGAGGAGAAAGGGGTGAGACAGAAACCTTTTTTGTATGTATATGTAGGTGCAGGGCCTTCAGCCAGGCCTCTCAGCTTTCTATGGAAATGGCACTGAAAGAGGTGTTCTCTGCACAACTTGCTGTGCTTGGAACTTGCTCAGCACTCAAGGATTGGAGAGAAGGAGCTTTCTTCTCAATATTAGCAACTAGGAAATGGAGGCTTCTTTTGAATGAAAACTAAACAGTTTTGGTGGAGCCCTTTGGGCTGGCGGTAAAGGCACCAGGCTAGAAACCAGGTGCCTGTGAGTTGTAGTGCCACCTTAGGTATGAAAACTGGCTGGGTGACTTTGGGCCAATCACTCTCTTTCAGTCCAACACACCTCACTGTGTGATCGTTGTAGGAAACATAGGAGGAGGAAGGAGTACTATGTATAATCACTGTTGTCAATGCTGCTAACATTGGATGTTTTTGCTTTGACGACATATGGAGTTGCAACCATTTTTCTTCTTATGTTTTACTCTTAGAATGAGAATGAGATGATACTGGGGGGAAGGAGCAAGAGGAGGAATGTGCACGGGAGTTTAGCTAGACATAACAATACTGAACCTAGTGTGAGAACCAAGGTTATTGAAATAAGAGATGATAAAGAATTGGCAGGTTGGAGAACTGGAGAGAAAGCCTACATTTCAAACTAATTGGAGAATGTAATTTATGACTGTTAATTAGAGGAAGGAATTGTGCTTTGATACTATGTGCTCAGGGAGTGGGAATTCAGATTTTGGCTTCGACCATGTAAGCACCGATGCTATGCTACTCGAATAAAAGAGTCTTTAAGGTAAACAATGCCTCAAAGTTCTTTGGAGAATTTCATCTATCAGAACCATGACAAATGTGTGGAGTTCTTTATAAAGCAGGGATGTCAAATTGCTGGCCCAGAGGCCGGACACGTCATCTGGAAGCCGCGCCCATCCCATTGCCGGCAATGGCAAAACCCTCCCGATACATTGTGCAACGTCACGTGACATCGCAAGTTTGACATGTCTGTTATAAAGTAATAAAGGCTGGATAAAGATCTAATAAGCAAACAAACACTGCACGAGTTTCCCCCCAAAGCCACATTTTATCTGTCTATTGTAAGTATTCAAGATGTGAAATAGCAAGTAGTAACTTCTTATTATATGGAGCAGGCTTCCTTAGCCCTGTGTACAATCCTGGGACAAGAAGCAGTTCTTTCAGTGAAATACCTAGCACTGCACCCTCTGATTTAGAAACTATAATAAAACTCTGACTTGCACGTTGGTGAAATGGAAGCTGGATAGGACAACAAGTGCATAGGTATACAAAGGTCATCTTTGATTTATAACCATAGCTGAGCCCCAAATTTCTGTTGTTAAGGAAGACAGTTGTTAAGTAAATTTTGCCACATTTTATGACCTTTCTTGCCCATTTTGTTAAGTCAATCACTGCAGTTGTTAAGTTAATAACATGGTTATTAAGTGGGTCTGGCTTCCCCATTGACTTTGCTTGTCAGAAGATTACAAAAGGGGATCATGTGATCCCAGGACTGTAACCATCTTAAATATGAGTCAGTTGCCAGAGTGTCTGAATTTTGGTCACGTGACCATGGGGATGCTGCAATGGTTGTAAGTGTGAAAAATGGTCATAAGTCACTTTTTCCAGTGCCGTTGTAACTTTCGACAATCACTAAATGAACTGTTGTTAAGTCGAGAACTAGCAAGGTCTATTGCTATTGCTATTCAGAGGGCACCATGTTGCCTATTCCTGCTATAAAACATTAAAGTTGACCAGAATGGACCTCCCCGCCCCCCACTCCAATGCTATTTATCTCTCCCAGCATAATTTTTCCACATTCACAGATTTTTTCCTCCTCTAAAACATTTTTAAAAGCCATCTGTGGCAATGTCTATTGTACGTTTTTTCAGAGCAAATTCCATACATTAATCTGACATTGGGTCAGTAATTACTTTGTTTTTTGTTTGCACAGAGTGTCGTCCTGATCAGTCATGGGTAATGTGCCAGGTTTTAATGTTATGCATGAGGAAAGATTTTCTGTTTCTTGCACGCTCTCCATTGTCACTGCGTTTTTTCTGTTTTCTCAGTAAAGCAAGGTATAGTTCGTATTTTTGCAAGCTGTCTTGTTATCTTATCATTGTAACCACGTTCAGTGGTTTCAGAGTGTCTCACGTTCAGCCAGTTTTCTACTGTGTGCGCATGTCCAAAGCAAAAGTTACTTTCTCTTTCCTCTTCTTTGTGTTCTCTGGTGAGATAAACATGTAGCCGTGAGTCTTTCTGTGTTTTTATAAGTTTCTTTGTAATTAAAAAGGTTAATAGTAGAAGATATGCTTCAGGGTTTTTTTTGTTTAAAGGTAAAGGTAAAGGTTCCCCCGCACATGCGTGCTAGTTGTTTCCAACTCTAGGGGCCAGTGCTCATCTCCGTTTCAAAGCCGAAGAGCCAACGCTTGTCCGAGGACGTCTCCGTGGTCATGTGGCTGGCATGACTAGAGGCCAAAGGCGCACGGAACGCTGTTACCTTCCCACCGTAGTGGTCCCTATTTTTCTACTTGCATTTTTACATGCCTTCGAACTGCTAGGTTGGCAGAAGCTGGGACGAGTAACAGGCGCTCACTCTGTTACGCGGTACTCGGGATTTGACCCGCCAAACTGCCGACTTTCTGATTGACAAGCTCAGCGTCCTAACCCACTAAGCCACCGCGTCCCTTGTTTATCATGCATCAAAAATGAACCACGATTCATCCCCTCTGATAGAGTTTTTTACTCTTTTGACATTCATAACTCCACAAAAGCCCATATACATCATCTTCTGATAATGCTTGATTCTGAAAAACAGCAATATTTACAAAGAACGGAGTGCATATATTTCATCTTTAGAATGAAAGTTGTTATATAATTGCAGTTTGTGTGATGAAAAAGCTATTTCATGGGCCATCAAAAAAAGTGTGGTCTTGATAAGATGGTTACGTGAGGTGTGAAATATTTACTTTTTCTCAACTCAACCCAGTCCTGGTTAATTTCACTAGGTTATTCCTAATGTTAGGAGAAGAGGAAGAAAAAAAAATTAGATATCCACCCAGATGATTTGTGCAATCACACTAATCAGTTTAAGATCTGGTTCTTGAAAATGTTAACCAAAGTGGAGGACTTTCCGCCAAATATGTAATTCCATGGGCCTGAACTCTCCCACCCCCCAGTCCAGTGATCACACATGAACTGCTAATATGGACACACACATTTGTAGTAAAAGTCACAACCACCAGGAAATTATGTGAAAAGAGCCTCTGAGGCAGGACTAAAGCAGATCTCAGAGACAATTTAAAAAGTTTTATGCAATTTTATTTTAATTTATTTATTTGTAAAATTTATTAGGCAAATGTTTGGCTAATATTCCAAATTTTGTTACATAGAATTTATGTATGTTAGCTGCCTTCAGTTACTTATAAATCAATATTTATTTAAACATTTATTTATTTCTTTACTAGATTTTTATCCTGTCTTTATACATAACTTTTTCCTACTATTTTTCCCCACATCAATAACCCTGTGAGGTTGGGCTGAGAAAAACTGAGTGTCCCAAGGTCACCCAGCCAGCCTTCATGTCTAAGGCAGGACTAGAACTCACAGATTCCTGGTTTCTAGGCCAACACCTTAACTTTTAGACTAAATTGGCTCTCTTATTTAAAATATATGAAAAAAACTATTTACATTAAAATAAATAAATAAATATTTTTTGCTGTCTTGAGGTACTTATAAAGTAACAAAGGTGGGGTAAAACAAATCAAATAAATTTTAAAAATTCCTGTGTTGAAAGAAAAATCTTCATCGGGGTCCAGTCCAAGCCAGGAATAAACGAAATGGAGACTGCTTTAGGAAAGAATGTTCTTGTTTATTGAGTTGCCAGAAACTTCAGTGATAGCAGCATGTTTCTGGGTTGGCTGACCACATGGTGCTGGGAGTGGTGGGTTTTTATACCTTCTTGGGCTTTTGTGTTTGGAGTTGTTCCTGTGGCATGAACTTTGACCTGAGCTTTTGAGTATGTCCTTTTGGTATTTTGATGGTGGTAGGTTAATCCTATTATGTCCTAAAGATCATGTTCTTCTTCCCTGGGGTTGTGGCTGATGGCTATGTCCTATGTTGGATTTTTTGGTGAGGGGTTGTTGGTTCCAGGGATCTTTGTCTTTCTAATCCCATCAGCTCCAAGCTTCCTGGCTCCAATCTTTCTGAAAGGATGATCAAATCTGCATTTCTACAGACCTGGCTTCTACTTAGTTTCTGGCTGGGGCAGAGAGACTGGAGGGGGGGTGAGGTTTCTGCCTTTTTTGGTCTTCTCCATTATTCCTTTGTGGCAATATAATGTTGTTGTTGTTAGCTGCAAAGTCGTGTCCAACCCATCGCGACCCTATGGACAATGTTCCTCCAGGCCTTCCTGGCCTCTACCATCTTCTGGAGTCCATTTAAGCTCACACCTACTGCTTCAGTGACTCCATCCAGCCACCTCATTCTCTGTCGTCCCTTTCTTCTCTTGCCCTCAATCTTTCCCAGCATTAGGCTCTTCTCCAGTGAGTCCTTCCTTCTCATTAGGTGGCCAAAGTATTTGAGTTTTAGCTTCAGGATCTGGCCTTCTAAAAAGCAGTCAGGGTTGATCTCCTCTAGGACTGACTGGTTTGATCGCCTTGCAGTCCAAGGGACTCGCAGGAGTCTTCTCCAGCACCATAGTTCAAAGGCCTCAATTCTTTGGCGCTCAGCCTTTTTTATGGTCCAGCTTTCACTGCCACACATTGCAACTGGGAAGACCATAGCCTTGACTATATAATATAATATTCTTCCTTTTTAATATTCCTCATAATATTTCTTTTTTGGAGGGGGGGGGGGCTGTCTTCCTACATGTGCTTCTCATCCAAAATAGGCAATCTAATGTCATGCCACCCTAACCCTAGCCCCACTAACTAGGCCCAGGGCTTTTTTTCTCATAGAACGCCCAGAATGGAGTTACGCACCTTTTTTGGATGGAACCTTGTAGGGTAGACAAGGCAGGTTGTATGACATGTGTGAGTTCCGGCACCTTTTTCTTTTACAAAAAAAGCACTGACTAGGCCGCGGTGGCTCAGCGGGTTAGGACGCTGAGCTTGTCAATCAGAAAGTCGGCAGTTTGGCAGGTCGAATCCCGAGTGCCGCGTAACAGAGTGAGCACCTGTTACTCGTCCCAGCTTCTGCCAACCTAGCAGTTCGAAAGCATGTAAAAATGCAAGTAGAAAAATAGGGACCACTACGGTGGGAAGGTAACAGCATTCTGTGCGCCTTTGGCGTCTAGTCATGCCGGCCACATGAACACAGAGACGTCCTTGGACAAGCGCTGGCTCTTCGGCTTTGAAATGGAGATGAGCACTGGCCCCTAGAGTCGGAAATGACTAGCACACATGTGCGGGGGAACCTTTACCTTTACCTTACAGGCCATTTACTTTAATGGAGAACTACAAGAAGAAAAGGTGGAGGAAAAGGTACTGCTGCATAAATAGGCCTCAAATTATGCTATACTTAATGAGACTGAGCCCATTTATAAATGTGTGAAAGCACACTGGGCTTTGCTAAGGACAGCTAAGGTGCTTAGAAAAAAGGCTGTAAAGCTGAATCTTTTTCCTCTCCCTTTTGGGAGGAGGGTGAGAAGTGTCCTAAATTCAGTATGAAATTGAGAGAGAAACAGAGACAGACAGACAGACATCTGGGTGAAATCCAAATTGAAGCTGGGTTTGCTTTGATCTGAAGGTCAGCTTTAGCATTGACTGTTTATAAGCTCTTAATCAAGAGAGCTCTGTTTCCTGAGTCAAAGAACTGCTTACAGCTAAATTGAGATGGACAGCTGTTTAATTTGGATCTGGCCTCTTGCTTTTGCGCATTTGCTTGGATAAACACAAGATTTTGTTTTGCTTCCAAGTGGGGTGTGGTAGGTTAGGAAGCCCAAAACAAAAAATGGGGGTACTGACAGAGTTGCTGAAAGATTGCAAGATGCAGGCCAGCTACTGCTGATGTGCACTGATCTGCATAAATATTGAGGAAGCTTTAATCACAACATCTTGACTTTTTTGACCATATTTTGTAAACAGTCCCGATCAAAGAATTGGGGCTTGCTTTGTTTGGGGTTTTTTTTTTTTATTGTGTGTTCTTCAAGTTACATTCCAAATATGTGCTTCTGGAGTCAGTTCTGATCTCAGGAGTCCTAAAATGTAGGTAGTACTCGACTTTCAATGGTTTGTTTAGAGATTGTTCAAAGTTACAACGCCACTGAAAAATGTGACCCATGAAGCGGTGAATGCTCCAACACTGAAAGTTTTTAAGAAGATACTGGACAGCCATTTGTCTGAAATGGTATAGAGTTTCCTGCCTGGGCAGGGGGTTGGACTAGATGACCTTCCAACTTTATAAAACTTTTATTCATAAAACCTGAAACTCAGTCAACTGAACACTCAAATTGACTGGCACTAATGGTTGACACAGTTTGCTGCCAGCATCCTAGGTATCAACCAGGTATCTCCTTTAAATGTAAGATGTTCTGAGTAGTGCAGTTTTTTGTAGCTTTGCTGGAGTTATTGCAGGAAGCTGCAATTTCTTGATGTATTTTGCAAAGTCTGGAAGTTTTTAAGAAGAGACTGGACAGCCATTTGTCTGAAATGATATAGGGTTTCTGCCTGAGCAGGGGGTTGGACTAGATGACCTCCAAGTTCCCTTCCAACTTTATTGTTGTTGTTGTTGTTGTTGTTCACACAATTGTTGCAGCATGCCCATGCCCATAATTCAGATACTTGGCAAGTGACTCTTATTTATGACATTGCAGCGTCCCGGGTTCATTTTGTGACCTTCTGACAAGAAAGTCAACGGGGAAGCCAGATTCACTTAACAACCGTGTTATTAACTTAACAGCTGTAGTAATTCACTTAATTACTGTGGCAAGAATGATAGTATAACGGGGCAAAACTCACTGAACAACTGCCTTGCTTAGTAACAGAAATTTGGGCTCAGTTGTGGTCGTAAGTTGAGGACTTCCTGTATGTACCTTGAAAAGTTATCACGGCTTTTCCAGAGCTACTAACCACAGAATGAAAGGTGTATATCAAATGGAAATATTAACTTTGGGCAGGATGTTTGGGGAGAGAAATTCAAACATGCCTTAGAGTAGATTGGATGATGGGAGCTGGGGAACATGATGAAAGAGGTCCACCGGTCCCAGTACAGACTCACAGAAGAATGGATAGTTACAACTTCGGAGAGTGTGAATCTCATTTAACATTGTCACAGAAGTACAAAGTGGCAAGTCTCTTCATAGGGCCTCGAGTCCAAATTGCTACTGCTGCATTTCCCAATTTGGGCAACTTGGAGATGTATGGTTATTGTTATGTACTGGGCTCTTTGAGGAATACCACGTGGGTTGCTGGAGCAGCTAACGGCTCTCCAGCAACCAAGACTACAAGTCTCCTGTGCTGCAATTGGCTATCTCCAGGCAGCAATGGTTGATTCAAACCTATTGGCTGCCGCCTAGGGGCTAGACCACAGGTCGGCAACCTGCGGCTTCGAGCCGCATGCAGCTCTTTAAGCCGTCTCCTGCGGTTCCCAGTCACCTGGTGCACGCACACCTCTCCGAACGGGCAATGGTGCGCGCACCTCTCCGAACGGCAGTGGTGCGCGCGCACCTCTCCGAACGGCAGTGGTGCGCGCGCACCTCTCCGAACGGCAGTGGTGCGCGCGCACCTCTCCGAACGGCAGTGGTGCGCGCGCA
>JAKJMR010018123.1:141120-157483 GCA_024449315.1 Daboia siamensis | reverse complement strand
GACTCGTGGACTTCAACTCCCAGAATTCCTGAGCCAGCATGGCTCAGTTTGGAAACCTCTCTCTTTCCCCTCAGCATGGTTGGCTCAGGAATTCTGGGAGTTGAAGTCCTCGAGTCATAAAAGAGCCAAGGTTGCCTACCCCTGGTCTTGGTGATTCTTTGGTTGGGCTGTTTACTGTTAGCTTGCTTGGCAGTTCCTTGATTGAGACTTTTTATTTCTTGACTGTTGGCTTGATGTTAATCTTGGTGTTAATTTATGCTTATCTGAGGTATTGATTGCTGGTGGGGAGATGTTTGCGTCTTTTTGTTCTTTTTTTGGCTCTGAACCAAGCTCAGACCCTTCATTTCACCCCTGAGATACAAATATCCTCCTTAATTTATTGAGTTTCATCAATCTCTACCAAAGGGTCAAAAGGTGGGGGTAAATGTACAGGACACATTTTAACACTTAATGGCAGAAATAAATTTGTGCCTAAACTGCATGCTTTTCAGTTATCTCTATTCAGAGTATCAGACAGTCTCTTCTGGTATTTGTCCTCAGTAAATTGATTTCCTTATTATTATGAGTAAACTGCACTTAGCTTCATAGTCTAAGACTGATGGAAACTTAATACAAGTCCTAACCATGGGTGTAAGAATTATAAAGGTAATATCTAAGACATGCACAGTTCCAAGCAAGGTGGTGTGTGTGGGGTGGTGGTGGTGGTTTGTACAATTTAGGTGTTTGGGTCCAATAAATTCAAAATTTCCACATAATGGAAATCCTTGGGTTTTGCTCTTAGGAGTCCTGGTATAAAAATGGATCTCTTTTTCCATAGTTTACTTTCTCTTCTTATCAGAGAGCACACAAAGATAGAGGTTCTGCCTGTTTCTTCCTATGTCCAAACTAGGCTAATTGTGTATAAAAATAAGAACCTTTGTTGATGAATGGTCTGGCTCTCTTGAAGAATAATAAATACTGAGTTGTGTTTTTTCCTATTTCCAATTCATCTATTGTCCTAAACTTTTGAAATCAGGCCCCCATCATCTGAGTTGTCTCTATTAAACCAACCATTCTTCAAAATTGGCAGAATAGCAGAGTTGAAAGAGGCCTTGTGGGTCATCTAATCCAACCCACTGCTCAAGCAGGAAACTCTATACCATTTCAGACAAATGACTGTCCAGTCTCTTCTTAAAAACTTCCAGTGTTGGGGCATTCACAGCTTCTGGAGGCAGGTTGTTCCACTGATTAATTGTTCTAACTGTCAGGAAGTTTCTCCTTAGTTCTAGGTTGCTTCTCTCCTTGACTAGTTTCCATCCATTACTTCTTGTCCTGCCTTCAGGTGCTTTGGAGAATAGCTTGACTCCCTCTTCTTTGGGGCAGCCCCTGAGATATTGGAGCACTGCTATCATGTCACCCCTAAGATGTGTGGACTTCAACTCCCAGAATTCTCCAGCAGCAATGGAACCGCATCTACATGGAGGGAAGTGTGTAGTGGGGTGCCCCAGGGCTCTGTTCTGGGCCTAGTGCTCTTCAACATCTTCATCAATGATTTGGACGAGGTGATAGATGGGGAACTCATCAAATTTGCAGACGACACAAAGCTGGCAGGAATAGCCAACACTCCAGAAGACAGGCTTAAGATACAGGAGGATCTGGACAGACTTGAACACTGGGCACTATCTAACAAAATGAAATTCAATGGTGAAAAAAGTAAGGTTCTACATTTAGGCAAGAAAAACCAAATGTACAGGTATAGTATAGGGGGTAGCTTGCTCAATAGTAGTAACTGTTAGAGAGATCTCAGAGTCCTAGTGGACAATCACTTCAATATGAGCCAGCAATATGCTGCAGCTGCCAAAAAAGCCAACACAGCGCTAGGCTGCATTAACAGAGGGATAGAATCAAGATCACATGAAGTATTAATACCACTTTACAATGCCTTGGTAAGGCCACACTTGGAATACTGTATCCAGTTTTGGTCACCACAATGTAAAAAAGATGTTGTGACTCTAGAAAGAGTGCAGAGAAGTGCAACAAAGATGATTAGAGGTCTGGAGGCTAAAACATATGAGGAATGGCTGCTGGAATTGGGTATGTGTAGTTTAACCAAGAGAAGGACGAGGGGTGACATGGTAGCAGTGTTCCAATATCTCAGGGGCTGCCCTAAAGAAGAGGGAGTCAAGCTATTCTCCAGAGTGCCTGAAGGCAGGACAAGAAGCATCGGATGGAAATTAATCAAGGAGAGAAGCAACCTAGAACTAAGGAGAAACTTCCTGACAGTTAGAACAATTGATCAGTGGAACAACCTGCCTCCAGAAGCGGTGAATGCTCCAACACTGGAAGTTTTTAAGAAGAGATTGGACAGCCCTTTGTCTGAAATGGTATAGGGTTTCCTGCCTGAGCAAAGGGGTTGGACTAGATGACCTGCAAGGTCTCTTCCAACTTTACTATTATGATTATGATTACATCTTAAAGCTGCTGGCTTCCATGCTAAGGAAAGCGCTTGGCCCCTTGGCCATGCTGATTGTTGCCTTTAGTCATTCTAATTCTGTCCTCTTTGTTATTCCCAAATTCAGCCCCGATTTATTTCTCTTCCTTACTCTCCCCTTCCTTACAGATCTTGAACATGGAGAGGCCCTCCAAGGGAGCGTCTTTCCTTCTGCTCCTCGGTTGGCTGGGGGTTTCCTGGGGGGCCCGTCTTCCCCTCATCTCTTCCAATGCAACCATCTTCTCCCATGTCTACACGATTAAGGTGGCAGGAGAAAACACGCCAGGCGAGGACGTCTCCCCGCCTCCCCAAGAGGCCTTAGGCCCTCCCGGGTCTTCTCGTGGAGGGGGCCAGTACGAGCACACCCTGGAAGGATCCGATCAGGAGCACGTGGTTTTCACCCATCGCATCAACCTCCCACCCCAGTCCTGTGGGTGTCCGCCTGGCACCGAAGATACCCGCGAGCTCTGGAGAAGGCTGCAGGCCCTTGAGAGTGAAGTGCGGGCCCTACAGGAAACCTGCCAAGCTGGGGGAGGCTGTTGCCCTGCTGCCGCCTCCACCAGTAGTCAGGCCAGCGAAGGTAAGGGAGGAGAAGGGCAGGGCTGAATTCTACCTGGCCCCGGTTGGAATATTGTGTTCCTGACCAAATTCGTTTCTGAGCTGGGGTCAAGGAACCAGGCAATTGCGTGGACTAAGTCCTTTGTTCTTCAGCTAAGAGTGATGTGAGCAAGCTCTTGGGTGGGTGGCCCCAGAGACCCCCTCCATCCAGGACAGTTTAGATACCTGACAATCAGCCCTGCCTGTAGAATATATAGCCCTTACTAAGTCACTTGTTTCCCTCCATACGTCATTCCATTTAAATTCCTTCCTTAAATTCCTCCCTCCTTTCTTCCCTCTCTCCTCCCTTCTTTTCTTCCTTCCTTCCTTCCTTCCCTCCCTCCTTTCTTCCCTCCTTCTTTGTTTCTCCCTCCCTCCTTCCTTCCATTTCTTTCTTCCCTCCTTCCTTGTTTTTTCCTTCCTTCTTCCTTCCTTCCTTCCATTTCCTCCTTCCCTCCCTCCTTTCTTCCCTCCTTCTTTGTTTCTCCCTTCCTTTCTTGCTCCCTGCCTTCCTCCCTCCTTCCTTTCTTCCCTCCTCCTTCCTTCCTTTCTTCCCTCGCTCCTTCCAAATAACTTTGTGAAAACCAACCTTTGGAAGATCAAAAACCAACCTTTGGAGAGTTTTAATCTCATTCAGTTGCACTTCTGAGGGTAAAACAAGCGGCTGAGCTCACCAGTTTCCTTCCTTGGGTTATGAATAAAGTAATTAAGCGGTTTACAGGTGCCCTCTTAAAGAATCCCTCCCTCAACCTCCTTATGACTCTCTCACTCTTTCTCTCCCCTAGGCCAAACAGACATTCGCACGTTATGTTCGCACCATGGATCCTTTGACCTCTCTCGCTGCCTGTGTGAATGCGAGTCAGGTTGGGGCGGTCCCACCTGCGCCGAGCCAATCTGCTCTAGAGGCTGCGGGGGCGCAGAACGTGGCAGTTGTGTGAACGGGCACTGCCAATGCCAGCCTGGCTACTCAGGGGTCAGCTGCGAAGAGCCACCCTCTTGCCCCGAAGACTGCAATGACCAAGGGCGCTGTGTGGATGGCCGCTGCACCTGCTTCCCAGGATATGTCGGCCCCTCCTGCTCCGACCCAGTTTGTCCCCAGAACTGCCAGGGACATGGCCAGTGCACCTCCGGAGGGTGCGTGTGCAACCCGGGTTACACTGGCACTGATTGTGCAACTCGAGCTTGCCCTAGCAACTGCAACAGGCATGGAGAATGCCGCAATGGACGCTGTGTGTGTGAACCAGGCTTCACCGGGCCAGCCTGCGGCACCAAGACTTGCCCCAACAATTGCAATCAGAGAGGCCACTGTCTGCAAGGAGGGGTGTGTTCCTGCCACCCAGATTACACCGGCCCCGACTGCGGTCAGCTGGCATGTCTGGGGCACTGCAGTGGCCACGGAGAATGTCAGAATGGAACGTGCGTGTGCAACAGCGGCTATTCGGGCGAGGACTGTTCAGTAGGTAGGCACAAAGGTTTAATCAATCCATCAGAATAGAGCTGGAAGGGACCTTGGAGGAGGAGCTGGAGAGCCTATAGTCCCATTTTAGACAAAGAGCTGTCCAGTCACTTCTTAAAAAAACCTCCAGTGATGAAGCACCCACGACTTCTGAAGGCAAAGCTGTTCCACTAGTTAATTGTCCTCACTGTTCGGAAGTTTCTCCTTAATTCCGGGTTGCTTCTCTCCTTGATTAGTTTCCATCCACTGTTTCTTCTCTCGCCTTCTGGTGCTTTGGAAAATAAGGCAATCCATTTGGAAAATAGGTTGGGAGGGGACATTTCCTGAATCCTTTGTGGCCTAACCCAGTGCTTCTCAACTTTGGCAACTTTAATAATTTAACTTTATTCCCTAGCCCAGGGGTAGGTAACCTTGGCTCTTTTATGACTTGTGGACTTCAACTCCCAGAATTCCTGAGCCAGCCTGGCTCAGCTTGGAAACCTCTCCCTTTCCCCTCAGCATGGCTGGCTCAGGAATTCTGGGAGTTGAAGTCCACGAGTTATAAAACAGCCAAGATTGCCTACCCCTGCCCTAGCCAGCCAGCCAGAATACTCCGGCTGACAACTGGCATGTATTTATGATGGTTGCGGCATCCCACATTCACCTGATCACTATTTGTGACCCACCCAGGTGATTTCCAACAAGCAAAGACAATAGGGGAGGGCAGATTTGCTTAATGACTGGGTGATTTGCTTAATGACTGTGGCAAAAAAGATTGTAAAATCAGGCATAGTTGGTGTTATATATCCAGGTGAAGGGAATACAGACACATGTTCATAGCAGTCACCACCAGGGGGCGTTGGACTTTTGGCGGGAACCCAGTGTCGGCGGGAAACAGAGGTTCAAACCGATTGGCCGTCTGCTTACCTGGCCAGGTATAAAAGGAAGGCAGGTAACCCCTATTCCCCAGTACAGTCACTTCCACTGAATAAAGATCTGCCACGCTGTACTCATCGTCTCAGCATCCTTCCTGCTCTCCAGAACCCACTACCCAATAGTCATGTCAGGACTCTCAACGACCACCTTGCTTAATTGCTGTCCCAGCTGTAGTCGTACGTCAAGGACTGCCTGTAGAGAAAAGCACATTTGCAGCAAACTGGGCCAAACCTTATTTTACCAGCCTTTAAAAGAGCATTAAAAACACCGCTCTTTCACCGTATCCTTGGGGTTTAGGCATCTTTGAAAACAACGCTGATTTATTCCAGCTTGTTTTAGCTGTTAAATCCCTTTAATATGTGTTTCTAATTGACTTGCATATGCTGGCTGGAGAATTCTGGGAGTTGAAGTCCACACATCTTAAAAATTGCCAAGGTTGAGAATTGCTGATCTCCTGAATGAATAAACAACATAATTTTTCATAACAGAGAGAGGGAAAAGGAGCTGGAGTCTTCTAGTTCAAAAGCTATGCTAAGGCAGGACACCTTATACCATTCTTGACTAATGGTTGTCCATTTTTGTCTTGAAAGTGTCCAGCAATGGCAAGCTGTTCCATTGATTAATCGTTCTCACTGTCAGGAAATTCCTCCTTATTTCCAGGATGAGTCTCCCTCTGATGAGCTTCAGTGCTGCTGGGCGGCGGCTGCAATCATGCGATGCTCATTTTGAACATTCTGTGACAGTTTCCCAGCCACTCTCACAATCTCTCACTTCCTCCCCCACCCAGCAGCAACTACTTACTAGCCTGCTTGAAAAGGGAAGAAAAGTAGGAAGGGAGGGGTGGAGGGAGGGAAGGAGATAGAGAGGACTAGGTGGTAGGGAAGGCAGGAAGGAAAATTTCTAATGCTTTCTGCTAACTTGCTACAAGGAAACTCAGTGGGGAAGCTGGCAGGAAATCAGAAGTTGCTCCCACACCCATAGTTTTTTTTGCCCACCCAAATTCATTCTATTTCGGTTTAGAGAATCTATATTTCTGAAACAATGACCCAATAGGGCACAGATTCTCTAGTGTTGAACTAGTGTGGAATATTGAGGTGTGCACCTTGATTAAAAGTGAGGCTCACTGACTATTTCCCTTCAGGCAGCAAAATGTCTCTTCAAGGCAATAGTGTCTTAGCAAAGTTCTGAAGAGATGATCATAAAGTAAGAAAGCAAGCAATATTGGTTCCTGCTCTTATATATACACACACACACACAAAAACACCATCTTTTTTCTTGGCCTAAACAGAGATTCCATCCATTGGTGTCCGTGTCTCAAATCGAGATGAAACTTCTTTCCGCCTGGAGTGGAACTACCCCGAGATTTCTGTGGACGGATATGAGATCCATGTGGCACCCACGGTAAAAAGATACACCTCGGGACAATGTGCTTGTGCAACAGAAGCGGAGAATCTAACTTGTGCTGCCATCCAAATATTGCTGAACTATAACTCCCAGCAGCCCCAGGCGATGTGGCCAGAGAGAATGCTGGTAGCTGTAGTTCTTCAATATCTGGGTTCAACCAGAACTCATTTGTATTCATCTTAGCTCCAACTATAAGGAAATGATGGGAATTTCTTTAGGTTTACTAAAGGCCAGTCCACCCGGCCTGGCTGTCCATTTTTGGAGGGCACAGCCCACCTCAAACACATTTTCTGACTGTGTTTTCCTAATCCACATGAAAATAGTATTTTCCAGGTTGAGTCAGCTCAAACTGTGCTGTCCAAATTGCTTGTGGTATCTAACTTTGTATTGGTAGGAACCTCCAGTGTGTGTGTGTGTGTGTGTGTGTGTGTGTGTGTGTGTAGAGAAAGAGAGAGACAGACAGACAGACAGACACACACACACACACACACACAGAGAGAGAGAGAGAGAGAGAGAGAGAGAGAGAGAGAGAGAGAGAGATGATCAAAGCTCTGCCCTTTTCTATGTGCATCACCCAAGTAATGTACATTAAAAAAGTAGCTGCCTACTTTTCCAGTGCAATTTTTTAAATTCATCAATGCACCATTGAAACACAGGAGGAGGGAAATTTTTCAGACTAACCTCACTTTCCCTCCACTTCCCAATCTCATTCCAAACAAAACGGTTTAATCAAGCCCTTGTGAACATCCGTACGTTCTGTGGTGTCACTCTGTCTCTTTTTTCCTTTCCAACCTGCAGAAGAATCCTCGGGCAGGTGAATCCGCACACCTGTCTGGCACCGAAAGGATCTTTGAATACAAAGGATTAAAACCGGGGGAGGAATACACAGTCACCGTTCGGGTAGAAAAAGGGCAACACTACGGACCCCCTGTCACCCAGACCGTGCGTACGCGTATGTAGTCTGGAGCCATAACTCCATTTCTGTATGCCTTCCTACCTCGTGCCCCGTTTTTCTGTTCCGTGTGGGTGCAAATTCCCTCCTCCTTGTTGAGCAGGAAATCTAGGTCTGGCCCAGCCTGAACGAAGAGGCAGAATTCAATTCTCTCTGAGTCACACGTTTATTCAGATCTGGTCAAAGACGGGTCTTCCCAGAAAGCTGGAAGAATTCCAGATGATTGCTTTTATACTTGATGTGGTTATAACAAGCAGGAAAACAGCCGTTTGCATGAAACTAGATAAAAAGCGGAAGTTGCTACAATATCGTTGCTTGCCTGGTACATTTCGGAAGTATATTTAGGAAGAAAAATATTTAGCAAATCCAATTGCCCCTATTCGTGGTTTCCTTTCATGCTTCTCCTGAGCTATGGACAGTCACATATTATTACAACTCATTTATTCTTTTTAATCCAGTCATTTCAATATAAGATTCTTGATCACCGTCATCCTGAACAATATCCCATCCCCCCCCATCCGTGCCTTGATGAGTGTTGAGAATTCAGGCACCCTTGTTTATTACACAACCCAGTCTCTTTTTATGCATAAGCAGCCCATTTTATTTATGAATTACAGGCAGTCCTGCAATTGTTATAGTTTGCCAGACGTTAATGCATTCTCCTCTTTCTTTCCATTTCTTTTTTCTGTTTTTATTCTCATTATAAATAAATAAAAATGAAGAAGGAACACCCTGGACCAGCTGTTATCATCTAGGAAATTAGTAAGAGGGGGGAAAATTAGTAAGAGGGGGAAAATGCATTAACATGGATTTAATTATGCTTAGTTTACTAGGAGATAGATCAGGCCATTATTGAACAATGGTTATGTATTGGGCTCAATGGTAATACCGCGTGGGTTGCTGGAGCAGCTAACGGCTCTCCAGCAACCCAAACCACAAGTCTCCAGTGCTGCTATTGGCTGTCCCTAGGCGGCAATGGTTCCTTCAAACCTATTGGCTGCCGCCTAGGGGCTAGACTATATATTGCGGCTAATTACAGCCCAATTCTCAGATCAGATCTTGCAAGCAATAAACCATGAGTTTTCTGAACTCACTTGCCTTGTCTTCATTCCTGTGCCAAAGAATCCGCTACACAACAGGTTTATATCTTCCAGTTTGTTATATTATGTTCTCTGCATTTGATCCTTACTTGCATTAAATAGCTACAGCTCCTGTTATCTCTTGTTTAGGAATAATTGGTCTGGGATGCAAGAATGTCTGTGGAGATTCTCAGTTATCCAGGTCATGGTTGTTCCAAAGGTGTTTCCCCCAACCCCAAGAGGCAACTGGACATTCTTTGTTTTTCCTTGGAGACATTTCACTTCTGATCCAAGAAGCTTCTTCAGTTCTGACTGAATGATGGAGAATGGAAGGGTTTACCACACAGGCCTTTCGGCAGTTCCAAGAAGGTCCCACACCTATTTGCACTATTCAGGGTGAAACTGAGGGCACAGATAAACCTCCATGTGGCCTTAAGGACTCTCAGAAAGAGTGCTAACAAGCAGATGATGACAAGGAATATAAATCCTTCCATTCTGCACCAGAAGCTTCTGGAACGTCGTCAAGGAAAAACAAAACAAAACCAAACCAGTTGCCTTTTGGAAAAAAAAAAAAAAAAGCACTTTGGGGACAAGGGTCTTAATGACCACTAGATGGCAGCAAAGAGTTATATTATTATTATTTTTTCTCCCTCTCTGCTGTTATTTTGATTGTCATCCCCAACCTTTTGGGCACCTGGGACCGGTTCCATGGAGAGAGGGGATGCGCAATTTTGTGTGTGGATGGGGCTTTGCTTGTTTGTGTGGCCCGGTTGCTGGCATGCCACAAACCGGTACTGGTCCACGGACTGAGGTTTGGGGACCCCTGATCTGAATTTTACAGGCCAGATGTGGTTCCCCTGCTCTTGTTTCCTCCTTTCATTAAACTCAAGCCCATCTCTTTCCAAATCCCATTGTTCCCCACCTTTATTCCCAGTCCTTTTGCAATGCTTTGTGTTCCATGTATCTCTTCCTTTTCTCCAGGAGTGGCCCCACCCAGTGGCCTGCACTCATCCCAAGTGTCTGAAAACTCCCTGACTTTGCAGTGGGAACCCCCCGCCTCTCGCCCTGATGGCTACTTCCTCAGCTATGTCCCTCTGGTTCCCACTCGACCTGTTCAAGCCATGAAGCGTGTAGAGCTGCCAGCGGTCCCTGAGCGTGTTACTTTGGAAGACCTGGAGAGCAGAACCCGATACCGCCTCACCTTGGTTGCCCGTCAGAGTGGTGAGAACAGCCGAGCCACCAGCATTGTTGTCAGCACCACAGGTAGATCTCTAGAGTCTTGTCTGCCTTGGGAGGTGAGGAACGATGGCCCTTTTAGGGCTTGTGGACTTCAATTCCCAGAATTCCTGAGCCAGTCCACAAGCCCTAAAAGGACTGGTCTAGAACTTACTTTTCTCTGGAAATATCTATGGAGATTCTCAATCATCCAAGTCATGGTTGTCCCGAAGGACTTTCCCAGGTTTTTTTTTTCCCCCTTTTGAAAACATTTCACTTTTCATCCAAGAAGCTTCTTCAGTTCTAACTGGCTGGTGGAGAATGGAAGGATTTATATTCTTTGCAGTCCTCTGCGCTCTGAGGGTTGATTGTTTCTGATATTCCTGCAGTGTATGAAATAACAATTCCATGTTTTTTGGAAAATACACTTTTGTGTGGAAAGCATCAAAAGAAAAATTAAAATGAGCTGGGCTGCTTCCAAGAGCAGAGAATGTTGAAAAAAAATATTCCCGTAAAAGAAGTATTTTAACGGGCAGAGCAATGATGTCAGCTTTGGTTTGTTTAAATCAGGGGTCTTCAAACTTGGCCCTTTTATGACTTGTGGACTTCAATGCCCAGAATTCCTCAGCCAGAGTGCCTGGCTGAGGAATTCTGGGAGTTGAAGTCCACAAGTCATAAAAGGGCCAAGTTTGGAGACCCCTGGTTTAAATCATGTATTTACTCTAGACACTTGCAGGAGAGTTTATTTTTTTTAAAAAAAAAAATCTGATTGCCAATATCAAGAACTATAAAGCATAAGTTGCTGCAAACTTTAAATTAGTGTTTCTTGACCTTGGCAACTGTAAAATCTGTGAATTTCAACTCCTTAAATTCCACACTCAGCCATTCTGGCTAGAGAATTCTGGGAGATGAAGTCCAAGCATCTTAAAGTTGCCAAGGTTTCAAAAATGCTGCTTTAAGCAATATTGATTTGGGACAGAATTTTAAGAATTTTTGTTTATTCTCCTGGTAAAATCTTTCTGTCCCAATTTTTTTCTGTGACAGCATCCTTGATCCTCCAGGCTAACCTAGAACCTTTGGCCTTCCGTTTCACAGCTTCCCATAAAGATATGTTTTATAATTCTGTGAACAAATTAGCAGCCTTGATTATTTGGTGACCTCAGAAAAAACGTTCTTCTGTCTAGTGTTTTGTCAATAATGGCTTATTTAAGCTTTATCTGCAGTGTGTGATGAAATGAGCAGAAATAAGTCTGAAAGAATTGCTTAAAGGCGGTTTCTACATTCTTTCACTATGGAAGCCTCTTTCCCCACAATTACACTGTCTTTTTTCTACCAAGGACATGTCAAGTTTTTTTTTTTCTTTCTTTGTTTCCTTCAGCAGTTATGATTGCAATTCCTTTTTTATTTGAACTTCCTCTAGTCTATGTAATCCACAGATCTCTGAAAATCAGATCACCGGAGTTTCCTGGAAGCAACGTATAAAAAAGGCTGACACTAATTCCATCTGTTTTATTGCAGCTTTGGGGAAATTCAGGATTGGCGGTGTGGCTACGTCATCAAGTCTAACTTTCTAGTGAGATGTGCCAACTCCAGTCTAAACCAGTTTACAGTGGTGGGAAAATTAAAAAGCCGGATTAAGTAGGGCTCCGTACAGCTAGTCCTCGATTCATAACCACAATCAGGTCCAAAGTTTCTATTGCTCAACTAGACAGCTGTCAAGAGGATTTTGCCCCATTTTACAGCCATTCTTGTAAAATGAATTGTAAAATGAATCGCAGCGGTTGTTAAGTTAGTAACCCGGTTGTTAAAGTGAATCTGGCTTCCCCATTGATTTTGCTTGTCTCGAAAAATGATCCCATGACCCCAGGACTCTGCAACCGTCAGTTGCCAAGTGCCTGAATTTTGGTCATGTGAACTGCAACGGTGGGAAGTGTGAAAAATGGCCCCAAGTCCTTTTTTACAGTGCTGTTGGAACTTGAAACAGTCACTAAGTGAACTGTTGTAAGTCGGGGACTACCTGTATTTCTCTAGTTGCTAGCCATGCCTCTCATCTCCGTGATGTATTCCCACTGAGTGCTTTGCCGTAACCTGCTGCATTTTTGATCCCACCAGCACCAGCTCCAATTCAGCCAAATCGCCACCACTTGACATCACCCCCCTCTTTCCATAAAAAGCCAGACACTTCCTCTTCTGAGCCTGAAGAGAAGAAACCTGGCATTAAACCACATCCGGGTCGCCGCCCAACGAACACCACCTTGCTGACTAAGGAGCACTTCCTGAAGAGAATGACCCAGAATATCTCATCCAAACTGTCCTCATACAACGGGACCCTCCTTGAGCGGCTGGAGAGCTACCTCCGGGCCACCAAATTCCCTCTCCGAGGCAACCAGACAATTCAGAGTGTGGCCAGGGACATCTACTTCTACCTCAAGCGTGCAAAGCCAATTGAGTTTCAAGAGAGGGTTGAGGAACGTCTTGTCCAAGAAACCAGCAACTTGACTGTGAAAAGGGAGTTCCCGATAACCGAAGCGGAGAGCGTCTACTCTGATGGATACCTCCGTCCAGACCACGCCAAACCGACCGTGGTGACCAGCTCCCCCAATTGGATTGAGGTGTCTTTGGACAGTGTAAGAGGGATTTCTGACCATGTGGTCATCCGCTACCGAAACATGGTGACTGGAGAAACAAAGGAGTTAGTGGTCCCTGGGGATGCGTCTAGAGCGATTGTCACCGGATTGTCACCTGGAACAAGCTACTTGATGGAAATTCACGGTGTCATGAGAGGACATTCCTCTAAGTCATACTCCTTCATAACTGCCACAGGTACCAGGGTTGGTAGGGCAGTTGTCCACCATGGCAGTTTCCTTTCTCCTATTGCCTGTAATAGTTGCCTCACCTGCCTTGTTTGTGTTGTTGCAAAGTTGAGCTTCTGCGGCACCCACACACAGCCACATATTTAATCACACGTTGCTTTCCTGTTCCCCTCACAAGTTGCTTGGACAGTAGGCTGCTAGTTATTGTCCTCCCTTAAAAGAAAGCCTTTCACGCAAACGTCACAATCTCCACCAGCTAATTTCTTCTTCAAGCCAAAATGTGGCCTTCCCTGCTCCTTCAAAGTTGGTTTGATCTGTTTTGTTTTTGCTACACGCCAGTTCTTATAGCCAAAGTGCTTCCCGTCCACCTTTTCTATGTTGTCCTGAGCGCCTCTGACATCTGCTTGCCAAGAGTTAAACTATGGGATGTTTCTCCACTAAATTTAATCACGCAAGGAAGAATTTTATTTCAGTTGGGGATGATATTATGCAAAGAGCTTAGAGAACACAGAGGAGAAGTGACTGGAATATACTGAATTATTTCTTAATAATTTAAAGCCTGTCTTTCTTCTGAAGAAGCTTCCATTTTTATCCTTACAGCAATCCTGAGGAAGAATAATTTGTCCAATATCACCCTACAACAGCCCTTGCCTCCATAAAAATAGCCTATATATGAATGTGTGTGTGTGTGTGTGTGTGTGTGTGTGTGTGTAAGTGTTATGCCCAACTTTCTACCTATTTACTGAAAGGTTTTACACAATTTAGTAAAACATTTCCAATATGTTGGCTCAAATATATACAAGCGAAAGCCAAGGTTTGTCAAAACTGAAGAAATCAAAATCAGATCATCAAAACAATTCACGTGTGGACGTTGAAATCACACTGAAAATTGCCTTTGTGTAGAGCATTGTCCTGGTCCTGATGTTCTCCTGTCTTATGCGTTATTTCAATTTTTAATACACCACTTGCTTTCTTTTTTTTCCCCAGCCACAGTCGATTGCTGATGTTGCTCAAGTGAAGTCTTTTTTGTGTTTAATCACTTTAATCTTCCAGGCTTCTGGTTCTTGTCTTGATGTTGCATTTATGTGGCTGAAAACTTTCTTTTCAGCTTCCGTTCCAACAATGTTGGCTTTCAGTGTCAAGCCAGCTTACGCCGTTGCTCTGCTGCTGCTGCTGCTGCTGCTGTTGCCGCCACCTTCACACATCCAAACCACAACCTCCAAGTGTCTGTCTTGCTGTTTAGCTGGCATATCTAGGTTTTGTTTTCCGAAATGAAGGGAACCTATTCTAAAGTCTTTACTTGTTCTTCTCGCAGTAGCGGGAAGATCGGCTCTGATATATGTCTGGCTAGCATACCTCTCGGCTGAACTGAACCTTAGGGCTAGTTCCCACAATAATGTTGGGCAGTTTCTACGTACCTCCGACTATGTGAAAACCAGCCCTTGACTTATCAGGCTGAGCAACCAATCACACTGAGCCATGAAACGGACTACAGATAGTCCCTGAGTTACTACCATAATTGGAGCCCGTCCATCACTCTTGTAACTCACAATGGTTATAAAGCGGGACAGTCGTGTGACAAACACAATTTTACTACCATTTCTGCGGTGATAGTTAGGTGAACGTTGGGAGCAGTTTTGCCAAAACTGGAAGTAAATGCCAGGTTTTGGCAAAACCGACGTAAAATATGATAATATGACAGTGGGATGCTGCAAACAACCATTAAATTAGATCCGGTTGCCAAACACCCAAAGTTCTGTTATGTGATTGAGGGGTGTGTGTGATCGTCGGAACATTGAATCCAGGTTTTAAGTACCCCCAAGATACAACCATTGGACTTTCAAATGGCCACTTAATGACTGATCATTAAGTCCAGCACTAACTCTGCAGGTAGTCCTTGATTTACAGCCACAATTGAGCTCAAAATTTCTGTTGCTAAGCAAGACAGTTGTTAAGTGAGTTTTGCCCCATTTTATGACTTTTCTCACCACAGTTGTTAAGTGAATCACTGCAGTTAAGTGGGTAACGCGGTTGTTAAGTGAATCTAGCTTCCCTATTGACTTTGCTTGTCAGAAGGTCGCAAAAGGGGAATCACATGGCCACTGAGACACTACAACGGTCATAAATACATGCCACTTCCAACCACTTGAATTTTGATCATGGGGATGCTGCAACAGTAGTATGCAAAATGGTCACAAGTCACACTTAGCAGTGCTGTTGTAACTTCGAATGGTCACTAAATGAATGGTTGTGAGTCAAGGACTACTAGTAATTGCTTGGACATAGCGTGTTATGTGAATACAGCAATTATGGTTTTTAAAGCCAGGTTAAGCATGTTGTCTAGATGATATTTGCATCAATTCCAAACACTTAAAATCATAATAATATAGAAAGGGATTCTTGATCCCTTGTTTAAACAATTTCTCTTGTTTAAATTTAAGGTAAACAAAATATACTTATATAAAAGGTAGATAAAAATGAGAGAATTGGGTGATCTGTGCAGAGATTTCCGTCCCTGGAAAATAGCTAGTTACTGTAATGGAGGAAATGGGCTTGTCTAGATTTCAAAATGTTTGCGTATTTAGAATCAGGTGCTATGTGATTCGGGAAGCACTGCCCTGCTCTGAATTGAAGTCCTTTATCTTTAGATAAAGTTTCCAGTTCAGAAAAAAATTGGCACCAAAACCAGTGCTCCTTAAGAAAAGCAGGAAAGCAAGGACAAAATCTTGAAAGATAAATAACAAAATTCAATTCTTTCCTTCAAAATAATCCATGGATTAACACCACCCATTTTTTAATTAATTTCCCTGTCCTCATATTCCTTATCATTGGTTCTGTTAAGTTGAGGTATTTTAGAAAATACATAATTATTGAATTTGGCATCTTATTTATTGCCATAATGAGTCATTATTTTGGCATAAGATGTTTTATAGAGCTTAGTTCCTTAGCATGACTATTTGTATAGACTACCTGAAACAAAACTACTCTCTGCTTAAAATAATACATTTATAAAAGTTTGTTTTGGGTACTCCCACAATATTAACCACAGAAAACCCTTTATTATAAAATTAAGTTCATTTTAATTGAGACAGAACCTTTGAAGCTTTTCAGTGATTAACAACTGACCTTTGGAAATCCAGAAATCACAATTTTTGTGAATTTTTCTTTCTTCTAGTATAGCAAGCATGTCAAACTGCCTGCCCACGGGTCGGAAGCGTCACACCGAAACCGCGCCCACCCCATTGCCAGCAATGGGGAAAAAGTCCCGATACGTCGCGCGACATCACATGACATCACGAGTTTGACATAGGATCGGGAATGTTATTTATTTATCAAATTTAGGGAGACCGACATCTCACTCACAGAGTGACTCTGGTTTTGAATTATTATTATTATTATTATTATTATTATTATCATTATTATTATTATTATTATTATTATTATTATTATTATTATTATTAT
>JAKJMR010018123.1:115258-119141 GCA_024449315.1 Daboia siamensis | reverse complement strand
GGCCAACCTCAAGCGTTACCTGTGGAGGGAGACTCTCGTGAAGTCACAGTGGCCAACCTGGCTCCTTCACGCAGATACAAGTTCAACCTCTATGGGGTCTCCGGGCGCAAACGCTCCAGGCCTCTCTCCACCGATGCCACCACAGGTCAGCTTCAGGATTTAGTATGACTGGAGGCCCTTCAGATATGATTCCTCCATATTCATGTTCTTGATTTCCTTAACAATTTTTTTTATTGTTCCAGCTTTTAAGTGGCACCTCCAAGATCAGGGAAATTCCAACTAAGCCTTTTCATTCATTTTCTTGTTTTAGCCCACCTTACAGATTCGGTGGAGACAAATCCTGTCCAACCCAGCCTGGGCGAGTTCTCAGTCCTTGACGTCACAAGCGATTCTGTCCATCTCTATTGGTCCATCGTCAGCGGGAGCTTTGACTCCTTCCTGATCCAATATAAGGATGCAGATGGCCAACCCCAAGCATTGCCTGTGGAGGGAAACTCCCGTGAAGTCACGGTGACCAACCTGGCTCCTTCTCACAGATACAAGTTCAATCTTTATGGAATCTCTGGGCGCAAACGCTCCAGTCCCCTCTCCACTGATGCCACCACAGGTCAGTTTTAGAAGACGTTCTGCCTGGAAGATTTTAACATATTGTAACATCACATTAGCATTCCAGATTTTCTTATGAAATAGCATATTTGCTGAATGTTCAAACTGCTGGTGTCATGGTTCTGATAGATGAAACCATTTAAAAGAACTTCAAGGCAAGAATTTCTTCCTTAAAGAACACTTTATTTAGGAAACAAGATATCGGCAGAACCCAACACTAAAAATTCCCTGTCTCTCGTTACAAAGTTCCAATTACATTTGCCACCCCATTATGCTGGCATAAATCACATTCACCAATTGTTAGAAAATTGCGGGCTGTCCCCCCCCTTCCCCCCCCCCCCCCCCCCCCCACAAAAAAAACCCTTATCAGCACTGACCTTGTTTCTCACACAGATGGATTGTTTTGGCTAACTGAGAAACTACAGCTTCCCCCTCCTTCATCTAAAATCTCTAAACTAAAATGTGGCAATGAAGACAAAATGAAAAACGGATTCACTTCAGTTTGTCACAGCGTTGACAGCTGGATTGCATCTGCAACATCAGTGGATTTCTAACAATTCCTTCCTTCCTTCCTTCCTTCCTTCATTAAATCATAATAGTAAAATTGGAAGGGACCTTGGAGGTCATCTAGTCCAACCCCTTTGCTCAGGCAGGAAACCCTATACCATTTCAGACAAATGGCTGTCCTGTCTCTTCTTAAAAACTTCCAGTCTTGGAGCATTCACCGCTTCTGGAGGCAGGTTGTTCCACTGGTTAATTGTTCTAACTGTCAGGAAGTTTTCTCTCCCTCCCTCCCTCCCTCCCTCCCTCTCTCTCTCTCTCTCTCTCTCTCTCTCTCTCTTCCTTCCTCCCTCCCCTTCTCTCTCTCTCTCTTCCTCCTTCCTTTCTTTCTTTCTTCCTTCCTTCCTTCCTTCCTTCCTTCCTTCCTTCCTTCCTTTCTTTCTTTCTTTCTTTCTTTCTTTCTTTCTTTCTTTCTTTCTTTCTTTCTTTGTCATCAAAGACTCAAAGGAAGCAGTCCCTGTCCAAACCAACTTAAGAAACCTCTCAGTCCTTCAGGTCACAAGTGATTCTCTCCGACTTCCATTGGACCGTCCCCACTGGGACCTTTGATTCCTTCTTGATCCAGTACAAGGATGCAGATGGCCAACCCCAAGCATTGCCTGTGGAGGGAAACTCCCATGAAGTCACTGTGACCAAGCTGGCTCCTTCTTGTAGATACAAGTTCAACCTCTATGAGGTCTCTGGGCACAAACGCTCTGGGCCCCTGTCTACTGGCGCCACCACGCATCAGCTTCAGGAGTCAATGTAGCTTTTCCAAACACTTTTTCAGATATTGAATTATAACTTTAATTTTCTACAGGGAAAATTTAAATTAAAAAACCTTTAGATTTTTTTTAATGTTCTCTAGAGGCACTAAAGACAGTCCTCGACTTACAGCAGTTCATTTAGTGACTGTTCAAAGTTACAACAGTATTTTTAAAAGTGACTTATGACCATTTTTCACACTTATGACCATTGCGGCCTCCGCAAACAGGAGACGTACACCATTTCAGACAAGTGGCTGTCCAGTCTCTTCTTAAAAACCTCCAGTGATGGAGCACCCACAACTTCTGAAGGCAAAGCCGTTCCCCTGGCTGATTGTGTTCTCAATCCTTTGTTTCGTCTCTCTTTTTCAGCCCCATTAGCCACTACCCCACCGGTTCAGCCCAGCTTGGGAGAGCTTTCCGTCTCCAGCCTTACCCACAATTCTGCGCTTCTCTCCTGGACTGTCCACGCTGGAGCTTTTGATTCTTTTATGATCCAGTACAAGGACGTGGATGGCAAGCCCCAAGCCATCCCCGTGGAAGGGAACTCTTACCAAGTCATCCTCCTCGACCTGGTTCCTGGCCGAAGATATAAGTTTAATCTCTACGGAGTCTCTGGTCGCAAGCGTTTTGGCCCCGTTTCGGTTGATGCCATGACAGGTTGGCAAGAGGAGGTTCTTTTCTTAACTTTGAAGGCGCTTTCTAAAAACATCCTCCATTTTGGGAGGCAGGAAGTCGGGGGGAGTGTTTAAGTTTGATGTGATACTGTATCGCGATTCCTTTATAAAGATGTAAATCAGGGGTCAGCAACCTGAAACAGTGAAAGAGCCACTTGGAAACGGTTCCCTCACAAAAGGAAAAACTGGGAGCCGCAAAAAATGTGTGCACATGTGCGTACATGCACACATGCGCAGAACAGGGTTTGAAGAGTGGAGCCAAGGCGAGATATGCACCTACCCTGCATATTTGAATTGATTGGTTGAACTTTTTTAGTCCCACTTTTTTTTTTTGGACTGCACATGGCAGAGGGCTGGGAGCCGCAGGAGACGGCTGAAAGAGCCGCATGCGGCTCCGGAGCCGCGGGTTGCAGACCTTTGGTGTAAATCATGGCTTGCCCAGAAAGCTGGGGATACCAAGTGTAGCTATGATCAGGCGGTTACTGGCACCACCACTGTTTCTGTTTCTAATATGCAGGTAGTCCTCGACATGCGGCCAGTTTGTTTAATGACTGTTTAAAGTTAAAACGGCGCTGAAAAAAGTGGACTGAAGGTTGTTTTTCACACAGCCATTGCAGCATCCCCCTGGTCACACATGATCAAAATTCGGATGCCTGGCAACTGGCATGTATTTATGACGGTTGCAATGTCCAGGGGTCGTCTGAACCCCTTTTGTGACCTTCTGACAAGCAAAGTCAATGGGGAAGCCAGATTCACGTAGGTGACAACCCCAACAACTGTGGAAGAAAAGTCACATAACATGGGGCAAAATTGACTTAAGAACTGTCTCGCCTGGCGACAGAAATTTTTGACTCAGTTGTGGTTGCAAGTTGAGGACTACCTGTATTGTATTGTGATTCCTTTCTGGCTGCCCCAGAAAGCAGTGACTGGTCAAATTTACAACGGCACTGAAAAAAGTGGCTTATGACCGCTTTTCACACTTACGACTGTTCTGGCAACCCTAGGGTCACGTGATTAAAATTCAGTCACTTGGTAATTGACTTATATTTATGATGGCTGCAGCGTCCCAGGGTCGTGTGATCCCCTTTTACGACCTTCTGACAATCAAAGTCAAAGGGGGAAGCCGGGTTCGTTTTACGAATGTGTTGCTAACTCCACAGCTGCAGGGATTCCCTTAAGAAACGTGGCAAGGAAGGTCATAAAACAGGGCAAAACTCATTTAACAACTGTCTCCCTTGGCAACAGAAATTTTGGGCTCAATTATGGTCATAAGACGAGGACTACCTGTACTACGAT
>JAKJMR010018123.1:97758-112758 GCA_024449315.1 Daboia siamensis | reverse complement strand
AAAATTTATCTTGCTAAGTGAAACATTTGTTGAGTGAATTTTGCCCCATTTTATGACCTTCCTTGCCGCAGTTGTTAAGTTAGTCACTGCAGTTGTTAAGCCAGTGACAGAGTTGTAAAGTGAATCTGGCTTCCCCATTGACTTTGCTTGTCAGAAGGTCACAAAAACGGATCACATAATCCTGGGACACTGCAACCGTCATAAATATGAGTCAGTGGCACCCTGTCCAAATGTTGATCACGTGAACATGGGGACGCTGCAATGGCTGTAAGTGTGAAAAACGGCCATAAGTCACTTTTTCCAATGTTGTCGTAACTTTGAATGTTCACTAAGCAAATGCTGTAAGTTGGGGACTCCCTTTATGTGGTCAGTAACAGTCTTTATCAATTTGATGGCACATAATCAGTTGAAATAAACACATACATCCTTCTGAGACAGGATTGGGGATTCTGTGGATTTCCAGATATTGTGGAATGGGAGGGGGAGGGTTGGGGGGAAGGTATCTGTGAAGAGGAATAATCTATTCAGCAAGTTGACTCAGATTTGGTGGGGTCTCCCCCACTGGAAATTTTCCAGGTGGAGATTAACGTCTCCTTCCCCAGATCTCTGCTTTACTTGAAGCTCTTTCCAACTTCCTGATTCTTGCAGGAGTCCAAATACACAGGTATAGTATAGGTCAGTGATGGCGAACCTTTTAGAGTGCCCAAACTGCAAACCAAAACCCACTTATGTATTGTCGGGTGCTGGGTGGGCGTGGTGCACTGGGTGGGTGTGGCTGCGGTGGTAACAGCAGACTGAGTCGGATTAAAAGGTTCAATCAATCAATTCCAACTTTGCAAGATTGTTTTTTTTCCCCTTGAGTTGAAATTGATTGATTGAACCTCTTTTGTTTGTTTCTTTTTTGCACATGGCGGCAGAGCCTAAAGCGAAAAGGTTTCGTAAAACCCAGCTGAAGGCCTAGGACTGGGGTGACGGTGCGCGTGCCCACAGAGAGGGCTTTGCATGCCAGCTGTGGCACGTGTGCCATAGGTTTGCCACCATGGGTATAAGTGTTACCTTGCTCAATAGTAACTGTGAGAGGGATCTCGGAGTCCTACTTAAACAATCACTTAAATATGAGCCAGCTGTGTGCTGCAGCTGCCCAAAAAGCCAACACAGTGCTAGGCTGCATTAACAGAGGGATAGAATCAAGATCACATGAAGTACTAATACCACTTTACAATGCCTTGGTAAGGCCACACCTGGAATGCTGCATCCAGTTTTGGTCACCATGATGTAAAAAAGATGTTAAGACTCTAGACAGAGTGCAGAGAAGTGCAACAAAGATGATTAGTGGTCTGGAGCCTAAAACATATGAGGAACGGTTGCTGGAATTAGGTATGTGTAGTTTAATGAAGAGAAGGACGAGGGGGGACATGGTAGCAGTGTTCCAATATCTCAGGGGCTGCCACAAAGAAGAGGGAGTCAAGCTATTTTGCAAAGCACCTGAAAGCAGGACAAGAAGCAACGGATGGAAACTACTCAAGGAGAGAAGCTAGAACTAAGGAGAAATTTCCTGACAGAACAATTAATCAGTGGAACAACCTGCCTCCAGAAGCAGTGAATGCTCCAACACTGGAGACTAGATGACCTCCAAGGTCCCTTCCAACTTTGTTGTTGTTGTTGTTCCCTAACTACTCTTCCATTTAAAAATATATTTTCTCAGTCAGACAGGAGATGCTGCTGGGAACACTTCATCCTTTTGGACACCTCTCAGCCATTCATTTGAGGGAGCCCTTTCTATGCCTTTTTTCCATTGGCTCTTTGTAGAAAAATCGGAGAGGACATTTTTAACAGTGATCGTATCTCTTCTCTTCCTCCCCCATTTTTTTTTTAGCTGAACCAGAGGAGGAGAAGGAAGGAGAAGAAGAAGAGAAGGAGGATGAAGATGGGAGGAATCAGCCTAGCTTGGGGAAACTCTCCATCTCTGAAATCACCAGCAATTCCCTTCACCTTTCCTGGAGTGTCCCAACGGGGAGCTTTGACTCCTTCCTCATTCAGTATGAAGACGGAGCTCTGAAGAGCTTGCCTGTGGATGGGGCTTCCCGTGAAACAGTGGTCTCCAACCTGACCCCATCTCATAACTACCAGTTTGACCTCTTTGGCATCTCCGGTGGCAAACGCCTGGGCCCCATTTCTGCCGAGGCCTTAACAGGTCCGCACAATCTACTCACCCCTGACCGTCCTCCCTAGGCTAAGGGAAAAGTGTGGGTCTTTTCGTCAAGCGGTGTTTCCCAACCTTGGCTACGTGAGGATTTTAATTGGCTGAGGAATTCTGGGAGCTGAATTTCACGCCTCATAGAGCTACTGTCAGAACCCACTTCAGCCCACATCTTAGGAAAGAAGGACTCTTGGAGACAAGGTTTTCCAAGTAGGAACTTTTACTAAGAAATAGGAGATGGCAGGTATAAATAGACAGGATCTGAAGAATTCCCCTCACAGATTGATATTTTTAAAGTGTCCCCAAGCAAACTCCACCCCTCAGTTCATTCGGTCAGTTCCGGTTCAGCCAAGCTCCAGGTGGCAAGCCCCTCGTGGGACAAACAGGATCATTTCCACTCCCTCACATTTCATCCGGAGAAAGAACCCAGATTCTGGGTGCATTCCTTCCTCACTTACCATCCCCTTTCCTAGCTGTCCGCAAGATAAGAGGGGAATGCCTGGTAATTGGTTATATTGTGATGGATAGCAGGCGGGCGGAATACACAAAAGGTTACAATTAAGGCAGGAAGTGTAAGTAGGGAAATCCCATGCTTGTTCCCTCTTCTCCTTGGGAATGGCAGAATCCAGGAAAGGGTGATATTTGGGTTTTGCACAGAAGAGATAGCTAGAAATGAAATATAAATGGATTCTGACCGCTACCGAGGTTGGGAAGTGCGGGTGGGGTGTCACCCTTGCAGTAGATGGGACAGTGCCTTAAATCAGGGCTCTTCAAACTTGGCCCTTTTATGACTTGTGGACTTCAACACCCAGAATTCCTCAGCCAGCGTGCCTGGAATTCTGGGAGTTGAAGTCCACACATCATAAAAGGGCCAAGTTTGAAGAGCCCTGCCTTAAATGACATTGTGCTTCATCACTGGAGATTTTTAAGAAGAGACTGGGCAGTCACTTGTCTGAAATGGTATAGGGTCTCCTGCTTGAGCAGGGGGCTGGACTAGAAGACCTGCAAGGTCCCTTCCAGCTCTATTTTGATTCTGAACGCTATCACCGCTCTCTCTGAAGCTTCAGGTAGCAGTCAGAACTGAGGGCAAACACCACAATAGCTTTCTTGGGGAAAGAATCCTTGTCAGTTTGAAACCTCCCTTTCTCTTTCCCTATCTGTTGATGGTTCATTCCTTCTTTTCAATCCACAAGATCACCCTTAAGTGAACCCAAAATCAAGCCAGATGAAACACATGTGGTAGATGGTTTGTGTACCTTATTTTCAATCAGGGCGAATAAAGGTGTTGGCTGGACAAGATGTGATTGGATTTTGGCTCCCAGAATTCTGAGAGGTGAACTCCACATATTTTAAAGTTACCAAGGTTGAGAAATTCTAGAAGGTCCACAGTAGGGATTTTGCTTTGCAATCATCTTTTCCCTAGCCCTCATTTTTTTTCACTCTTCCTTTTTTTTTTTTTTTTTTTAACAGCTCCACTATCTCCAAGTCAGGACAGACGGGAGAGTGGATCTCCAGGGCCATCTCCAAATCCCAGTTTCGGGGAGCTTTCTGTGTCTGATGTCACCAGCAACTCAGTCCGCCTCTCTTGGAACGTCCCCGATGAGACCTTTGACTCCTTCCAGATCCAATACAAAGATGCAGAGAACAAACCACAAATGACCCCCGTGGACAAGGAAACCAACACCATTGTGATCTATTATCTGGTACCTTCCCATAGGTACAAGTTCAATCTGTACGGCATCTCTGGGCATAGGCGTTTTGGACCAATCACTGTCAGTGCCATTACAGGTGAGTAGGAGGTTTAAAACGATGGCACCTTTATGACTTGTGAACTTCAGCTCCCAGAGTTCCTGAGCCAGCATGACTCTGGAATTCTGGGGGTTGAAGTCCACAAGTCATAAAAGGGCCATCGTTCCTTACCCCTGATTTAAGCAAGATTTAAACAAATCTTTGTGATTTTTCTTTCCTTTTCTTCTCTGTGTAGTATATCTCTCTTTCAAATAGCCTTTCCTTAGAGCTTTGATTTGAGAGCTTGCTTATTTATTTATTTATTTATTTATTTATTTATTTATTTATTTATTTATTTATTTATCAGACTTGTCTGCCAGCCATCTTGCTTTATGTCATGTCATTCTTGATTCAATCAAACGAAAAGTCAGAATACATCCTTTCTCTCTCTTTTACTCTCTCTCTCTCTCTCTCTCCCCCTTCTTCTATTTTGAAAGAAAGTACAGTTAGAATTTCTACAAGCTAGACTCCAGCAGTATGTGGATCGAGAACTACCAGAAGTACAGGCAGGATTTCGAAGAGGCAGAGGAACTAGAGATCAAATTGCTAACATACGCTGGATCATGGAGAAAGCTAGAGAGTTCCAGAAAAACATCTACTTCTGCTTCATTGACTATGCTGAAGCCTTTGATTGTGTGGATCATAACAAACTATGGCAAGTCCTTAAAGAGATGGGCGTACCAGACCATCTTATTTGCCTCTTGAGAAATCTATATGCGGGCCAAGAAGCAACAATGAGAACTGGACACGGAACCACTGATTGGTTCAAAATTGGGAAAGGAGTCCGGCAAGGCTGTATACTGTCGCCCTGCCTATTTAACCTATATGCAGAGCACATCATGAGAAAGGCAGGGCTAGATGAATCAAAAGTTGGAATTAAGATTGCCGGAAGAAACATCAACAACCTAAGATATGCAGATGATACCACTCTAATGGCAGAAAGTGAAGAAGAACTGAAGAGTCTCTTGTTGCGAGTGAAGAAGGAGAGTGCAAAACTTGGGTTGAAACTAAACATTAAGAAAATCAAGATCATGGCATCCGGCCCTCTCAATTCCTGGCAAATAGATGGGGAAGAAATGGAGGTAGTGACAGATTTTATTTTCCTGGGCTCCAAGATCACTGCAGATGGGGACTGTAGCCAAGAAATTAAAAGACGCTTGCTCCTGGGGAGGAAAGCCATGGAAAATCTAGACAGCACACTAAAGAGCAGAGACATCACCCTGTCAACAAAAGTGAGTATAGTCAAGGCTATGGTCTTCCCAGTTGCAATGTATGGCAGTGAAAGCTGGACCATAAGAAAGGCTGAGCGCCAAAGAATTGAAGCCTTTGAACTATGGTGCTGGAGAAGACTCCTGCGAGTCCCTTGGACTGCAAGGCGATCAAACCGGTCAGTCCTAGAGGAGATCAACCCTGACTGCTCTTTAGAAGGCCAGATCCTGAAGTTAAAACTCAAATACTTTGGCCACCTGATGAGAAGGAAGGAGTCACTGGAGAAGAGCCTAATGCTGGGAAAGATTGAGGGCAATAGAAGAAGGGGACGACAGAGAATGAGGTGGCTGGATGGAGTCACTGAAGCAGTAGGCGTGAGCTTAAATGGACTCCAGAAGATGGTAGAGGTCAGGAAGGCCTGGAGGAACGTTGTCCATAGGGTTGCAATGGGTCGGACACGACTTCGCAACTAACAACAACAACAACAGTTAGAAAATACACAAATGCTTGGATTTTTTTCCCAAAGTTACAGGAATATACAGATATAGAACAGAGCAGATTTATGAATCAATGCATCTGAAAATGGCCATTAATACTATCTGACCTATTCTATTCTATTCTATTCTGTTCTATTCTATTCTATTCTATTCTATTCTATTCTATTCTATTCTATTCTCTACAACCTAGAACTAAGGAGATATTTCCTGACAGTTAGGATGTCATGGTTCCGATTAAAAAGACACATCAAAGAGCACTGCATGATTATTTATTCTAAAAAAGTCTATAATGAGCAGAACGGAGCATCGGCACTCATGGATGGATGGCAGAATCTGAATTCTCCTCCCCTTGACACCTCATATCCTACAGAATCTCACTCCCTTAATTACACGTAGTGAATCACGTTCAACAATTAGTCCAACACACGAAGTTTCACTTCCCTTGAAGCTTGCTATTTTTTATCTTCTTAAAACATCTGGATTGAATCCCTCCCGAACTTTAGTGATTCAAAGCCAAACAGTTAGGTAAATCAAAAGGCTGCCTCTTATATTGTCAGTGCAAAAACATGTCAGTGTTTACAGCACTGACATAGAACAGTTAATCACTGGAACAACCTGCCTCCAGAAGTTGTGAATGCTCCAACACTGGAAGTTTTTAAGAAGAGACTGGTCTGAAATGGTATAGGGTTTCCTGACTAGAAGACCTCAAAAGTCCCTGCCAACAACTATTATTGTTATTGTTATATACTCTTTTCCAGCCTTGTGATTGTTGAGAATTCTGGCCGATGTAATCAAACGTAGATTAGATTAGAATAGAATCAGAATAACAGGGTTGGAAGGGATCTTGCAGGTCATCTAGTCCAACCCTCCACCCAAGCAGGAGATCCTACACCATTTCTGACAGAGGGCAGTCCAGTCTTTTCTTGAAAGCTTCCAGGGACGTAGCTCCTGCAACATCTGAAGACGACCTGTTCCATTGTTTGATTGTTCTCACCGTCAGAAAATTTCTCCTTAATTCTCTCCTTGATCAGTTTCCATCCGTTATTCCCTGTCTGGCCTTCAAATGCTTCGGAAAATAGGTTGACCCCCTCCTCTCTGTGACAGCCCCTCAAATATTGGAAGACTGCTATCCTGTCACCCCTGATCCTTCACTAGACTTACCATGCCCAGTTCCTCTAACCGTTCTTAATCATCTTTGTGGCTTTTCTCTGCACTTTTTTCCTAGAATTGCAACACCTTTTTTTTTATAGTGCGGAGACTTGTTTAGAAGGCTCCAGACTTGGCAAACTCCTGATGTGAACTTTGTCTCTGAAAAGAGAGATGAGGGTTTATACCAGGGGTGTCAAACTGCCGGCTGCGGGCTGGCTGCGTCACGTGGAAGCCGCTGCCGGCAATGGAGAGAAAGCTCCGATACGTCGCGTGACATCACATGACGTTGCAAGTTTGACATGTCTGGTTTATACTATCCCAGCATCGGCCTTTCCCTGTCTCACCCACTCAACCATGTTTTGTTTCTTCTCTAGCACCAGGGGACAATGGAGATGGGGGCCAGGAGGTCTCTGGTGGAATAAGCCCTCGCTTCGGCGCGCTTTTGGTCTCAGAAGTCACCAGTCATTCGGCCCAGCTGTCATGGACCGTCCCTGAGGGAAGCTTTGATGCTTTCTCAGTCCAGTACAAAGATGCTGAAGGAAGACCCCAAGCGCTCCCTTTAAGAGGAGACTCCCGTGAAGTCATCGTTTCGAATCTGTCACCTTCTCACAAGTACAAATTCAATCTTTACGGTATCTTTGGAAAACAGCGTCTCGGACCAATCTCTGCCCAAGCGGTCACAACAGGTTAGCAACAACTGCTGGGGGAAAAAAAAGGATGGTGGTGGTGGTGGTAGTTTGCAATCAGTGAAAAGATCCTTGGTGCTCTCTTGAGTTTGCTTGGTTTCTTGCCGACGTTTCATTACCCAAACTAAGTAACATCGTCAGTACACCGATGATGTTGCCTAGTTGGGCAAAGAAACATCTGCAAGAAAAGAACCAAAACTCAGAGAATACCAAGGACCCCTCATTTCCAACCCAGAGCTATAAATGTTCTCTCTTATTGGATACAGTCAGTGTTATTGTCATGGTTCCGACAGGTGAAACTCTTCAAAGAACTTCGAGGCATTGTTTACCTTAAAGAATCTTTATTAGAGAAGCTTAGCGTCGGCACTAACATAATTGAAGCCAAAAACTGAATTCCGCCCCCCCCCTTGAGCACATAGTATCCAAGCACAATTCCGTCCTCCAATTAACAGTCATAAATCACATTCTCCAATTAGTTTGAAGTGCAGGCTTTCCCTCCAGTTCTCCAGCCCACCAATTCTTATCATCTCTTATTTCAATAACCTTGGTTCACACACTAGCTCCAGTATTGTTATGTCTAGCTAAACTCTCATGCACATTCCTCCCCCCAGCATCATCAAACTCCAACTCTAAGAGTAAAACATAAGAAGAAAATGGTTGCATCTCCAACTATTGTTAAGCAAAAACATCCGATGTTTTTGGCAACACTTTGGCAACACTTGGCAACACTCGGATTCCAGCTTTCCTTCAATGCTTTTTAGGTCCTTTTTAGGTCCTTCCCTCTGAAACATTCTGAAAGGACCAGTGAGTCCCATTACCGTCATCTGTTTCACGTTCTCTTCTTTCCTCTTTGTCCATTTATTTTAAAAGCAGAGTTTAGTGAGCAATACGGAGTTATAGAAATAAGGGAGAGCATGCTTGTAGGTGCAGAATTCATCAGTGAGACCCCCTTGGCTTCTCAAATTGCCGACATTCACTTGACAGGGTAGAACAACAGCTAATGACCCTCTTTTACCGGTCTACTATAGAGACTGTCCTCTCGTATGGTATTGTGGTTTGGTATGCTGGTCTGACAGCCACGGACAGGAAAGTATTGCAGAGGGTAGTGAGCACAGCACAAGACATTGTGGGCTGTCCCCTGACACCACTGGATGACATCACCTTGGAAGAGTGAGGAAGATTCTCAGGGATGACTCACACCCTGGACGGTATCTCTTTACTCTCCTACCATCCGGTAGGAGATATAGGAGTATAGCCAGCTGTACCAATAGGCTGAAAAACAGCTTTTATCCGTGGGCTGTTAGGCTTTTAAATGGGATATAATCTCTGTGAACTTATGCAGAATTGACTTGGGAGGCCGGTGTGTGGTGTAGTTGGTTCACATGGTGTGGTAGGATGGAGGGTTTGTTGTCACTGTGTGTTGGGGGGAGAGAGTACGGGGGGAGGCTCAGCTAATCTCAATGTACACATGTTGTACTTTGACAATAAAGGTTTGTTTATTTATTTAAAAAAAGAAACACAATTTTCTCATCCCTATGAGCTGAAATTTGGTTACAGAGAGTCCTCAACCTACAACAGTTCACTTAGTGACTGTTCTAAAGTTACAAAAGCACGGAAAAAAGTGAGTGATGACCGTGAATCACTGCAATTGTTAGGTTAGTAACGTGGTTGTTAAGTGAATCTGGCTTCCTCATTGGCTTTCCTTCTCAGAAGCTCACAAAAGGTGATCGCCTAATACCGGGATATTGCAACTGTCATAAATACGAGCCAGTTGCCGAGAGTCTGAATTTTGATCACTTGACCATGGGTGTGCTGGAAGGGTCACACGAGTGAAACCAGTCTTAAGTCACTTTTCTCAGTCCCTTTGTAACTTAGGATAGTCACAAAATGAACTGTTGTAAATCAAGGACCAACTATTCATGCTGTCAACGCTGCTAACATCAGATGTTTTTTGCTTTGACAACATATGGAGATGCAACCATTTTTCTTCTTACATTTTACTCTTAGAATTAGAGTTAGAATTAGATGATGCCAGGGGGAGGAAGAGGAAAGTGCATGAGAGTTTAGCTAGATATAACAATACTGAACCCAGTGTGAGAACCAAGGTTATTGAAATAAGAGATGATAAGAATTGGCGGGTTGGAGAACTGGAGGGAAAGCCTGCATTTCAAACTAATTGGATGTGATTTATGACTGTTAATTAGAGGAGGGAATTGTGCTTCGATACTATGTGCTCAGGGGAGGGGAATTCAGATCTTGGCTTCAATTATGTAAGTGCTGATGCTATGCTACTCAAATAAAAGATTCTTTAAGGTAAACAATGCCTCAAAGTTCTTTGAAGAGTTTCATCTGTCAGAACCATGACACATGTAAGTTAATAAAAGGCAAAAATTGATATCCTGTAAGAATTATTACTGCTCTGCCTTCAGGGTCAAATGTAGAATTCCCTCCCAGCAGTTCTACCTTAGGATCCTCCATCATCTTCCTTTTTCATTTTTGCAGCTGCAGAAACATCTGGGCAGGTTGAAGAAAAGAAACAACTGGAGGAAACTACAATCAAGAGCATCCAGCCCAACCTCGGGAATGTCACTGTCTCTGAAGTCACCCCTGATTCCCTTCTCCTCTCCTGGAATGTCCAGGAAGGAAACTTTGACTCTTTCATCATCCAGTACAAGGATGCTGCAGGCAAGCCCCAGAGGGTACCTGTTGATGGATCCATGCGTTCCCTCCACCTCTACAACCTCACACCTTCACATACATATGAATTTGACGTATTCGGAGTTTCTGGCTACAAGCATCTTGGGCCTCTCTCAATTCACACCATGACAGGTCAGTGATTGGCTGATGAATGACTTCCGGTTTGCCATGCAGCCACCATGGACGCCTGGAAGATGAGTCCTGTCTTCCTCGTCCAGTTTTGCATCGCTGGGGTCCCCTGAAAAGAGTCGAAAGTTGCCCTGTAGAGGCAACCAGCAAGGAGGGGCCCTCGCTGGATCGCGGGAGAGTGGCAGCCCTCCCGTTAGAGCTGGCAAAACCCTCCAAACCGGCGGACGAAAGACTGGCCATAGAAATATGGCTCGTCACTAGGCTGCAGACAGCCAAAGTCACACCTACCATCAGTGTTTGGCCGATGGATCGTCTTATTGATTTAGCCAGCAAACTTGTATATTTCTAACAGGTGCACAAATAAAACTGATTTTGGCCACTCGTCACAGCCAAATGTCTATGGAGATTCTCAATCATCCAGGTTATAGTTATCCCAAAGGTGCTTTTTCAGGAGGCAACTGGACTTTCTTGAAGACCTTTTGCTTCTCATCGAAGAAGCTTCTTCAGCTCTGACTGGATGGTGGGGAATGGAAGGATTTATACTCCTTCCATTTATACTCTACGTCAAAATTGAACAGCCCTCTCTCAACAGAGGGGGAGGGATATGACATCATCTATCTCCAGTCTACAATACAGTCCTTTCAAAAGTTCCAAGAAGGCTCCACACCCATTTGCACTCCTCAGGTGACCCTGATGACACAGAAAAAAACCCAAAGTGGCCTCAACGACCCTCTAAAAGAATGCAAATGACCTGCTATCTGCAAGGAGTGTAAATCCTTCCATTTCCCCACCATCCAGTCAGAGCTGAAGAAGCTTCTTGGATGAGAAGTGAAACGTCTTCAAGAAAAACAAGAAAGTCCAGTTGCCTCCTGAAAAAGCACCTTTAGGATCATCTCAGCCAAGTGGCCAGCTCACAGTTCTAAAAAATTGCAATTTTATCCCTTCAAATCCCTGCAGCTTCCTGACTTTTCAAACTCTGGAATTGTACAATTTCATTGCCTACGGAAATTCTCAGCCAAGCAGGTCACCGTTGTCCCAAAAGCGCTTTATTCCAAAAGACAATTGGACTTCCTTGTTTTTCCTTGAAGACATTTCCACCTCTCATCCAAGAAGTATGGAAGGATTTATATTCCTTGCAGTCATCTGGTCATTAACACTCTCTCTGAGAGTCACTGAGGCCCCTTGGTCCATCAGGACTAGATTCAACAATCCATCTATTTGAAAGACAAAGGTCACTCTTTCAAAGACAGCAAAATCCACATTTTGACTGGTTTGAAAGAGGGGTCAAAAAGCCGTCTACGTTAAGATTGAACAGCCCTCTCTCAACAGAGAGGGAGGGATACGACACTACCTGTCTCCACCTGTGGCACGGGTGCCACAGGTGGCACGCAGAGCCCTTTCTGTGGGCAAATGCGCCGCCACCCCAGTCCTAGGCCTTCAGCTGGGTTTTATAAAATCTTTTCGCTTTAGGCCTCCGCCGCCATGTGCAAAAAACAAAAAAATGTTCAATCAATCAATTTCAACTTCTTGCGGGGGGAGGGGGGAAAGTTGGAATTGATTGATTTAACTTTTTAGTCCCACCCAGTCTGCCGTTACCACTGCAGCCATGCCCACTCAATGGGCCACACCCACCCAATTGGCCACACCCACCCAAAGGCACCTGATGATACGTAAGTGGGTTTTGGGTTGCAGTTTGGGCACTCGGTCTTAAAAGGTTCACCAGCACTGACCTATCTCCTGATTACAACACAGTCCTTTCAGCAGTTCCAGGAAGGTGCCATACCCATTTGCACTATTGAGGTGACCCTGAAGGCAGAGATGAACTTCCAAGTGGCCTCAAGGAGTCTCAAGAGAGTCTCTCAGACCAGGTGACCTCCACCGTTCAGTCAGAACTGAAGAAGCTTCTGGAACGGGAAGCAAAATGTCTTCAAGCAAAAACAAAGTCCAGTTGCCTTTTGAAAAAACAAAAAACCCTTTGGTACAATTCCGTTCTACCTTTTCTTCAGCTTTTTCTGCTCTCAGTTTTCTGAGGCAGGTTGGCCTCCTGCTCTGATGCACTCGAGCTGAAGGGCTATGACCTGTTTATAAAATCGCCAGCAACAGAGATACAAATTGGGGGGGGGTGTCTTTGGTGTTCTCTGAGTGTTTAATTTGTTCCTTTTGTTTTAGACGGTTGTGGGTTGTATTTCTGGTTGTCATAATGAAATACTTACCCATCATGCACTGATGATGTTACCCAGTGCTTTTTTTGTAAAAGAAAAAGGTGCCGGAACTCACACATGTCATACAACCCACTTTGCCTACCCTACAAGGTTCCATCCAAAAAAGGCGCCCGAACTCCGTTCTGAGCGTTCTATGAGAAAAAAAGCCCTGGACCTAAGCATTTGTGTAATTTAAAGTTTGACAAGCATCTGTTTTCTTCTTTGTCGTTCTCTATTACAGAGATATCTGAAGGAGAAAGGAGTGTTGAGCCCCAGCTAGGAAATCTCTCCGTCTCTCGGGTCACTAATGACTCGGTGGCTTTGTTCTGGACCGTGGCTGCTGGAAAGTTTGATTCTTTCTTGCTCCAGTACAAGGACTCTGAGGGCAAGCCCCAAGTCCTGCCCCTAAATGGCACTTCACGCGACCTCAGCATCACCAGCCTGACCCCTTCTCACAGATACAAGTTCAACCTGTACGGCCTGAATGGGCGCAAACGCCTCGGTCCTGTCTCTACTAATGCTGTCACAGGTCAGAGGGAAAATTGGCTTTTTTGGGGGACCTCACAGTGGTGTTTATCGGTTATGTTTTTTGTTCGTTTATTTCATGGAAAAGAGAGGCCAGCCCCCCAACCTGTTACAGTTGTGACTTACACAGTGCAACAGTAATATACTATAAGATACAGAAAGATCTTCCAGAAGTTGGGAGACTGTGGGCCAATCCCTCACCCTCAACCCTAGGAAGAAAAAAGCCAGGGCAAACCAGTTCCCAAAATCTTGCCTAAAAAACGAAAGGCATTCATGAGGAGTCAGCGCTGAATCCAAGAGAGAGAGGGAGAGAGAGAGAGGGAGAGGAGAAGAGAGAGAGAAAGAGAGAGAGAGAGAGAGAAAGAGAGAGAGATGATACAAGGCTGGTATTGATAGAGATGATATAGAAATAGAAATAAATCAGTGGTTCTCAACCTGTGGTCCGTGAACTCTTGGGGGGCCCAAGATGTCATCACAGGGGATCTGCAAAGGCTTGAAGAAATGTTATGATTGAAATCTTGAGTTAATCTTTGTGGGTTCATGGCCATGGTCAGTGGCCACAAAAGGTATTTAAAGGGAGCCCATGGTGAAGAAAAGGTCGAGAAATACAGTACTGATATAGATGATATGGAAAGAATTGAGGCCTTTGAACTCTGGTGCTGGAGAAGACTCCTGCGAGTCCCTTGGACTGCAAGGCAATCAAACCGGTCAGTCCTAGAGGAGATCAACCCTGACTGCTCTTTAGAAAGCCAGATCCTGAAGCTAAAACTCAAATACTTTGGCCACCTAATGAGAAGGAAGGACTCACTGGAGAAGAGCCTAATGCTGGGAAAGATTGAGGGCAAGAGAAGAAGGGGACGACAGAGAATGAGGTGGCTGGATGGAGTCACTGAAGCAGTAGGCGTGAGCCTAAATGGACTCCAGAAGATGGTAGAGGACAGGAAGGCCTGGAGGAACGTTGTCCATGAGATTGCCATAGGTCGGACACAACTTTGCAGCTAACAACAACAAAAGAAGAGAATCTTATTCAAGAAATTGGCTACATAATGTCTTCAGTTTGATAGCACTGGAAGCCTCTTTTTGGAAGCAGGCACCGTTACAGTGACTTCAGTGGATGAATTTAGAACATAATAACGTTCATTTACTTCCCGGGTCAATGAAGATCCAGCCTAACAATTTAAAAATTGAAGTTTAAAGTGCAGCCTCGGCTATTGGTTTCTTAAAGAAAGTCTGCACAAATTTGGTCCTAATTTTTTCAATTGTATTGATTTTGCTGTTTTCTCTCTCTGTCTCTCTCACACACAAACTCACTATAATGATCATCTATCTATATCTATCTATCTGTTGTATGTATCTATTGTATCTATGTATCGTATCTACAGTATATCTGTATTGTATCTATCTGTCTATTGTTTGTATCTATTGTATCTATCTATTGTATCTATCTATGTATCTATCGTGAGGGACGCGGTGGCTCAGTGGGTTAGAACACTGAGCTTGTCGATCTGAAGGTCGGCAGTTTGGCGGGTCGAATCCCGAGTGCCACGTAACAGAGTGAGCGCCTGTTACTCGTCCCAGCTTCTGCCAACCTAGCAGTTCGAAAGCACGTAAAAATGCAAGTAGAAAAATAGGGACCACTCCGGTGGGAAGGTAACAGCGTTCTGTGCGCCTTTGGTGTCTAGTCATGCCGGCCACATGACCACAGAGACGTCCTCGGACAAACACTGGCTCTTCGGCTTTGAAATGGAGTTGAGCACCAGCCCCTAGAGTTGGAAACGACTAGCACGCATGTGCAGGGGAACCTTTTATGTATCTTATCGTATCTATATCTATCAATCTATCATCTATCATATCTATCGTATTTGTCAATCGTATCTATCTATCTATCTATCTATCTATCTATCTATCTATCTATCTAT
>JAKJMR010018123.1:58390-88989 GCA_024449315.1 Daboia siamensis | reverse complement strand
TAGATAGATAGATAGATAGATAGATAGATAGATAGATAGATAGATAGATAGATAGATAGATAGATATAAATGATAGACAGATAGATATAGATAGATGATAGAGAGACAGACAGATATAAATGATAGACAGACAGACAGATAGATGATAGGGATAGAGAGGTAGATGATAGAAATAGGTAGAGACAGAGAGACAGACAGATGGTTAGACCAGGGGTAGGCAACCTTGGCTCAGGAATTCTGGGAGTTGAAGTCCACAAGTCATAAAAGAGCCAAGGTTGCCTAGCCCTGGGTTAGACAGATAGACAGATAGACAAGTCATAGCTAGGTAGACAGACAAAGAGCATATAAATTCATTCATTCATTCATTCATTCATTCATTCCTTGGCCCAGCTGCAAATAGGCCTGTTCCTTAAAAGCCTTGCCCCATCTCTATTGGCTGGGCTTCTGTGATGTCATAGAAAGATTAGAATAAGGGCCTCTCAGGTGGGTAAAGTGATCCCTTGGGCAATTCTTGGAAGGGACAGAGAAGACCTGGGAGATGAGAGTATGGCGAAGGGTGCCTTGTGGTGTCCCTGGCAAATGTGAAGGTTTGGGAGAACTTGGAACTCACAGAACTGGGGGGAAACAATTCAGCTTGGCCAGGAAAGTCTAGGAATCTTTGGCTAGAAATCAGCGGAGGAAGAGAGAACCACCATCTCTAGCCTGTTTTCTCCGTCATTCCAGATTTCACTGGAGAGGCACATCAAGAACAGCTGTAGTAGCGTATGATGCTCTTCCTGGTTCCCTCCCTCTACCTTGGGAATAAGCTAGGAACTACTATAATAGGGCCCTCTTCCTACTTCTGGAGGAGGTAAAAAAAATTGTTTCACGTTTGCTAAGAAACCACATATAGAGTCCAGCTTCTACTCTCACCTCCACTACAACCTGCCCTCTCGGTCAAGTTGAATTTCGAACTGTACCTGCTCATCTGCCCTAGGAAGGCCATTGTGGGTTATCCAGGCAGAGGCCGTGATATTTAAGAGCTCAGAGCTGGCCTTGTGGGAGACCACAGGCATCTCGAACAGCTGCGCAATCCTGGCTCGGTGCATGTCAAGCCGGGCTAATTTCCAGCTGTGGTTTCTTTCATAAGTCCTGAGTAATTCGTCTTTGGCACTTTGCTGTTTGCTTTGTGGTTGGCCTGATTGGCCACCGTGGTTCCCAAGAGGGAGGTAGGGTAGACTTTTAAGGGGAAGGGGCGAGCACGTAAGAGGCGCGTGCCAAATCACACGCTTCGTCTCTCTGCTCCTCTCTTCTCCGAAAGGCCCAGCTGCAGCACCATCTGGGTTAAAATCCACGAGGAAATTTTTTCATTTCTTCCTAAAAGAAAAAAAAGGGGGTGGGAAATAAAGCCCCAATTTGGACTGAGACCTTGGGGGTAATGAGAAAGGGCATTTATTTTTATTTTTTTTATTTTGTAAAAGTTTTAATTAGTTTTTTTTTCCCCATACACTCAGTAATAATTTTTTTACCAACGTGCTGCCTTGAGTTTACATCTGCTAATGCATATTTAATTCCTGATCCTTTATTCTTTCCTCTAGCCAATGCTTTTTTTGTAAAAGAAAAAGGTGCCAGAACTCACACATGTCATACAACCCGCCTTGCCTACCCTACAAGATTCTATCCAAAAAAGGTGCCGGAACTCCGTTCTGAGCGTTCTATGACAAAAAAAGCCCTGCCTCTAGCCATCGATAGACTAAGTCCCAAGTTTGATAATATTGGTCTCCTTTTTTTCTTTCAGTCTCATAGTCATCCTGTCCATCTCTGCCCATTCTAGTATTTTTCTGATTATGTCTTCCTCTGATGATATTCCTTCATTTTTCCAGTATTGCCCAAATATGCCGCTGTTGTGACATGCACAATCAAATATAAGCTTTGTTTGTTCGTCTTTTCTGGCATTGTACCGAATTTTTAAAAAGTTCAGGTTTAAAATCTACATGTTTAGCGTTTTGCTGGCTATAGCCCCCCACCCAAGGCAGCTTCCCCACGGAACCTGTTGCTGCATTTTAAGGCGTTTGCTTCTGTGTTGTTTTATATTAGAGCAGGGCAACTTTAAGACTGGTGGACTTCAACTCCCAGAATTCTGGGAGCTGAAGTCCATTAGTCTTAAAGTTGCCGGGTTGGAGGATTGGAGACCAATGGATGTTTCCTCTTTTGACTAGTGCTTTTTCTGTAAAAGAAAAAGGTGCCGGAACTCACACATGTCATACAACCCGCCTTGCCTACCCTACAAGGTTCCATCCCAAAAAGGTGCCGGAACTCCGTTCTGAGCGTTCTGTGAGAAAAAAAGCCCTGCTTTTGACTAAGAAATTGACTTTTCCTACAATGACGTCTTCCTTGTATTATTTTCTACAAAAGTTACACAGATCCATCTCTCACTTGTTCTTTCTTCTTCTTTCTTTCAGAGCTGAATGGTCCTCAGGACTTGCGGTTCAGTGACATTTACGAGAACTCTGTGCTAATCAGCTGGAGCCCCCCATCTTCTCTCATTGATGGCTACAAAATTTCTTTCCAGCCCTCAGATGGGGGTGAGTGTCTTTATCTACTTGTCCCTCAGGAGTGTGTGTTAGCACCACACAAAACGTTGAATTCACACAATGGGCCAGAATGAGCTAAGATGGAATGGAGTTAGGGGTTCGCATCTTGAGGAAAAGCCAACTATTATGAACCAGTTTAATGTAGTTTATTTGGGCACGGGGCTATGAGTAGAATTAGGGTTATTGTTGTTTGAGCACAGCAGTCGTGTTTTATGAAACTGCATTTAAGTTTTATTGTATCATACTGATCTAGTTGTGCCTCCTCAGTGGTCTTAAAATTTTATAATTGGCTCAGCTTGAAAACCTCTGCCTTTCCCCTCAGCATGGCTGGCTGAGGAATTCTGGGAGTTGAAGTCCACGAGTCATAAAAGAGCCAAGGTTGCCTACCCCGGGTCTAATGATCAAAATGCTGGATTAAGACTGGGGAAGCCTAAGTTGCAAACTTGCCTTAGCCACAGAAACTGAGTTTGAGTTGGTCCCTCTGTCTCTCAGCCCTAAGTAGGACATGGCGATAGCCGATTAGAGCTGATCTTATGGGAGAACTGTTGTTATTAAGTCAGCCTGTAATTCAGTGCAGGCTTCTCTAGTTTGGTCCTCTCCAAATGTTTCGGATTACAAATCCCATCGTGCTCAGCCAAGGTGTGCCTTTCCCCACACTAACTCAACAAGCTGCCTATCCTACTGGAGGGCACCAAATTAAAAAACAAATAATCTCTGTCCAGCACTAAGGAGAGTGCAAAAGCTGGCTTGAAACTCAACAATAAGAAAACCAAGATCATGGCAACCAGCCCTCTCATTTCTTTGTAAATAGATGGGGAAGAAATGGAGGTAGTGACAGATTTTATTTTCTTGGGCTCCAAGATCACTGCAGATGGGGACTGCAGCCAAGAAATTAGAAGACGCTTGCTCCTGGGGAGGAAAGCCATGGCAAATCTAGACAGCACACTAAAAAGCAGAGACAACATCTTGCGAACAAAAGTGCGTATAGTCAAGGCTATGGTCTTCCCAGTTGCAATGTATGGCTGTGAAAGTTGGATCATAAAAAAGGCTGAGCGCCAAAGAATTGAGGCCTTTGAACTATGGTGCTGGAGAAGACTCCTGCCAGTCCCTTGGACCTCAAGGTGATCAAACCAGTCAGTCCTAGAGGAGATCAACCCTGACTGCTCTTTAGAAGGCCAGATCCTGAAGCTAAAACTCAAATACTTTGGCCGCCTAATGAGAAGGAAGGACTCACTGGAGAAGAGCCTAATGCTGGGAAAGATTGAGGGCAAGAGAAGAAAGGGACGACAGAGAATGAGGTGGCTGGATGGAATCTCTGAAGCAGTAGGCGTGAGCTTAAATGGACTCCAGAAGATGGTGGAGGACAGGAAGGCCTGAGGGAATGTTGTCCATAGGGTCGCAATGGGTTGGACACGACTTTGCAACTAACAACATCAACAACCGCTTCATAGTGCTTTACAGCTCTCTCTAAGCAGTTTACAGAATCAGCATATCTCACACACATACATACACACACACACACACACACACCCCAATCTGGGTCCTCATTTTACCGACCTCGGAAGGATGGAAGGCTGTCAACCTTGAGTCAGTCAGGGTTGAACTGCTGGCAGGCAGCAGAGTCATCCTGCAATACTGCATTCTAACGACTGCGCCACCACGGCTCTCAATACAGCTCATAACAGCTGCAGAGTTATCAGCTCTGGGTTGTTGTTTTTTTCTGTTTTTAGGGGAGCCCAAAAGCATTTCAGTGGATGGATCTCAATTCAGGAGCCGCATTGAAGGTCTGACTCCTGGGACCAGCTATGAGGTCGCTGTAATGTCTATACGTGGGTTTGAAGAGAGTGAGCCCCTGATGGGCTATGTCACCACAGGTAATTCATGAGGGCAAGAAGCTTAAATGTTATCTAGAACTACCTATCGATTGATTGATTCATGTTGATTGATTCCCGTATTGATACACTATTGATTCATTTGAGCTTTCCGGCCAGGACTGAGAACTTTTAATTTTTAACCTATTGTAATTGGGTTTTTTAATTAGAATTAAGGGTTTTAGATTTTAATCAAGGATAATTTAATTTATTTTAATTTGTTATTAACTTTTGTATTGTTATATTCTTTTAATCGCCTTGTGAACCGCCCTGGTTCCTACGGGAGAAGGGTGGTATATAAGTCTAAATAATAAATTATAAATAATAAATAAATTTAGCGCCAGCTCTTTCAACCAAGTCAAGAAAGAGAGACTACCCAAACCATCAGGATTTTATTTCATTGATCTAGTCCATGGCTGGCTCAGGAATTCTGGGAGTTAAAGTCCACAATTCATAAAAGAGCCAAGGTTGCCTATCCCTAATCTAGTCTTACCAATGAAGGCAAATATATATGTTCCGGGATAATGTTGCAGAATCCAGTCTGGGTCAGTCACTGGGGCCAAAGGTTCAGTTTTCCTGAAGGCTCCAGCCCAAGTCTGAAAACTTGGAAGACTAAACCTCTGGTCCTGGTGACCAACCCAGACTGGATCCTGATTTAGTCTTGCCTGACTAGGATCCACATCTCTGAAGATCCCTTATGCCATACAGCAGACTTCTCCAACCTTTCTGGGTTGGTGGCCCAGGGCAGGGAGAAGGAGGGAGGGCGGGAAAGAGGGATTGGTTTTGTGGGAGAGACAAGAGCATGCACACATGTGTGCGCACGCGAGCAGCCATTGCTCACTCAAGTGGGGTGGCGCCTGCCTGCGACATTCGCATGAAAGTGGCTGTGAGCACCCACAACGCTCATGCGAAAGGGGCCATGAGCACCCACGACACTCACCTAAGTAGGACCGTGAGGCCCTACCACACTTGCGTGAGTGGGGCTGTGTGCATACCAACCACCTACACTCTCGGCCCGGTTTCAAATAGGCCACGGACTGGTAGTGGGCTGCAGCCCACAGGTTGGGGACCCTTGCCATACAGTGCTTTTCCAGAGGGCCCTGTCTTCCTGCCCACAGCATAGAAGTTCCTTGGGGCAGAAATATTCAGGCCATCCTCTCCTCCTTTAACTCACAGTGCCAAACGGTCCTTCCGATTTGTGGGCTGTCAATGTAACCGATACCTCGGCTCTGCTGACGTGGCGTCCTGTGGCTGAGATGAACAACTACATTGTCACGTACGGTCCTATCACCGGCACTGGTAAGAAATTAAGAGCTTGTGAAGCGTGGGGACAATCGGTTGGCCATAAAACTGCCTGGGGTGTGTGTTCTTTTCTCTGTATTTACCTAGTCCAGTGGTGCCGAACCTATGGCATGTGTGCCAGAGGCGACACTCAGAGTCCACTCTGTGGGCACTCACGCCGTCGCCCCAGCCCTACTTCCCCCTGCGGCCTCCTCCTCACCAGCAGCCCCCCGAGAGGAGAGTCACCCCCTTGCTCAGCCGGCACGGAGCAGCGTAGCCGAGGACATGGCAGCTGGGCAGCAGGGACAAGATTCCACCCTTGTGCCCCATCACGCACAGATGATGCTGCAGGGCATGGGCGGAGAGCATTGCTGCCATGGTGCTGCTGGGCAATCTGTGGCGGGCCGTGGAGGCAGTGGGTGGCCCTGCGGGTGGGCGGGGCTGGGCTGGGGGCGGAGTGGAGCAGAGAGGGACAGAGGGAGTGGAGCGGGGACAGGTGGGGCTGGGTTTTGGGCACTCAGTCTCTAAAAGGTTCGCCATCACTGACCTAGTCTGCATTCCCTCCCCCTCCCAGGCTCACAGGTCTCTGAATCAGTACCAGGAAATCGTGTCCAACTTCAGCTGTCAGAGCTGCAAAAGGACATGGAATATTGGGCCAATGTCTATGGAGAGAAGAAAGGAAATCGAAGTTCTTCCATCAGCGCTACTTTCACAACTGGTGAGTGGATGAACTCCATTACAGTGGTAACAGTGGCTGCACCACTGGAAGACCTGAAGGGCCAAGTTGGGGACAGCCTCTCCTGGAAAGATGCATCTACGTAGTTGCTATCCCTCAACACCCAATGGTGCATGTTCAATTAACCAGTCAATCCATCAATCAGAGCAAAGAGTGGAGTCAGTAGGGATGCGTCTGAAGAGGGGAAAAAAAGACTATGTCTACAAGTAGCCTTTGACTTAACGATCACAACTGGGACCAGAGATTCCATTGTTAAGCGGCGTGGTCAGTAAGTGATGCATCACGTGACCGCAACCAATTCTATGACCTTTTGGCCACAACTGTTTGGTGAGACGTCACGTGATGTCCCCAAAACAGCTAATAGAATCCTTGCCTGAGCTTGCCACAGCTAACAGAGGCCTTGCAACAGCTGGGGGTGGTGCAAAAGCCTGGAGATCAGGAGCTGGTGGGAGGACAACAACAGCAAGGGTGGCAGCAGCAGAGCCCGAACGTGCAACCCCTGAACATACAGCAGGACCAGTGGGCCCAGCAGCAGTGGGGGCCCTGGCAGCTGTTACATCAACAACCAGGATGGGGCCATCAGCAACTGGAGACACAACAACAGCAGTGGGGGCCCTAGCAGCCATTCAGCCAACAACCAGGGTGGGGCCAGCAGCATTGGGGGCCCCAGCAACCAATGATGAGCCCATCCTTCAGAGCAACCTTCAATGGGGACCCAGAGAAACTGATTTTTTTTCCTCAACCAAGTACGCTCTCACTTGAATCTCTGGGGTCACATTTACCTGGACCCAGGTGCTATGGTTGATGTGATTGCGTACAGCCTAGAGGGAGAAGCATCCGAATGGTTGACCAATTTATATAACGAGCAGGCCCCTGACTTGGAGGACCCCCACCTTTCCTTCCTAGGGCAGAGGGAAAGATTTGAGGACCCATCCATGAGTGCCGATGCTCTGTTTCTGCTCATTATAGACGATTGATTGATTGATTGATTGATTGATTGATTGATTGATTGAATTTGTATACCGCCCTATTTCCGTAGGACTCAGGGCGGTTTACAGGGCAGTTAAAACCATGAAATACAAAAATTAAAATCAATTAAAACAATTAATTAAATTCAAGCCCCAAAAGTAAATCTAAAACCCAATTAAAATTAAAAAACCCTCAGTCTGGGCCAAACAGCTCGAAGAGCTAAGTTTTCAGGTCCCGGCAAAATGAGCGAAGGTCAGGGGCAGTCCTAAGTTCCATAGGTAGTTCGTTCCATAGGGCCGGTGCACCCACAGAGAATGCCCTTCCCCTGGGAATAACCCGCCGGCATTCATTAAACGGCGGTACCCTGAGAAGGCCCTCCCTGTGGGAGCGCACAGGACGATGGGAAGATGATGCCGGCAGCAGGTGTTCCCTTAGATAGTCCAGACCCAAGCCATTTAGGGCGTTATAGGTCATTACCTTTATAGGTCATTACCTATTTTTAGGTAAATTACCATTTCAGAATAAATGATTATGCAGTACTCTTTGATGTGTTTTTTTTTAATCGGAACCGTGACACCTGGGCTGCATAAGAAGAGGCATATCATGTGAAGTATTGGTACCGCTTGATAAAGCCTTATTTGTAAGGGCACACCTGGAATAGTTGCATCTAGTTATGATCACCACATTAAAAAAAAGAAAGAGGTTGAGACTCTGGAAAAAGAGCAAAGAAGAGGAACTAAGATTATTAAAGGCCTGGAGACAAAATGATATGAAGAACGATTGCAGGGATTGGGCATAGCCAATCTAGAGAAAAGAAGGGGTGACATGATAGCAATATTCCAGTACTTCAGGGACTGCCACAAAGAGGGACGCGGTGGCTCAGTGGGTTAAGACGCTGAGCTTGTCGATCAGAAGGTCGGCAGTTTGGCGGGTCGAATCCCGAATGCCGTGTAACAGAGTGAGCGCGTGTTACTCATCCCAGCTTCTGCCAACCTAGCAGTTCGAAAGCACGTAAAAATGCAAGTAGAAAAATAGGGACCACTCCGGTGGGAAGGTAACAGCGTTCCGTGCGCCTTTGGCGTCTAGTCATGCCGGGCACATGACCACGGAGACGTCCTCAGACAAGCGCTGGCTCTTCGGCTTTGAAACGGAGATGAACACCAGCCCCTAGAGTCAGAAACGACTGGCATGCATGTGCGGGGGAACCTTTACCTTTACCACAAAAAGGAGGGGGTGAATATTTTTTCCAAAGCACCCGAAGGCAAGACAAGAAACGATGATAGGAAACTGATCAAGGAGAGAAGCAACCTGGAATTAAGGAGAAACTTCCTAACAGCGAGGACAATCAACCAATGGAACAGCTTTGCCTTCAGAAGTTGTGGGTGCTCCATCACTGGAGGTTTTTAAGAAGAGACTGCACAGCCACTTGTCTGGATGGTATAGGCTCTCCTGTTTTGAGCAGGAGGTTGGACTAGACCTTCAAGGTCCCTTCCAGCTCTATTCTGATTGACTGTAATTTGTAACCTTCCATGCTGGCTTCCTCATTGACTTTGCCATATCTTTGTAATACATCAAACCTGATGGATAACAAAGCTGAACCCTCAAGGAGGTTTTCTACATTCCAAACCTGATTTTAACATTAGTGAATTTCAGGCATCAAATTTCATTTTGGCTGAAAATGGAGCCATCTTGGAGGGAACTACATACCACATGAATGCCAGGTGCTTGAAGAGGAACACCAGCCTCGGGTTCAGGGTAGGGGCGGGGGAGTGGCGGTAGTTATGAGGGAGACCTTGTATCCGCAGGAGGCCACCGTTGTCCAAGTAGCTGGGTGTGAGTCCTTCCTCCTGAGATGTGGTCCCTAGACCTTTCGCCTAGTCGCACAGCAGCAGCCCTTTCTGAGCTTCTCGATATCTTCTCGGGGCTGGTGATTGAGTTCCCCAAACTTATGGTTTTGGGTGACTTCAATCTACCATCCCTGGGAGGATCATCTGAATTAGCTCGGGAGTTCATGGCTTCCATGACGGCCATGGACCTGACGCAAGTAATTCAGGGACCGACTCATGTGGGGGGCCACACCCTTGATTTGGTTTTTCTATCTGGACGGTGGTTAGATGATCTTGGTGGGGGTTCCCCAATTGTTTTGCCCCTATCATGGACCGATCATCATCTCCTGTGGCTGGTCTTCCGTTTTGCCACTCCCCGCCGTGGGTCTGTTGAACCAACTAGATGGTTCTGCCCCAGGCGCTTAATGGACCCGGAGAGGTTCCAGGCAGCGCTGGGGTCCCCACCTGCCTTCTTTGCTCACAGCTCGGCGGATGCCTTAGTGGAAGCCTGGGAAAGGGCAGCCACCGAGGCACTTGACCGAGTTGTACCCTTGCGGCCCCTGACCCGGTGCAGATCCCAGTGGGCTCCATGGTTTTCTGTGGAGCTCCGGGAGATGAAGCGTCGGAGACGGGGCCTAGAGAGCTGTTGGAGATCCAGCCGGTCTGAATCCGACCGATTGCGACTAAGATCCTGTACTAGGTCTTATCTCGCGGCGATGAGGGTGGCGAGGTCTAACTACTTCGCTACCCTCATCACGTCCACAGATAACCGCCCGGCCGCCCTGTTTAGGGTGACCCGCTCCCTCCTTAATCAGGAGGTGAGAGAGGAAGCCTTGCAGGGTCGTGCCGAGGAGTTTAGCCAACATCTGTTGGACAAAATCGCTCGGATTCGGACCGGTTTGGACTCCGACTGGGCAGAGTCTGACGATCAGGACATGGGTGGTCTTGTCAATGTTATCTGGGAGGAGTTCAATCCTGTGACTCCGAGGAAGTGGACAGGATTATGGGGAAGCTGAGCTCCACCACGTGTTTATTGGACCCGTGCCCTTCCTGGCTGGTTTACGCGGCTTGGGAGGGGAGACGAGGCTGGCTCCAGGCGGTGATATCTGCATCTTTGAGTGAGGGTAGTTTCCCCGCCGTCTTGAAGGAGGCGGTGGTGAGACCTCTCCTCAAGAAGCCTGCCTTGGATCCAGCTGTGTTAAACAACGTTCATCCGGTCTCCAACCTTCGCTTTCTTGCGAAGGTTGTTGAGAGCGTGGTGGCGCATCAGCTCCCTCTGGTCCTGGATGAAGCTGATTATCTAGACCCATACCAATCGGGTTTCAGGCCCGGGTAGAGCACGGAGACGGCATTGGTCGCTCTGGTGAATGATCTCTGGAGGGCTCGGGACAGGGGATATTCGTCTGTCCTAGTCCTATTAGACCTCTCAGCGTCTTTTGATACCATCGACCATGGTATCCTGCTGCGGCGTCTCAGGGGATTGAGAGTGGGAGGCACGGTTCTTCAGTGGTTCTCCTATCTCCTAGGACATTCGCAGTCGGTGTTGGCAGGGAGGCAGAGGTCGGCCTCGAGACCTCTCGTTTGCGGAGTTCCTCAAGGGTTGGTCCTCTCGCCTCTCCTGTTCAACATCTACATGAAGCCGCTGGGTGAGAGCATTCGTGGTTTTGGAGTTGGGTATCATCAGTATGCTGATGATACCCAGCTTTTTATTTCGACCCCAAACCACCCCAGTGATGCCCTCGACATGATGTCCCGTTGTCTAGAGGCGGTTCAGGTCTGGACGGGGAGGAACAAGCTTCGGCTCAACCCTGACAAGACTGAGTGGCTGTGCGTACCGGCATCACGGGAAATTCAGAGTATTCCATCTCTTTCTATGGGGGGTGAGTTATTACCCCCTGTAGATAGGGCTCGCAACTTGGGAGTCCTCCTAGATTCACCGCTTTCTTTAGAAGATCATATAGTAACTGTGACTAGGGGGGCCTTCGCCCAGGTTCGCCTGGTGCGCCAGTTGCGGCCCTATCTAGACCGGGATGCCTTGCGTACAGTCACTCATGCGCTTGTGACCTCTCGGTTAGACTACTGCAACGCTCTCTACATTGGGCTGCCCTTGAGGACCACTCGGAGGCTCCAACTGGTGCAGAATGCAGCCGCGAGAGTCGTGTTGGGAGTCTCCCGATACTCCCATGTTACACCTCTGCTCCGTGAGCTGCATTGGCTTCCAGTTGCCTTCTGGGTGAGATTCAAGGTGCTGGTAATGACCTTTAAAGCCCTACATGGCATGGGTCCGGAGTACCTTAGGGAGCACCTGCGGCTGGCATCAACTTCCCTCTGCCCAGTGCGCTTCCACAGAGAGGGCCTCCTCAGGGTGCCACCAGTCAGAGAATGCCGACTGGTGGCCCCCAGGGGGAGAGCCTTCTCTGTGGGTGCACCGGATTTGTGGAACCGTTTACCGGTTGAGCTCCGGATGGCTCCCGACCTTCGCTCCTTCCGACGTGATCTGAAGACCTATTTGTTTGAACAAGCCGGCCTGGTCTGATGGGTTTGGGTTTTATTATTGCTTTTAATGTATTGTATTTATTGTTGTATTGCATTGGGCATTATGTTTAATCTTTTCTTAACTTTTGTATCTTTGTATTTTTAGTATTTATTGCCCTGTTCACTGCCCTGAGTCCCTCGGGAGAAGGGCGGTATACAAATTAAATAAAATAAATAAAATAAATAAATAAAACAAGGCAGCAGAGTTCACGCAAAGCTGTAAGCCAGGGCTGGTTAAACCAGATTGTCTTGTTTGTCATACCCTGTCTTAGAATTTTTCAGGAGAATTTTTTTTTTTTTTTTTTGAAACATGGGGCAAAATGTCCCTTGGGCTTCATTTCCCAAAAGAACTCATAGATTTTTCTCTGCTACTGTATAGCGCAAAGTAGAGTTAAATTCATAATTGTGCAGTTTAGTTCATTTTTTTTTAAATCCTCATCTTCCTTCTGCAGGAGGAGATGGGCCCCGGAACCTGCATGCTACAGAAATTTCACCCCGCAGTGCGCATCTCATCTGGTCACCCCCCAGGGCCCCCCCTGAGGGATATTTGTTGAGTTATGAGACCCCTGATGGACAATCAAAGGTACCTAACCACATGGCTACTGTCACATACAGGCAGTCCTTGGTTTAACGGCCACAATTGAGCCGAAAATTTCTATTGCTGAGACATTTGCTAAGTGAGTTTTGCCCCATTTTAGGACCTCTCTTGCCACAGTCGTTAAGTGAATTACCGCAGTTGCTAACTTAGTAACATGGTTGGTAAGTGAATCTGGCTCCCTCACTGACGTTGCTTGTCAGAAGGTCACAAAAGGAGATCACATAATCCCAGGACACTCCAAGCATCATCAATATGAGTGTCAGGTCCACCTTCGTGTCCTGCCATTCTGTTGGAAGGGGGGGGGGGCGGGAACAGTTGCATGTTTGGATGGTTTCGCTTTGCTGTAACGCTTGGGAATTAGGGAGGGGAAGTTGTCTTTGGAGATGAAGCAGTCTCCCTCCCAGCCAGTTCCAGCCTCGTTCCAAGGCCGTCATGCCCTGAGGGTGACCTGCTATCTGTCTAGCACCTCAGCATTCTCAAAACATCTTCATATTGGCTGCCGGTGGACTGGTCAGGGGGTTGGGACTTGGGGAAAACGAAAGAATAGCTTTGTGCTTAGTGGAGGATCTTCAGAGTCGGCCCGACTTTCCTGCAACTTTCCTGCAATCACTTTCTCTCAGTAAAAGTTGTTTTGATTCAACTATATGGATTCAAGAGTTGCACTTTCCTGAGGAGTCAGCTGGGACGGTTCCTTACAATGAGCCAGATGTCAAGCATCTGAATTTTGATCAGGTGACCATGGGGATGCCGCAGCGGTTGTAAGTGTGAAAAACAGTCATAAGTCACTTTTTTCACTGCCGTTGTATCTTTGAATGGTCACTAAACTAACTGTTGTAAGTTGAGGACTACCTGTGTTCCTACTGAATATAAAATACTACATACAGTAAGTATAGTACCGTAATAGCCATATGCATATTAATGTTTCTTTGATTGATTAATACACTGTTCCAGTCTTGGAGAGTCTGTGTGGTAAAGTGGTGAAGATGATGGATTAAGAGTGGGGAACCCCAGGTTCTAACTTGCCAACACACACACACACACACAAACACACACACACAGAGAGAGAGAGAGAGAGAGAGATGCCCTAGCTTAGAGTAGTGTTTCTCAATCTTAGTAACTTTAAAATAGGTGGACTTCAACTTCCAGAATTCCTCAGCCAGCCGTTAAGAAAACCAAGATCATGGCATTCGGCCCTCTTAATTCCTGGCAAATGGGGAAGAAATGGAGGTAGTGACAGAATTTATTTTCCTGCTCTCCAAGATCACTGCAGATGGGGACTGTAGCCAAGAAATTAAAAGACGCTTGCTCCTTGGAAGGAAAGCCATGGCAAATCTAGACAGCACACTAAAAAGCAGAGACAACATCTTGCGAACAAAAGTACGTATAGTCAAGGCTATGGTCTTCCCAGTTGCAATGTATGGCTGTGAAAGTTGGACCATAAGAAAGGCTGAGCGCCAAAGAATTGAGGCCTTTGAACTATGGTGCTGGAGAAGATTCCTGCGAGTCCCTTGGACTGCAAGGCGATCAAACCGGTCAGTCCTAGAGGAGAGCAACCCTGACTGCTCTTTAGAAGGCCAGATCCTGAAGCTAAAACTCAAATACTTTGGCCACCTAATGAGAAGGAAGGACTCACTGGAGAAGAGCCTATTGCTGGGAAAGATTGAGGGCAAGAGAGGAAAAGGACGACAGAGAATGAGGTGGCTGGATGGAATCACTGAAGCAGTATGCGTGAGCTTAAATGGACTCCAGAAGATGGTAGAGGACAGGAAGGCCTGGAGGAACATTGTCCATGGGGTCGCGATGGGTTGGACACGGCTTTGCAGCTAACAACAACAATCTTAAAGAAGTCCATGAGTCATAAAAGAGCCGCGGTTGCCTACCCCTGCCCTAAAGCCTTTGGGCATTTCTTTTCCTCTCAGCCATAGAGTTCATGCAGTCTAGTGGTAAAGGCGCTAGACTAGAAGGAGGAAGGTGTAGGATCTAATGTGCCATTAGGAGTGGCAGCCAGCTGGTTGACCTTGGACATTCCTGCCTTCTCAGCTCAAATTAAGTGATAGACCAACTGCTGAAGGACAAATCCTTGTCTGTTTATCTCTCTGTCTGTCTTGCAAATTTATAAGGCCATCTATCTCAGTCAAGGAATTCTGGGTAAGCTGACAGGGCATAAAGGCAACCCCCCAAAAAAAACATGCAAGTAAAAACAAGAAAACAAGGCCAGATAAAAATAGCCAACTCCTTGATCAACCCAAAATAAAACACAGAGATTATGCTCTGCTTACATCCTGGCCCGAAAACCAGAGAGAGGACCCAGGTTTTTAAGTTTTTATGGCTAACCCAAAAGCATTTCAATTACGGCCATCAACTTGATTTTAAAAAAACACGAAAAACACCTCTTTCCTGCATATGCTCCCAATTGAAAGAAACTCCTTCATGCTGCAAGCTAGTTTACATTTTGTGTTCTATGGCAATTGAAGGTAAATACAGTATACATGTCCCAGGATAAGGTTGCAGAATCCAGTCTGAATCAAGTCACTGGAACCAAAGGTTTCCCGCTTTCAGGCTTCTGCTGGAGCCCATCGTCAAGGAGCTTCTCTCTCCCCAGAATATGTGCACTGGCATTTTCTGCATGTTGTATTTATATGGTGCCTGATTATGTGTTGCTTTTAGTTGTTAATTGGGGTGTTGATAGCTGGTTATTAAGTCATTGATTGCTGTTTCTTTGTGCCACTGCACTCTCAGCTCCTAAGTACCTGATAAGCTGATGGTAAATCAGCACTTCTTTTGACTGATAAGGGGCCCACTTCCCAGGCTTCAATAATTTATCTGGCTATTTTTGTCCCGGCTCAGCCAACAATTGTTGTACCTGCAAAATTTAATGCATGTCCTTGCTCACTGCAGTGTGAGGTTACCAATGAGCTTGTGGTCTCTTATGTTCTACATTGGTGGAACAGGTTGACTTGGAACATAAGGTCTCCCCTTTGTTGGGAGCTGCAGTTAAGTAGCATGTCTTTCAAGATAATTAGAAAAGCCGACGGTTGCACTGAGTAGGGCTTAGCTTGGATGATCTTTACTGTCCCTCCCGTGTTCTAATAGAGGAAAATATTTGTGGCTCATGGTTGAACTGTAGTGCCCTCTTTGCTGCCCTCTGATCTTGCTTTTTTTTTTTTTTTTTGCTAACGTTTCATTCCCCGGCTAAATAACATCATCAGTCTACTGATGACATTATCTAGTTGGGAAACGAAACATCTGCAAAGAAACCACTAAGCTCAGAAAGCACCAAAGACCCCAACTTTCCATGTTGTAATTTTATGGGAAATATTTAATATATTGTTCTCGGTAGAGCTGCAACTCAAAGTGCTTATATATTGCTGGCCTAAATTTCCTCACCTTTATTTCGTTCTCCACAGGAGATCCCTCTGGATGCTTCCTTCACCTCGTACGAACTTCAAGATCTGATTCCTTCAAGCCGGTACCGGGTCCAAGTCCAGGCAGTGAGGAGGGGCACTCCAACAGCTCCCATCTCCACTTCCTTCACCACTAGTAATAATGTTATAGGTTCCCTGATATGTAGATCTGTACATATGTTGTATATAGTATGTTTTAAATGTGTGTTATGTATGTGTACGCTTTGAGGGGAAGCAACTAAATTTCAATTTTAATGTGTGAGATTGTGCCCACAGGGAAAAAATGACACTAAAGGTTATCTAATCTATCTATGTTTGAGACAGACCGCTGTGATCCTTTTGGACTTCCTAAAGACCCAAATTGAATAGATCCAGTGATCATCCTTTCTTTCTTGGACAGAGATCCTGACATACCCCTTCCCTCAGGACTGCTCAGAAGAAATGCAGAATGGGCCAGGACCTTCACGTGTAACAACAATTTATCGAGGGAACGATGAGTTAAATCCCTTGAGGGTGTTCTGTGATATGGAGACAGATGGAGGAGGCTGGATTGTGAGTATGGACAGTATAGGTTGGTCAACCTATAGTTGCTTGAAAAGGAATCCTTGTTTCCTGCAGCCATGATTTAATAACAACAACAACAACAATAATAATAGGACAAATGCATACAAAATCAAAATTGAGAAGACAGCAGCAGACAGTAAGTGTCGCCTATGCAAAGAAGCAGCGGCATGACAAAGTAGCAACAATGGTGCATTGGAAGATCTGCAAGAAATATCATTTGCCTGTAAGCAAGAACTGGCGGGATCATAAAATAGAGAAAGTCATAGAAAATGATAGAGTTAAACTGCTCTGGGACTTCAGAATTCAAACAGACAAGCACCTGCAACATAACACCCCAGACTTAACAATTGTCAATAAGAAAGACAAAAAAATCTGGATAGTTGATTTGGCAGTGCCTGGAGACAGCAAAATAGATGAGAAGGAACTAGAAAAGATAACAAAATACAAAAACCTACAAATAGAAGTAGAAAGACTGTGGCAAAGGCAAGAAAGGGTAGTACCAATAGCAATAGGTGCAATCCCAAAACAATTGTAGCATCAGTTGAACACCATTGGCATTGACAAATCTGCCATTAGTCAATTGCAAAATGCAGCCTTACTAGGAACTGCTTCCATCCTGCGACGATATCTGTAATACCATCAAACATCCACATCTGCCTATTCCAGCTCCTTGGTAAGGACTCGATAGGTAGACAAAAATGCCAAATCCAGTCTGAATGTCTGGCTGACTGTGCGATGATTAATAATAACAATAACAACAACAACAACAACAACAACAACAACAACAACAATAATAATAATAATAATAATAATAATAATAATAATAATAATATAAAAAGTTGGAAGGGACCTTGGAGGTCATCTAGTCCAACCTCGAAGTTGTGGGACACGGAACCACAACAGCACCAACTTTCTACTGATCAAATTCGGGACCGGTGAGAAGATAGTCATCTACAAATAGCATAAGCGACACACCGGAAACATACAAAAATAAATAAATCCTACCACTTACTTATTTGGGTGCAGTGTTGTGACTCACATGTGAGAAGGTCAAGCATGTATACTGATACTAGGATTGCATGTTTCATAATCTGACATATGTAGATATTTACTGACATATGTAGATATCTCTCCCCAGAATATGTGCACTAGAAGACCTCCAAGATCCCTTCCATTTATTGAGAAAAACTGGTGTCAAAATTGTGCAGGAGAATATCTTGGGGTTTTATTGCTTTCTGGTAATCTGATTACTGCCAATTTTCTTTCCTTCCTTCTCCGTCATGGCATCCTCCTCCTCTAGGTCTTTCAACGTCGGATGAACGGTGAGACAGATTTCTGGAGGGACTGGAAAAGTTATGCTCTTGGTTTTGGCAATCTCACCCAGGAATTTTGGCTAGGTAAGTCTGTAACTTTGCCTGCCTCTCCTCATCCCTCTGTGTAGCCAGATATTACCACAATTTCAATCAATTGATCAGAATAGAGTTGGAAGGGATCTTGGAGGTCTTCTAGTCCAACTATCTGCTCAAGCAGGAGACCGTATACCAGGGGTAGGCAACCTTGGCTCTTTTATGACTCGTGGACTTCAACTCCCAGAATTCCTGAGCTGGCTGAGGAATTCTGAGAGTTGAAGTCCACGAGTCATAAAAGAGCCAAGGTTGCCTACCCCTGCCCTATACCATTTCAGATAGATGGCTGTCCTTTCTTTTCTTAAAAACCTCCAGTGATGGAGCACCCACAACTTCTGAAGGCGAGCTGTTCCGCTGCTTAATTGTCCTCACTGTTTGGAAGTTTCTCCTTAATTCCAGGTGGCTTCTCTCCTTGAGTAGTTTCCTATCATTGTTTCTTGTCTTGCCTTCTGGTGCTCTGGAAAATAAATTGACCCCCTCCTCTTTGTGGCAGCCCCTCAAATACCGGAATACTGTTATCATGTCCCCCCCCTTCTTTTCTCTAGACTGGCCATACCTAATTCCTACAACCGTTTGTCGTATGTTTTTGTCATCTTAGTTGCTTGCTCTTCTTTGCACTTTTTCCAAAGTCTCAACATCTTTTTTGTAATATGCTGATCAAAACTGGATGCAGTATTCCAGGTGTGGTTTCACTAAGGCTTCATAAAGCAATATTAATACTTCACATAATTTTGATTCTATGCCTCTGTTTATACAACCAAGAGCTGTAATTAGCTTTTTTTGGCCACTGCTGCACATTGCTGGCTCATGTTTAATTAATCATCCAGTAGGACTCCAAGGTCCCTCTCACAGTTATTGTTTCTGAGCCAGGTTTCACCTAATCTGTTCTTGTACCTTTGGTTTTTCCTGCCTAAGTGTATATTAAATTTATATATCCATAAAGGTAAAGGTAAAGGTTCCCCTGCACATGCGTGCTAGTCGTTTTCAACTCTAGGGGCTGGTGCTCATCTCCGTTTCAAAGCCAAAGAGCCAGCGCTTGTCCGAGGACATCTCCGTGGTCATGTGGCCAGCATGACTAGACGCCAAAGGCGCACGGAATGCTGTTACCTTCCCACCGGAGTGGTCCCTATTTTTCTACTTGCATTTTTACGTGCTTTCGAACTGCTAGGTTGGCAGAAGCTGGGACGAGTAACAGGCGCTCACTCTGTTACGCGGCACTCGGGATTCGACCCGCCAAACTGCCAACCTTCTGATTGACAGGCTCAGCGTCCTAATCCATACTAAACTTCATTTTGTTGGATAGGGCCCATTGTTCAAGTCCATCAAGATCTTTTTGGATTCTGAGCTTGTCTTCTGGGGTGTTGACTATTCCTGCCAGCTTAATGTCATCCTTCCTGTCTTTTTACAAACTGGAAACCGAGGTTGAGAGCCAACAGAAGGATAAGGGCTTGTCTCAGCTGAACCCATTTCTGGACTTTATGCTTGAAACAAGAAAAGAATGAAACTTTTGGTTCAGACCATCTTTATTACAGAAATGGCTAGCATCACTAAAATAACTCTACGTCAGACATGTCAAACCCAAGGCCCGGGGGCCGGATCTGGCCCGCGAAGTGGTTTCATCCGGCCCGCGAAGCCATCCTGGAAACAGCGAGGGAACGGCCCCCACTGCCTTGGCCCTGGCCCAGAGACCCTCCTTCCGCCAGAGACCCTCAGATCTGTCCCACTCCTGCCCAGGCCCCCATAGGCACCCTTGATGCCAACGATGTAGAGCTGGCCACGCCCACCCAGTAGGCCATATGCACTTTGGCCACGCCCACCCAGGCCACACCCACCCGGCCCCCTGAGGGCAACCGCAATGCTGATGTGGCCCTCAATGAAATTGAGTTTGACACCCCCGCTCTACGTTGTACTCCACTGAACCAAAAAAAAAAAAAGTTGAAATTCACTGCTTTTATCTTTCTCTTTTACCTTGCACTCCTCTCTCCCTCTTTACTTTTCCTTATTCTCTCATTATCTTTATTTCTATTTGTATTTTATACAGTCATAATCTTTAATATTATTTTTAGAAACATAAATGATAATAAGGCTGTACTGCCTTCCACAGGTTGTATGCAGGTTGTCCCCTTGTAAGTTTCACCTCTTTTGAAGGAATCCTTCTTTCACCTCCTCCAGGAGGTCGATTAGGTGCCATCAGATTGTTCCTTGGTGACCACGTGGATGGATTCTCTCCGTGACGGTGTGTCCCCAACCTGGGGACTCTTCCAACAGGGCCTTCCTCACTACCGTAACTTGAGTCTGGCCTTCAGAACACTCATCCTCTCTTTCCTCTTTTTTTTGGGGGGGGTTGGATTTCAGGAAATGAATTTCTGCACCACCTGACATCTTCAGGGGACTACGAGCTGCGTGTGGATCTCCGTACCAAGGATGAGTCCGTCTACGCCACCTATCAGAACTTCCGTGTGGACTCGTACGCTGACTATTACCGCCTGCATCTGGGCAGTTACAGTGGCACAGCTGGTGAGCCAAGCCGTGGGACTGTGATTGAGTAGGGCAGGGCAGTCTGAAGATGAGTATCTCCTGTGCTGAAGCCAGCAGGAAAATGAAGCAGCTTAGGAGATGGCTTTCTATGCTCTGTTCTGGTGGGCCCTGATTGGCAGGCTTCCTTGCCCTTTCCACCTCTCACCTATGGTACCAGCATTGTTCTTTACTCCAAAAATGGGTTGCAAGTAGCTCTGCGGAGGCCCATTGTATCTTTGATTAGTCTTAAATCAAGGACTACCTGGAGCAGAAGGGATTCACGTGCGCAGGAAAGAAGAATAGAATAGAGCAGAGCAGAACAGAACAGAACAGAACAGAACAGAACAGAACAGAATAGAATAGAATAGAATAGCAGAGTTGGATGGGACCTTGGAGGTCTTCTAGTCCAACCCCCGCTTAAGCAGGAGAACCTATACCATCTCAGATAAGTGACTGTCCAGTCTCTTCTTAAAAACCTCCGTTGATGGAGCGCCCATGATTTCTGGTGGCAAGCTGTTCTGCTGGTTAATTTTTCCTCACTGTCAGGAAGTTTCTCCTTAATTCCAGGTTGCTTCTCTCTTTGGTCAGTTTCCAACCATTGTTTCTCATCCTGCCCTCTGGTGGCTTTGGAGAATAGCTTGGCCCCCTCGTCTTTGTGGCAGCCCCTCAAATAACTGAGACTCATTTCTGAGCAGCCAAAAATTCAGGAGGGAGAACGGGCTGTTTTTCACTCTCACTTTCCCATTTTCCTCTTGGTCAGGTGATTCCTTGAGCTACCACTCAGGGAGTGTCTTCTCCACTCGGGACCGGGACCCGAATCGGGTCATCATCCCCTGTGCCATCTCTTACCGTGGGGCATGGTGGTACCGCAACTGCCACTACACCAACCTCAATGGGCTCTATGCTAACAACCGGGATCACCAGGTAAATTGCTGGGGAGCTGGGTTGGAGCAAAAGACCGCTGTACTTTTTTTTTGGGGGGGGGGGGGGAAATGATGTAACGGTATGTGGGAAAGACCTTGGGAGACTGAGCCAAGGGAGCTGTCAGATAAGAGACCACGTAGCCCACAGCTGAATAGCGGGCAAGGCAATTGGCTGAGGCGAGACCTTCCCTGTCGTTTCTCAGGCTGTAAAGGAGAGACGGGGAAGGGCCTTGCAAGATGGATGTCAGCCTCGTAGGGCAAACCAGATACAAATCGCCACAAGATGATTAGTCCTCGACTTGCAACCACAATTGGGCCCCAAATTTCTGTTGCCAAGCAAGGCAGCTGTCAAGTGAGTTTTGCCCCATTTTACGACCTTCCTTGCTATGGTTAAGTGGATTGCCGCAGTTGTTCAGTTAGCCACATGGCTGTTAAGGGAATCTGGCTTCCCGCATTGGCTTTACTTGTCAGAAGGTCGCAAAAGGGGAGTGTCTGAATTTTAATCGCGTGACCCTGGGGACTCTACCACAATTAAGTGTGAAAAACGTTCCTAAGTCACTTTTTTCAGTGCCATTGTAACTTTGAACAGTCGCTGTTGTAAGTTGAGGACTACCTGTAATTCTACTTATTGTAAAACCACGTTAATAGAATCTTGCTAACCTGAAAGAATATTTCTTTCTCTCTCTCACTGGAGAAGAGCCTAATGCTGGGAAAGGTTGAGGGCAAGAGAAGAAGGGGACAACAGAGAATGAGGTGGCTGGATGGAGTCACTGAAGCAGTAGGTGTGAGCCTAAATGGACTCCAGAAGATGGTAGAGGACAGGAAGGCCTGGAGGAACATTGTCCATGAGGTTGCGATGGGTTGGACGCAACTAACAACATTTATTAGCTTTCTGCTGCCATTGACCTAGGAGGGTGATGGAGGGGGAGGGGGAAAGATCCTGGTAGATGGAAGAGGATGCTACAGCAGCCCAAATTCCAGAGCTGAAAGTAAAGCCGATGGTCCTCCAGGGATATCCACAGCACCTGGTCATAAAAGTCAAGATGGCAGCCACAATGGCACAATCAAAGTTCCGTCATTTTTAATATATGGAATTTCAAGCACAGCGCCAGGCCTCCTCTGTTACCCACTCTCTTAAGTGGACTCACATTTATTTATTTAGTTAGTTATTTTATTATTTATTTTATTTATCTTATTTATTTATTTATAATGAAAATTATTTGCCGCCCATCTCATGTCAAACAACTGAATGGCTTACAGCGTACAGTCCTTGACTTATGCCACCGTTCATTTAGTGACCGTTTAAAGTTACAACAGCATCGAAAAGAAGTGACTTATGGCCGTTTTTCACATTTCAACAACCCTTGCAGCATCCCCACTGTCACATGATCAGAATTCGGATGCTTGGCAACTGACTTGTATTTATGACGGTCGTGGTGTCCTTGGGGGGGGGGACGGGTCCTGTGATCCCCTTTCGCGACCTTCTGACAAGCAAAAGATTTGTTTCAACAACCGGTGTTACTAACTTAATAATGGCAGTGATTCACTTAGCGACTGTGGCAAGAAAAGTCGTAAAACGGGGCAAAATTCTCTTGACAAATGTTTCACTTAGCAACAGACATGGGCTCAATCGTGGTCGTAAAGTGAGGACTCCCTGTATAACACTCCCATCTCAGTTCCTCTTTCTCCAAGTTGATTGATCTTTTTTTACGGGAGGGGAGGGGGAAAAAATCTAGATTTTACAGATCTGACTTTGTGTTTCTCACATATCCCCCCCTTCCCATTCTCTCTCTCTCTCTCCCCGTCTCCTCCAATTCCAGGGTGTCAACTGGTTTACCTGGAAAGGATTTGAGTTCTCCATTCCTTTCACCGAGATGAAAATGCGGCCTAGCAGCTTCCGCCCACGTCAGCGGTCGTGAGTGGGGCGCAGGATGGACTAAGGGAGAAAGCCGCGGAGGGAAAGCAGCGACGACAGCAGAAAATCCCAGCAACGACCCCTTTGCAACAGGATACCTCACATCTGGCCTCTGTTCTGCTTCTCCGGCCCATCCTGAGGGGAAAAAACAACAAGGAATGCATCGAAACCAAGGGGGAAAAAAGACTTCAAAAGGAAGAGAGAGCTCAGAAATAGTGTCTGAGAGGAAGAAAGCAATTAATCTGACTACAAGCAGTTACACACACACACAAACACACTTAGGACCCCAGCTGGAACCAGAATCTTTTTATTACTAAGTGAGGTGATTGTTAAGTGGGTCGCAGCCAGTTTTGCCGCCTTTTTTTTTTTTTGCCATGGTTGCTATAAGTGAATCGGTGTAGCCGCAAACTGAATCGTGCGGTCATTAAGCAAATCTGACTCGCCCCCTTGACTCCGCTTGTGGGAAGGCCGCAAACGCTGATCACAGGGCCGTGGCACCCTGTGACCGTCATAAATAACATGCCGGTTGTGCCCAAATTTTGATCCCACGACTGTGGCACGAGAACTGGTTGTGAATCACTTTTTCCAGTGCCATCGTAACTTTTTGAATGGTCATTAAATGAATGGTTGTAACTGGAGGAGCACCTGTGATTTCTTTTTTTCTTTTTTTAAGGAGAGCTTTCAAGAGAGCAAAGAAATCAGATTGGCCGGCAGGCAAGGCTTAGATTCTAACTCAAAGTCTCTCCTTGACTCCTTTTGCTCCTCACCAGCTAAAATCTTTAGGCCTTCTCTCTCTGGACTTATTCTCAATTCAGATCCTATTTTCCAAATAGTTTTAACTTGTTGGACTTCCCTGCAAATCATCCCAAACTAGTAATTACATCACTGAGCGTTCTTTTTCCTCACTGGAAATGTGGAAATATTGCGGTTGGTCAAAGAACCAGATGTTTGGACTGGATTGGGCATTCTTATCCACCTATCAAGTCCTATCTCAGATTCTTGGGAAGACGTCGATAGGTGGATGAAAATGCCAGATCAAGGTTTAGGGTTTCCTGTCTGAGCAGGGGGTTGTACTAGATGACCTCCAAGGTTCCCTTCCAACTTTACTATTATGATTATGGTCTGGCTGACTGTGCAACCAGCCGCAATTCCACTGGGATCTGGTCATGAAGACGAGTGTTAAGGGGACAATTTCCAAGACACAAATGCAAGGCTGGCTCCAGGATAGAAACCAGGATCTGAAGGGGAGAGAGAGTTTGACTGGTGATCCAACCTTTAATCATTCTCCACGAGGCCCAGCTTCAAATGGCTCATCCAGCAACTTTTTGGGCTAACATTTATGACTTGGGCAAATGCTTTCGTTTGAACTGGGTAAAGATGAGGCAAGCAGATTTGTCATTTTGGCTCAACACAATGTGGGAACAAAGTTGTGTTTCTTTGGGAAGTTTGACACTCATCAAGTCAAGCCAAGATATTAGAAGCAGGTGGAAGCGTTCCCAAGAAGTTTTTCTTTCTTTCTTTCTTTCTTTCTTTCTTTCTTTCTTTCTTTCTTTCTTCTTGCGGGATTATCAAGGGAACGCTGCACTCAGAAAGTGTCTTTACAACTTGAGGCAGGGCAGGATATTTGCACATACTGGGTGGGAGGGAAAGGCAAGCTGTAAAGTATTGTTTCTTTATAAGGGGGTAGAACAAAACTCTTCCATAAGAGTTATTTTTTAGATCGCGTTGGGGAAAAAATAAAAGTTTAAAATAAAGATCAAATATTAAAAAAAAATAAATCAAGAGGACTAGTGACGTTCTTCTCGTTTTGTTTGTTTGTTTTTTAAAGGGCCACTTAGTCTGGTGAGAAACAACTTAGAAATGGTGGTAGCTTTACAACTGATTCTTTTGATTCTCCTTGAAGGGGGCGAAGTGGAATTGTCCCTAACCTGAGTAGGAATTGGGGGGGACCTACCCGCGAAAGGTGTGAGGGCACCTAGCAAAACACCCTAGGACTAATTGCTTCGACGTCCTGTCTAATTATTAACAATAACAAAAGAGGGCTGCCTCCAAAGTAGCTAAGATTCTCGGGGTTTCCCCAACATTATTATCAGCCCATTCCAACTTTGTCCTGACTCAGATCTATCGTTCCCATGGCTAAGATCCCTTTCCTTTGGTCTTTCTCCACTTCTTAGTTAAAAGTGCTCTCCCCCATCTACCCACCCCATTCCCTGAGTCACTATCCTGGCATAAAATAGCCTGTCCCCGCTGTTGATCCCTCTTCTCCGTTTATTGTCGTCTGTTTGGGTGGGGCTGGCTAGATAACCTCTAGAGACCATATTAAGCAAATCAGCTGGTTGAACCTCTGGATTGGCCGCCCTTCGCTTCCTGACCATCAGCAGCCAGTGGAAAACCATCCGCCATTTGCAACAGGGATGGAGCAGAAGTTGATTCAGGAGCTGACTTTGAGAGAGCATGCAATTCAAAGCTGCAGACGTCCGCTAGTCTGCTGGGTGGACTTGCAGGGATCTGAACATCTGCTACAGGGTCTCCTGCTTGAGCAGAAGAGTTGGAGTAGTAGAAGACCTCCAATGTGCTTCCACTTCTGTTGCCCTTCGCCAGGACTTTGCACCAGGCTGAGCAGTGAGCATTAAAAAATATCAAATGGGTATCAAGTGGGCGTTCAGAAGCATCTCTCGTTCCTCTTGGGATTGTTTCCAATTTATTTTATTTACGGACCGTCTAATTTTTCAAACAACTTGGGATGGCCTAAAAAAAGTATGAGCGGTCTCAAATCAAACATATCAAACAATTGTAACACTAGAGCAGGGCTAGGCCACCTCGGCTCTTTTATGACTCGTGGACTTCAGCTCCCAGAATTCCTGAGTCAGCATGGCTCAGCTTGTACACTTCTCCCTTTCTCCTCAGCATGGCTGGCTGAGGAATTCTGGGAGTTGAAGTCCACGAGTCATAAAAGAGCCAGGGTTGCCCAGCCCTGCAACTAGAGGCTCAACATCACACTGTTGCAAAGCCTGGGACAATAACCAGGTCATTAACAGCTTCCAGAATGTCATCAGGGTGGCAGCCATATGGATCGTTGTTGTTTTTTTCATTACCATGGTAACTGCAAGTGGTTGTTAAAGGAGACTATCAGGACATTGTTTTCTCTCTGAGTCTGTGTCTCTCTTTTGCACTCAGGTCAGAAGCACTGGGGCACTTCTGGGTTGAAAGGAATAGCTGGTGACCTCTGGGGAGCTGAGTGAATGACAGAGCTCAAGCCTGCCATACAGCAGCACTTGGATCTCAAATGTGGGGTGGCTAACCTCCATCCTAGCATCCTAACAACTTGAGTTATCATGCTCCTAGGACAGGGGTAGGCAACCTTGGCTCTTTTATGACTTGTGGACTTCAACTCCCAGAATTCCTGAGCCAGCCACGCTGAGGGAAAAGAGAGAGGTTTCCAAGTTGAGCCATGCTGGCTCAGGAATTCTGGGAGTTGAAGTCCACAAGTCATAAAAGAGCCAAGGTTGCCTACCCCTGTCCTAGGACATTGCTAAACAAGGACCTCCCGTCATTATTTTGTTTATATAATATTTTATTGGCTTTCCAATTTTACATTTAAGTATTTGAAAAGCAACGTAGTGGCAGGGTTAAACAATAATTCAATAGCATAAAGTTCAGTACCGATCTCAGGTTACATCATCAAATATTTCTTCTCTTTTTCCCTTCATCAAGTTAGTACGTTTCTGATTAAATCAACTCAATAAAAACATCATTGTTACATTTATCAATACATTTTGAACTTACACATATTTTAATTCATCTGGGTATAACAATCCATGTCCTGTTATTAATTTTTACTTAATTGTTAAATTCTCACCAATATTCCAATCAACCTTTAAAATCCATAATTTTCAAGCTCTAGGTAACCAAGGTTTCCCTTATCTCACTGCATAAAAAAACTATAATATCCAGAGTACACGTTTCACCTGTTTAAATGTAAGCTTATTCTATTTCTTAAAGATTTTCTATTTCCCGCCATACTAAATTTTCTGGTTAATAATCAAATATCCCCTTTTAGTAGATCATAGCCATCATACATATTGCCTGGGTTAATTAATAAGTCAAACATATTCCTGATAGTTAATTTTTATTTCCCTTTCAATCCTAATTTTTCAATATTGTACAAATCAGAGCCTTATTTCCCACTACTTTCCAACTATATTAAATCTAATCACCCAAATTCCCCTTATCTCAGCCTCTCCTTTTAACCTTCTAATTAACAAGGTAGACTCCCCTCTAATGAATCAAATCCCCAATCTTCAATCTTATTCTAGCTTTCTTCCTTTGCCAATTAGGCTTCCATATCAACGCTTTTAGATCACCCAGTGGGTCTCCCTCCGTTTTCATGTGTATCAGAGGAGACCAATTGATTGCCAGTTTTCTGGGAGGACTGGGCCGTTTGTATTCATTATCAGTGACAGCGAACCTTTTAGAGACCGAGTGCCCAAACTGCAACCCCAAACCCACTTATGTATCATCGGGTGCCGGGTGGGCATGACCCATTAGGTGGGTGTGGCCAATTGGGTGGCGTGGCCAATTGGGTGGCCATGGCTGCAGTGGAAATGGCAGACTGGGTGGGACTAAAAAGTTCAATCATTTCCAACTTTGCGAGACCTTTTTTTCCCCCATGAGAAGTTGAAATTGATTGATTGATTGAACCTTATTCTTTTTTTGCACACGGGAGCGAAGGCCTAAAGCAAAAAGGTTTTATAAAACCCAGCTGAAGGCCTAGGACTGGGGAAGGGCGCTCGTGCCCACAGAGAGGGCTCTGGGTGCCACCTGTGGCACGTCTGCCATAGGCTCACCACCACCACATTAGATTGTCCTGTAATTGAACCAGCCTTGGTGGAGCAGTGGGCTAATGCCTCCTTTAGTAACACCAGCTGCCTGCAATTAGTGCAGGTTCGAGTCCCACCAGGCTCAAGGTTGACTCAGCCTTCCATTCTTCCGAGGTAGGTAAAATGAGGACCCAGATTGTTGGGGGCAATAAGCTGACTTTGTAACAATGCCGCTTGGGGGGGGGGGGGAAAGCCCTAATAAGCAGGCATATACATAGAATGAAGGCTATTGCTAAGCACATTGATTTGTGCTTTAGATTGTAAGCCGCCCTGAGTCTTCGAAGAAGGGTGGGATATAAATGGGATTAAAAATAATAATAATAATAATAATTCCAATCCCTGGACCTCCCATCATTTAAGCCTGTCCTAAAATCCATGCATGACTTGGTTACATCGGTGAAAGTCGAGGGCTGCCAAGGGGTATAAGGGAGGGGGGAGTAAGGAGCTTGATGGTAGTAGCAGAGGGGTGACTCTTTGGCAGTGATGGGATTCAGCCAGTTCGCACCATTTCGGCAGAACTGGTAACTAAGTTTTTTGTTGGCCAGGCCCAAACTGGACTTCTGGAAGTGGCATCCACACAAAGAACCGGTGGTTCACATATTTGAATCCCACCACTGCTCTTTGAGTAATGTCTTCAGTAACCAAGAGTTTCTTTGATCAATGTTTCTAGTTCTTGGAAGTAACAAAGCCAGTTCTCCATGAGGGCTGTGGAGTCTGATAAGAGCTGGTTCAAACCTGCCAAGGACAAGGATGGCCCATCAATTTCTGAACTTTAGTTACTTGCAAACTCATCACGGCGGGGTAAACGGAGCTCCATATAATATGACAGGGTGTCAAAACCCATTTCTATTTTATTTCATTTCATTTCTATTTCATCCCACCTCTCTTGGGTTTTGCCATGCTTCCAAGGGGGGCGGGGGGGGGGAAACGTGCCTGCAGGGCATTGCTTTCACTTTCTCCCCTCACTACAGTGTAATCCCTTATTTTGTTTATTGGGTCTGTATCCTGTTTCCTGCGTTTGATCTCTCTCTCTCTGAACACTATCTTTTAAACTGTCAATTAAGAACAACGAGGAGATAGGAATCTAACCTCAATGCCTGGATTTTGTCTGCGCTCCCAGAGAAGGTGTGAGGAGCCGCCGACCTCGCATGAGCTGGAGACGGGCCGATATTATCTTCTCGGTTCCCACAATGGACTTAACACTTGGGGATTGGCTATCCCACATGGTGTGTGTGTGTGTGTGTGTGTGTGTGTGTGTGTGTGTATCTATGTGGTGGGGTCCTGCTTGGGGACACTATAATCTACTGCGTTGCGTGGGAAATCTCAGATCCTGTCTATTATGTCTGCTATCTCCTACTCTTAATAAAAGTTCCTGCTTGGAAGACATTGTTTCCAAGAGTTCTCCTTTCTTAAGATGTGGGCTTGAAGTGGGTCCTGACACAGGGAGCGTTAGCAAGATCATACTAAGAAGAGCAGGTGGATGATTTTTTTGTTTCCTGCCTAGCAAAGGCCTCATTCTTCAGGCTTCTGGGCCCTCACCCGGGGCACGAGCCGCACCAGGAAGGGCTTGCAATGAATAAGAAATCGAAAAGATCCCTGGAGGTCAGGAAGGCATCCGGCTGACACGGGCAAGATTTGGAAATCTCGCAGGATGTAAGCAAGGAAGAGGAACGACTCCATGCGGGCTAAGGCTTCCCCCAGGCACACCCGTGCCCCACAGCTGAATGGCACCAGATTCCGTCGGGCCTCAACGGAGGCTTCACCCTGCAGGAATCTCTCTGGAGAGAAGAAAGAGACCAGTCAGATTAAACAAGGACAGCCAGTTTGCTCTAGTGGTGAGGGCGCCAGATTGCAAACCAGGAGGTTGCAAGTTCTAATCCAGCTTTTAGGTATGAAAACCAACTTTAAGCTCATCCCACTCTCTAAGCCCAACCCACTTTACAGGGTTGTTGTTGTGGGGAAAATTAGAGGAGGAGGAAGGAAGGAATATTGAATGTGTTTGCCGCCTTTAGTTATGCATAAAAATAATAAGGCAGGGATAAATAAATGAATGAATGAACAAACAAGTAAATAAATAAATAATATAAAATTAAATAAAACTAGGAAGGAAAGAAATCCCATATCTTAAAAGTTTTTATAATTGGAAAACATGGGGTTAGAGCAGGGGTGTCAAACTCATTTTCATTGAGGGCCGCATCAGCACTGCAGTTGCCTTTAGGGGGGCTGGGTGGGTATGGCCAGGGTGGGCGTGGCCTACTGGATGGGCGTGGCCAGAGTGCGTATGGCCTACTGGGTGGGCCTGGCCAGCTCTACATCGTTCGCCTCAAGGGTGCCTATGGGGTGGCCTGGGCAGGAGTGGGACAGATCTGAGGGTCTCTGGCAGAAGGAGGGTCTCTGGGCCAGGATCAAGGCAGCGGGGGCCGTTCCCTCACTGTTTCCAGGATGGCTTTGCGGGCCGCATGAAACTACTTCGCGGGCCGGATCTGGCCCTCGGGACTTGTGTTTGACATGTCTGGGTTAGAGGCTTGGATGGGGCAAGATAGATAGATAGATAGATAGATAGATAGATAGATAGATAGATAGATAGATAGATAGATAGAT
>JAKJMR010018123.1:27498-43454 GCA_024449315.1 Daboia siamensis | reverse complement strand
GAAGGAAGGAAGGAAGGAAGGAAGGAAGGAAGGAAGGAAGGAAGGAAAGTGAATTTGCAAGTTATTAAAGTTCAAATCTACTGTATGTACAGAACTGGTTCTTAACAGAATCTACATTGCTCATGGAGAATTTGCTTCATTACTTTAAAGAACTAGTAACTTTAATCAAAAGTACTGCTTTTGGCTGAAAACACAGCATCAAAGAGGCCTTCCTGCACCCATTGAGTTAAGAGCTATTGCACAATAAAACAAGCCAACTCACACTGAGCTTGTCGATCAGATGGTCGGCAGTTTGGTGGGTTGAATTCCAAGTGCCGTGTAACAGAGTGAGCGCCTGTTACTCGTCCCAGCTTCTGCCAACCTAGCAGTTCGAAAGCACGTAAAAATGCAAATAGAAAAATAGGGACCACTATGGTGGGAAGGTAACAGCGTTCCGTGCGCCTTTGGCATCTAGTCATGCCGGCCACATGACCACGGAGACGTCCTTGGACAAGCACTGGCTCTTCGGCTTTGAAATGGAGATGAGCACCGGCCCCTAGAGTCGGAAACGACTAGCACGCATGTGTGGGGGAACCTTTACCTTTACCTTTAAAGTTCAAATCTATGTACAGAACTGGTTCTTAACAGAATCCACATTGCTCATGGAGAATTTGCTTCATTACTTTAAAGAACTAGTAACTTTAATCAAAAGTACTGCTTTTGGCTGAAAACACAGCATCAAAGAGGCCTTCCTGCACCCATTGAGTTAAGAGCTATTGCACAATAAAACAAGCCAACTCAGGACATGGAGTCTGCATTTTCTAAACCAGCGGCCCCCAACCTTTTGGGCACCAGGGACCAGTTCTGTGCACAGCGGCTTTTCTGCTGATCAGTGAGTGCATAATTTTGCATGCTGCCTGCATCCTACAGATGGGGCTTCGGTGGTTTTCTGCAGCCTGGTTTCCGGCATGCCACAGACTGAGGATTGGGGACCCCTGCTCTAAATAGCTCCAGTAAAGGAACTAGTTAGTCATTTTTGCATTTTTAGGAAGTTTCTCTCTATGTTTAGGTGAAATCTGCTTCCCCATAATTTCCCTGTGTGAAACGTGGCTCAGGTTTCCAAAGACAAACAAACTTACTTGGGATTCCAGGAATAGAGTTTTGTTGAGATTATAACTTTTGCAGAAGTTGGTGGTCTTAAACTCTCGCAGGAGATCAAGCCACATCTATAATTTTTAAAAGCACATATTTATACCTTTTCGGCACGCTAGTTTCTCCCCCCACTATAGCACTCAAGCCCACCTGCTAATCCCGATCAGCCAATCCGAGACGCCTAAACAGAATAAATTTTTGTTCCTCACCTCCCAGGAAAAAGGCCCTTGCATTTGCTGTACTTCTTAACCATAACTTTTAGCTGGCATAAGCTCTATCTTTATTTTTGTGTTTCCTCTGCTTGGGGTTATGTCTAGTTTCCTATGACCTACTTTTCTGTCTAAAATCACAGCAACTATCTTCCCTGTGTCAGAGCTCCTACTTTTAAAAGCTTAAGTTACTCCATTTTATAACTGTTAAACTCACTCCTTAAATTTTAGCTAGGGTTATTGAGATTACACATTTCATTAAGCAATTTCTAATACATTTTTATTTCTTACGCCCCCTAGCCTGCTTTCATAGACCTTGAAATTTGTCAGCATGTTTCCCTATCTTCTCTTCTAAAGATAACTTTTATCTTTAACTTCCATCTTCTAAGGATAAACTTCTAAACCTGAGGACATCAAATGATTCCGGGGATGGCTCAAGGTCATCCAGCTCCTTCTCCATCCAGAGCAAAAGCATTTATAGTTCTTTTTATATTTCTATTTTTATTACACTGTGAGCTATCCGGAGTCACTTTGGATAGCAAGACAGGCGGTACCTAAATTTAATAAATATAAAGAGAAAAAAAAATCTCCACCAATCTGGAAAAATTCTTATTTATGAAATGCCTATAAAGCAGGGGTGTCAAACTCAATTTCATTGAGGGCCACATCAGCATGGCGGTTGCCCTCAGGGGGCCGGGTGGGCGTGGCCTACTGGGTGGGCGTGGCTAAAGTACGTATGGCCTACTGGGTGGGCGTGGCCAGCTCTACGTCGTTGGCATCAAGGGTGCCTATGGGGGCCTGGGCAGGAGTGGGACAGATCTGAGGGTCTCTGGGCCAGGGCCAAGGCAGTGGGGGCCGTTCCCTCACTGTTTCCAGGATGGCTTCGCGGGCCGCATGAAACCACTTGGCGGGCCGGATCCGGCCCCCGGGCCTTGTGTTTGACACGTCTGCTATAAAGCCATCCGACAAGGGAAAATAATCTGGAAATCGTCTTGTTTTCCCGTTTAAAGCCCTGTCCTAAAATGACATGCTGCAAAGTTTTTAAAAATCCAAGAAAAAAACTGTGAAAAGAAGGAAGTTTGGGAAACAAGCATGGCAGCCCAAGCAGAGGCAAAAGAAAACAAAACAGCCTCGGGAACGCGATGCCGCTATTTTTTTTGGAAGACTAAAAATTCCACGAAGAGCTAGGTTTTAGCTGAACTTCCCCCAACGCCTCCTTGTTTACCCCCAACACCCCCCAACACAGCTCTGCCCCCTCCCCACCAAAAAAACTCAGGAAGTACCTTTCTTTCCACACTGGAGGCGGTAGATGGGTCCATAATGCTGGGCTAACTGGAGGAAGTGGACTGGCAGGTCGGCGTGCAGCAGGTGGTGCAGACTGCCCACTAAAGGCCAAGCTGGGGGGCCTGGGAGCTCCCACGGTTGCTTCCTCCAGCTCAGCCATCCCTGAAGGCACCTCAGGAAAGCCGCAGCCAGGAAGACCAAGATCAAGAATCCAGCCCAGAGCATTGTTAAATGGGCCAGGTGAGGCTCCTTGCATTTAAGGGCAAGTCTATTCAAAGTAGGGGTAGGGAGGAGGACAGGAGACTCTGCCTCGTGTCAAAACCACCCACCAGCTGCCCTTATTCCACTTCTCCAGAGCTGCAGGGCAGGGTGCCACCCAGTTCTCTCCAAAAAAAATAAAAAACAAAATGCAACTGTCAACATGGAGGCCAGCTCAGACCCCCCTCCCCCCTGCCCCATCCTTGAAACGAGGACAGATTAATGGTCTGAGAATGTCCCTTTTCTCCTTGACTTAGCCATAACAAGTGTTGAAAGGGCCCGTTCTGCAGAGCCTCCGAAGGACGAGATCCATGTCGTAAAGGAAAATTGGGTTTTCTTTTTTTGTTGTTTTTCTCCTTTTTTCAAGCTCTCTTCCCCACCCATCCCTCCCTCAAATAAACATGGGCACTGTTGCAACTCAGGGATTACTGAGATTCGACTACTAACCCATCCCTCTCCATTGGGCATACTGGCTGGGCAGCGGCAGATGGTAACGTTGCCCATCTGGAAAAGTCCCCAAAGGTGTTTCCCCCCCCCCCCCCCCAAAAAAAAAGGCAACTGGACTTTGGGTTTTTTTTGTTTTTGAAGATGTTTAGCTTCTCATCCAAAAAATGTCTTCAAGGAAAAACAAAGCCCAGTTGTCTTTTGGGGGGGGGAAAGCACCTTTGGGACAACCACGGCCTGAATCTCCCTAACCATCTGGAAAAGAAAGAGGTGCTTGCACCCATTATATTTACAGCATAGGTAGTCCTCAATTTCTAACCCCAGTCGAGCTCAAAATTTCTGTTGCTTAGCAAGACAATTGCTATTTTGCCCCATTTTACAACCTTTCTTGGCACAATTGTTAAGCGAATCGCTGCAACGGTTAAGTTAGTAAGGCAGCTGTAAAGTGCATTTGACTTTCCCATTGACTTTCCTTGACAGAAGGTCACAAAAGGGGATCACGTGGTCCCGGAAACTGCAACCGTCATAAAGATGAGACAGTTGCCAAGCCTCTCAACTTTGATCACATGACCCCTGGGAATGCTGCAACAGTCGTAAGTGTGAAAAACGGTCGTAAGTCACTTTTTTCAGTGCCACTGTAACTTCGAACAGACAGGGAACAAACTGCTATCAATCAAGGACTAGGGGTAGAATTGCTAAGACACATCAGGTGAGCGATGGGAATCCTTAGCTATACTGTTGATTTTTGCCCTAAATTCCGCTTGGTTCACTTTTTTTTTTTTTTTGCGGATTTCCATGCTGATGGATGCAATTCTAGAATTTCTCCTTGTAGCTTATCAGAAGTGAAACGGTATTTCCACACTGTAATTTATTGTTTTGCAGAAACTCTCTACATTGGGGTGGGGATGGGTTGGTGTCCAAGGTCCTTCTCTGTTTAACTCTGTCGTTTCTGAGCCTTTCTTGGCAGCTGGTGGTCCTCTCCCTAAACAATTCACTAGGAAAGAGAGGGCTGGATTGATCTATTGAATGAATAACTACTACTACTACTACTACTACTACTACTACTACTACTACTACTACTATTGAAAAAGACAAACTAGAAACAAAAATTAAGCAAGAAAATGGCAAGAGAACACCTATCCGACCTTGATGAATATAAATAACCGGAAACTGACAGATTACATCCAAGAGTTCTGAAGGAGCTGACAGATGTTATCTCAGAACCGTTGCACCACATCTTTAAAAAATCCTGGAGCACCAGGGAAGTACCTGAGGATTGGAAAAGGACTGAAGATGGCTCCCATCTTCAAGAAAGGAAAAAAAACGGACCCAGGAAACTACAGACCAATCAGCTTAACCTCAATACCTGGGAAGATCCTGGAAAAGATAATCAAAAACAGATCTGCGAACAACTAGAAGCAAACAAAGTTATAACCAGTAGCCAGCAGGAGTTTGTCAAAAACAGATCATGCCAAACCAATCTTATTCCATTCTTCGATAAAGTGACTAAACTAGTAGACCAGCAAAATTCTGTGGACATTGTATACGTAGACTTCAGTTAGGCATTTGACAAAGTAGACCACAACCTGCTGCTTAGTAAGCTAGAAAAAGGTAGATAGATAGACAACATCACCACCAGATGGATCTGTAGCTGGCTGACAAACCGTACTCAGTGAGTAGTCCTCAATGGCACTACATCCACATGGAGAAAGGTAAGCACTGGGGTACCACAAGGCTCTGTCTTAGGCCCAGTGCTCTTCAATATCCTCGTCAATGACTTAGATTAGATGAGGGAATTGAAGGGGAACTCATCAGATTTGCTGATGACACTGAACTGGCAAGAATAGTCAACACCCCAGAAGACAAGCTCAGGATCCAAAAAGTTCTTGACAAAGTGGAACAATGGGTCCAATCCAACAAAATGAGTTCTACTGTGGAGAAGAGCAAAGTTTTACATTTAGGTAGGAAAAGTCAAATGTGCAAGTACAGATTAGGCGAGACCTGGCTCAAAAACAGCAACTGTGAGAAGGACCCTGGAGTCCTAGTGGACGATCACTTGACTATGAGCCAGCAGTGTGCAACAGCAGCCAAAAAAGCTAATACAATCCTGGCTTGTATAAAGAGGCATAGAATCAAGATAACGCAAAGTATTAGTACCGCTTTAGACCACACCCGGAATACTGCAACCAATTTTGGTCACCATACTACAAAAAAGATGTTGAGACCTTGGAAAAAGCTCAGAGAAGAGCAACTGAAACGATCAAAGGCCTGGAGACTAAAACAGGACGTGAGTTTGGCTAGTCTAAAGAAAAGAAGAAATATGGGTGACATGATAGCAGCATTCCAGTATTTGAGAGGCTGCCACAGAGAAGAGGGGGTCAAATTATTCTCCAAAGCACCAGAGGGAAGTACAAAAAACTGATCAAAGAGAGAAACCACCTGGAATTAAGGAGAAACTGCCTAACAGTGAGGACAATTAACTAGTGGGAAAGCTTTCCTTCAGAAATCATGGGCACCCCATCACTGGAGGTTTTTAAAAGATTAGAAAATTACTTGTCTGAAATGGTATAGGTCAGGGGTGTCAAACTCCATTTCCTTGAGGGCCGCATCAGCATTGCGGTTGCCCTCAGGGGGCCGGGTGGGTGTGGCCAGGGTAGGCGTGGCCTACTGGGTGGGCATGGCTAAAGTGCATATGGCCTGCTGGGTGGGCGCGACCAGCTCTACATCATTCGCATCAAGGGTGCCTATGGGGGCCTGGGCAGGAGTGGGACAGATCTGAGGGTCTCTGGCAGAAGGAGGGTCTCTGGGCCAGGGCCAAGGCAGTGGGGGCTGTTCCCTCACTCTTTCCAGGATGGCTTCACGGGCCACATGAAACCACTTCGCGGGCCGGGTCTGGCCCCCGGGCCTTGTGTTTGACATGTCTGGTATAGGTTCTCCTGCTCAAGCAGGGGGTAGACTAGAAGATCTCCAAGGTCCCTTCCAGCTCTATTCCATTCTATTCGGAAAGAATCTTGGAGGTCTCCTAGTCCAATCACCTGCTCAGGCAGGAAATACTATACCATTTCAGACAAATTGTTGTCCAATCTCTTCTTCATAACCTCCAGTGTTGATGCATCCACAACTTCTGGAGGCAAGTTGTTGGAAAGTTTTATTTAAGCTTTTGCAAAAGCTGGTGTACCCTTGTACCTGCAAGTAAAGGGCCACACTGAATCCATTTCAGCATTGATTTTTATACCCTATCCCATGTATTAACGCCACATCCTTCCTAGCTGGACCAGTTGATAAGTCTAGTTTAGTCACGTGATTTCCAACCGCCTGGCAACAATTACAATTATCAAACCCTCCAATTATTAGATCAAAAGCCCCTTTTGTTCCTGTGTTATCTTCCCCTTCCTTGTCTGTGGCATGATTTGTAACATCCCGCTAACTAAGGGTGTAGTTTATCTACAAGGTTGAACTGCTACTCAAACTGGATAATTGGAATTGTAAAAGATTTATGTCTTCCCTTGTTTATCTATAAAATTGCCTGTTTTTCACCTAAAAGTTATGTCTGTAACAGAGTTCATGTTTTGGTTAAACATGGCCACTCTTTGGTTCACAGTTATACTTTAACTCTTGGCAGTTTTTATATAAAAAAAACAAACCCTATGTAAATTGAATGTTATTCATAGACTACATGCTATTCTACAATAGTGCACACTGAAATGTATTGGACTTGTTTTGTTAACACGTGGTATTGCTGGGAGGCTATTTGAGCAGGGAAGCTAGCTAACGGCTCCCAGCTCCTCAGACAACCCATCTCCAGCACTGCTATTGGTTGCCCCTAGGGCGGCAATAGGTTGCTTCAAACCTATTGGCCGCCGCCTAGGGGCCAGAGTATAAATTGCTGCATCTGCAGCCCTGTTCTCTAGTTCAGATCCTGCAAGCAATAAACCACGATCTTAGCTGAACTCACTTGCCTCTTCATTTCTGCGCAACGAACCCAGTACACAACAGATGCTATTCTAAAAATATTCTTTGAGTCAGTGTATATCGTTCCTCTCTACTCCTCCAGCTTACTACATCTCCTTTCCTAAAAAGATACCTTAGCTAAGTGCCTCTATGTGCCTATTCCTTTATCAGAAATGGAAAATTTCAACATGTACACTTATTGTGTACCTCACAGTAAGGAATGCTGTTTGCTGTCAGTTTATATTCTGGTGTCTTTCCTGTCTGTGTGGGTGGGGGCGGTCTTAGGGATTCCTTGGTTGGGCTGTTTACTAATGCTTCTTTGACAGTTTCTTGATTGGGCATTGCTTACTTAATTGTTGGTCTGACTAACAATCCACTAACAATACACACACACACACACACACACAAACTTTTTTTTTATGCACCTGGTCGGCCCAAATGTGGGAAGAAAGCTTTTGCCCATGTCAGTCCCAATCTAGGGCTATCCCCAGCAGCAGTCGCTATTGCGATAATCATTTTTATGTTAAATTTGGATTGCCAACAAAGAGTTAAAGGGAAACTGCTATAGCTATTTTGAGCTTTTTAGCTCTCATCAGCCAGCTATACCCTTCTGAGATTCGAAACTGGGCTGCTTGCACCTTAGGCACATTTGGGCCAACTGGGTGCATCAAAAAAACAGTTAAGTCGTATATATAAGAGAAAATTCTTTTTTATTGCTGAGCTTTCATCCACAAGCTGTTGACATCAAGGGCTGAATGATAAGGGAGTCAGTACATACACTTGTATGGCAGTTATAACGTTCAAATTGTGGAATGTGGGTGTGGCCTGTCCGTGACAAGCTCGCTCGTTTATAATCACAGTGGTTCCGGCTTTGCTGGAAAAGGCTGGTCTCTGGTTGATTTTTAAAAGTCGCGCCTAGAAGCTGCTTGGCGCGTATCAGCTGTTAGGCGTGTAAGTCTCGTTGTGCCGCGTGTAGTCAGGCTCTTCATTTGAAGTAGAGTCAAGGAAGTCATCTTGTTCCCTTGCGTGCAGTCGTCGCAGGCTTGATTGGTGCTTTGGAGAATAGATCGACCCCCCTCTTTTCTGTGGCAGCCCTTCAAATACTGGAACACTGCTATCATGTCATTCCTAGTCATAATAAAACAGAATCTTGTACTCTAACCCTTTTATCTTTACGTATACTGCAGAAGAACTTGTTTGTCATGTTTCTGCCCCAACTGTTGTTTCCTTTATCTCATTGTCCTCACTATCCAGTCAGAGCTGAATCTCAGAAGGGTATGGCTGGCTGATGAGAGCTAAAAAGCTCAAAATAGCTATACCAGAAGAAACGTCTTGGATGAGAAGTGAAACGTCTTCAAAGTTTTCCTTGGAAACTTTGGAAGTCCAGTTATCTTTTGAAAAATCACCTTTGGGTCTTTATAGAATACTGGCTCCCTCAGCTAAGAAATGGAGATGAGCACCAATCGGTAGAGTTGGACATGACTGGACAGGGGAAATCTTTACCTTTTTCTTTTGGGATTACATTTGATCCATCACAGATCTGGGGCAAAACCAGATCACTTCATTGATTCTTGGTTTGGAACATCACCATTATCCCAGAGTCTTGTCCTAAGACTTGTCCATAGACCTTTAGCTATGCACTTTGGGATGAACACTCTTGGAATGGTGAGGGAGTATGAATGGATTTCCAGAAAACATTGCAAACTACAGGAACCATTTGTGCTGCAGTCTGACATTCAGAAAACACAGACCCAACCCCATCAGCCTGCGCCTGTCTTCAACAGTGAAGGGACGCAGGGCAGAAAACATCCTGCAGCCAAGAAGGCTCCACACCCATTTGCACCACTCAGGTGACCCTGAGGACACAGGTAAACCTCCAAATGGCTTCAACAACTCTCTAATTTAGACTGCAAATGACCAGCTGTCTGCAAGGAGTATAAATCCTTCCATTCCCCACCATCTAGTCAGAGCTGAAGAAGCTTCTTGGATGAGAAATGAAACGTCTTCAAAGAAAAACAAGAAAGTCCAGTTGCCTCCTGAAAAAAACACCTTTGGGGCAACCATGACCTGGATGTCTGAGAATCTCGATAGACATCCCAGAGTCTTCTGCTCCTGCTCAATAACAAGAACTAGAGATTAATATCTCGGGTCCCTGCCATGCTGGGAGAAAAGGGGTAAAAAAGGGTGGCATCTGTGGATAACCAGGTGCTGTATGGGCCCGGGGTTCTATTATGTCTTCTGCTCCATCTCTTGGTGCTATGACTCTTCGTTGAAGATCTACTGGTAGTTCTTCCATTCCTAAATGGTTATTTGACATCAGTCACAGTTTATAGATACAGTAGATTTCAAATGCTCTGCTAAAACTGAAGACTCCATTTAGGACGGGGAAAACTTGAGCAAGGGGTTGGACTAGAAGACCTCCAAAATTCCTTCCAACTCTGTTATTCTGAGATACTGGTCTTCTGGGTCTACTTGGATTAAGCAAAAGAGCTTTATCTGAACTATTAAGGCAGATCTACACTACTCATAGAGGGACGCGGTGGCCGAGTGGGTTAGGACGCTGAGCTTATCGATCAGAAGGTCGGCAGTTTGGCGGGTCGAATCCCAAGTGCCGCGTAACAGAGTGAGCGCCTGTTACTCATCCCAGCTTCTGCCAACCTAGCAGTTCGAAAGCACGTCAAAATGCAAGTAGAAAAATAGGGACCACTCCGGTGGGAAGGTAGCAGTGTTCCGTGCGTCTTTGGCGTCTAGTCATGCCAGCCACATGACCACGGAGACGTCCTCGGACAAGCGCTGGCTCTTCGGCTTTGAAACGGAGATGAGCACCGGCCCCTAGAGTTGGAAACGACTAGCACGCATGTGCGGGGGAATCTTTACCTTTACCTTTTACACTACTCATATTCTCCCCCAATCTCTTTCAAACTATTCTCCAACACGCGCAGACATACATGTAACCTGAACACACAAGTGGGATTTTGTGATGACGCCCTAGGCGAGGGCATGAGGAAGCTTGTGCGTATCAAAGACCAGATAAGATTTTGAAAAACAATGGTTTACCATCAAATAAGCAAGCTGAAATCAGACATTAGGGGAATTAGAATTATACTGTATATTAAACTGGGCATGCCAACAGATCAGTGGCATTAGAATCAGGATGTACAGTAAAACAGGGGTCTTCAAACTTGGCCCTTTTATGACTTGTGGACTTCAACTCCCAGAATTCCTCAGTTCAGCGTGCCTGATATAAAGCAGCAAAACCCAGGGAAAATAAAGTTAGCCTTTGAGAGAGTTGGACAAAGATAAATAGCATTTATACCAAAAGGCAGCATGTAACTATTTTGCAGAGGGGAGGGATGGAGGAAAAAATATTTTAGAACAGTGTTTGCCCTAAATAAAAGAAAGAGAAAAAGGGCAGCCACAAATAAAATTAAGGATTGTTCAGTTCTTGAGAGAAACAGTGCAGATTTGATCAGGAACAAGTAGTCCTCATGACTGGTTGCTTAACAACCATTTGAAGTCACACCTCAAAAGGTACTTATGACCTGCTTCAAAAGTTCCAACAGCCAAATCTCCATGCCCGCGCCCCCATAGTCACGTGACTGCAATTTGAATGCTTGGCATTTACAGCTCTTTGCAGTATCCTGCAGTCATGTAACAATTTACAATGTTTTCGCCGAAAATTGGCATTTATTTCCAGTTTTTGCCAAAAATTCCCCAGGGCAAACATGGTGTAATAAGATGGAGGTTTGTTGTCACTGTGAGTTGGGGGGGGGGAGCACGAAGGGAGGCTCAGCTAATCTCAATGTATACATGGTTGACAATAAAGGTTTTTTATTCATTAACAATTATGAAATGCACTTAACGAGCACAGTGATTTGCTTAACAGCAGCTGCCAAAAAATTGTAAAATCGCATCAGTCACGATGGCCTGCTTTCCCAGAATCAGAAGAGTTGGAAGGGACCTTGGAGGTCTTCTAGTCCAACCCCCTGCTCAAGCAGGAGATACAGAACCCTTTCAGAAAGATGGCTGTGCAATCTTTGCTTAAAAACCTCCAGTGACGGAGCACCCACAACTTCTGAAGGCAACTGGTTAATTGCCCTCACTGTTACAGTAGGAAGTTTCTCCTTAGTTCTAGGCTGCTTCTCTCTTTGATTAGTTTCCATCCATTGTTCCTCGTCTTGCCTTCTGGTGCTTTGGAAAATAAGTTGATCCCCTCCTCTTTGTCGCAGCCCCTCAAATACTGGGACACCCCTAGTCCTTCTTTTCTCTAAGCTGGCCATACCCAATTTCTGCAACTGTTCTTCATGTGTTTTTGTCTCCAGGCCCTTAATCATCTTAGTTGCTCTTCTTTGCACTTTTTCCAAAGTCTCAACATCTTTTTTGTAATATGGTAACCAAAACTGGATGCAGGATTCCAGATGGGGCCTTACTAAGGCTTTATAAAGCAATACTAATATTTCACGTGATTTGGATTCTATGCTTCTTGTTTATACGGCCAAGGGTTATATTAGCATTTTTGGCTGCTGCCAAATTTGTGACTATCACAATTTATGACTGAAATGTGCAGCGACCATTATGGTCATAAGTTAAGGACCATCTGTAAAGAGCAGAATCGAGGGTCATTTTAACGGAAGGAGCTGCGGAAAGACCTTGGGCACAAAGATGCATTTGGTAACGGCGTCGTCGTGGTAGAGAAATAACAGAAACAGAGTAGTTATGTGTGAATCGTAAGAAATAGGAATTACTTCAGGAGTGTTTCTGTTCAGCTGCTGGTTCGGATATGATGAAAATTCTTTCATTAAAAAAAAGGTGGATGGAGTAAGTAAAGTAAATATGGCAAAGCCCATAACTCCCAGCCAGCAGGGAATCATGGGATTCGACATTCCTGGAAACGAACATCAAATAATGAACCAAAGAAGGGAAGGGGAAAGGATGGTCAGTGAGCAATATCCCGAAGAACAATAAGCCTAAAAGATTTTATTTTAAACACTGAAATGCAAAAATACAGGGCAAATTTTAAAACAGGAAGCAATTTTTCAGTCTCCATCGTTGGCACAAGGCTGTGTTCGAAGCAGAGACGGCAGAAGAGCTTTAAACATGGGTTACTGTATGACACTTGTCCTTCCTTGTTTGTTCTCTCGTCTTTTGGACCCATCACTGCTGACCTTCCCAGCAGGGCGGTGGGGAGAAGAGATCAACCTCTTTGGAAATTCTAGCAAGAGGAAGGGGCCAGGCTGAGGCACACAATCCATGGAATAGGCGGTGTAAATTCGGTCGTCTCCTCCTCCAAAGCAGTTGCGGGGTGCTCCCCTGCAGCTTTGGGGCCTCATTTAAAGTACCTTTTCAGACAGGACAGACAGGGGAACGGAGCTAGCCCAAACCCTGATCGATGCCACGGATCCGTCGAGCTAACTGGATGTCCCTGGGATGGAGAGTGACCCGCTTGGCATGGATGGTACACAGGTAGGCATCTTCCATAAGATGCACCAAAAAGGCTTCAGCTGCCTTGGGAGAGAGAAACACAAAGAGACAGTGAAAAGAAGGAAGGAAGGAAGGAAGGAAGGAAGGAAGGGAGGGAGGGAGGGAGAGAGAGAGAGAGAGAGAGAGAGAGAGAGGACATACAGTACATATAGGGTTAATTTGGGAGCATTTTTTAACCCCTCCTGGCAGGTTGCACTTTGTTTCCTCTCTCGAGCTGGCAGAAAACTCTCCTTGCTCTACATTTGCTGCCTCCATTACCAATCCATCTTCCGCCTGTGTGGTCTTCTGATGTTCCTCCAAAGTAACGGGCAGGGACATACAATGCCCTTGGCACCAAATTGTCCTGGGCAGAGAATGGCCAGTTTGAAGTGGTTTGTGCTCAAATGGTACAGAATGTGACGATAGACTCAGAGGGAAGAGTTTTGGGGCAGAAGGGGGAAGAGGCAGGAAGAGAGACAGAGAGATAGAGTTGGTGCTGAGGGAAAATGGGAGGATAGAACGAGGAGGATTTGTTTTTGTGTGTGTGTGTATAAAGTTTTTTATTTTATTTTTTCTCTACATACATACGTTAAGTTTTTCAAACAACATGCGAGCTGGGTTCATAACACGCGGATACATATACAAATTCTACTCTTTGTTTCTCTCTTCCAACGATTTATAAAATAAATTCCAGCTTTTAGAATGAGGAGGATTTGTATTAGATAAATATCCAATAAATAGATTAGATTGAGGAGAGTGGAGTGGAGTGGAGTGGAGTGGAGTGGAGTGGAATGGAATGGAATGGAATGGAATGGAATAGAATAGAATAGAATAGAATAGAATAGAATAGAATAGAAGGAAAGGAAAGGAAAGGAAAGGAAAGGAAAGGAAAGGAAAGGAAAGGAAAGGAAAGGAAAGGAAAGGAAAGGAAAGGAAAGGAAAGGAAAGGAAAGGAAAGGAGGAGTAGAGTAGAGTAGAGTAGAATATTTTATTTTATTTTATTTTTTTATTACATTTATATCCCGCCCTTCTCCGAAGACTCAGGGTGGCTTACAAACTTAGCAGTAGCCTTCATTCTATGTATATGCCTGCTTATTAGGGCTTTCACACACACACCCAAGCGGCATTATTACAAAGTCAGCTTATTGCCCCCAACAATCTGGGTCCTCATTTTACCTACCTCGGAAGGATGGAAGGCTGAGTCAACCTTGAATAGAGTAGAGTAGAGTAGAGCAGAGCAGAGCAGAGCAGAGCAGAGCAGAGCAGAGCAGAGCAGAAGAGAAGAGAAGAGAAGAGAAGAGAAGAGAAGAGAAGAGAAGAGAAGGCAGCTTAGCCCAAAGAAGCAATAGGGACTTGGCAAATGTCTCAGGAAATAAAGACAAGGGGAGAGAGAGATGTATTTTCCAACTTGTAAGATTCTGGTTACTGTAATTTATAATAAAGATAGTGTTAGCACCCATAGTTGCTGCTTCTCGTCTAGACTATCTGAAAGGGGGTGATATCAATCTTGCATGTCTGAAATCACATCTCTCTCCCCCCCCCCCCCCCCCGCTTTACCCTTACAATCCAGGAAACTCAGAGAGGGTCCCCTTCTGAGACGTTTGCCATGACCTTTGTCTAGTCTGCAGCTCCTTTCTCCTTCCCTCTCTGAAGGACCTTCTCACAAAGCCTCACAGGGAAAAGAATAAAGAATGGGGAGTGGGGGGCGGGGGGATGTCACCCATTGCTGTCCCTGAGAGCAGACCCGCTCACCGCTCGGCCCCACCTGAGCACTTACCTCCTGCAAGGCAAGAAGTGCCATGGACTGCCACATCATGTCAACCCCGCGGGTATATTCCAGGCAGATCTCCCGCACCTGGTGGGAAAGAAACAGGGAGAGAACCACTATGTAACCTTGGAAGAGCTTCCTTTTGTTCCGGGTGGCAGTGGTTCAATTAGTAACACGGTCGTTCAGTGGATCATCTGGGTTCCCCCATGAAGGTTGCCCAAGGTGATTCTTGTGACACTGCAACTCCTGTCGTAAATGTGAGTCAACTTTTGATCCTGCAAGCACGCGAAGAAATGCGGGACATTTAGAAACGCTACGGCCGTTGGAAGTCAATAGACCGGTGACCCGCTCAATGAGCAGGGTGCAAAAGCAGCTGGCTATATAGGCAAACTCCCGGATCTCCTATTCTTGCTCTGAGGACGTCGGCAGTTTGGCCAAAGAAAGCTAAGTGTTTTGCATATTAAACAGTTTGTTTATTTTTCTATCTTGGTGCTTGATTCTTTTCTTTCCAACATCTATATATCTACAGTATATCTATCTACATATCTCTATATCTCTATATCTCTACATCTATCTATCTATCTATCTATCTATCTATCTATCTATCTATCTATCTATCTATCTATCTATCTATCTATCTATCTATCTATCTACACATATACACATCTCTCTATCTCTCTATCTATCTATCTATCTAGATCTATCTATATATCTAGATCTACATTATCTCTCTATATATCTATATCTATCTACATCTCTCTATCTAGATCTATCTATATATCTATCTACATATCTCTACATCTCTATATCTATCTATCTAGATCAATATATCTATATCTACATATCTCTCTATATATATCTATATCTATATATCTATCTAGATCTATCTATCTAGATCTATCTACATATCTCTACATCTCTATCTGTCTATCTATCTATCTACATATCTCTACATTTCTATATCTATCTAGATCTATATATCTATAACTACATATCTCTATCTCTCTATCTATATCTATATCTATCTATCTAGATCTATATATTTTATTTATTTATTTTATTTTATTAAATTTATATACCGCCCTATTCCCGTAGGACTCAGGGCGGTTTACAGGGAAAATTAAAAACATAACATACAAAAGTTATAGATATCTATATCTAACTACATATCTCTACATTTCTATATCTATCTATCTAGCTAAATCTATCTACATTTCTATATCTATCTATCTAGATCTATCTATCTAGATCTATCTATCTATATCTATCTACATATCTCTACATCTCTCTCTATATCTGTTTATCTATCTATATCTATTTCTACATATCTACATCTCTCTCTATCTCTCTCTCTATATATATCTATATATCTATATCTATACATCTATATCTCTCTCTCTCTGTCTATATATATATATATATATATATATATATATATATATATATATATA
>JAKJMR010018123.1:0-24651 GCA_024449315.1 Daboia siamensis | reverse complement strand
AAGAGTTAAATGGGAGACTAGAATAGCTATTTCGAGCTTCTTAGCTCTCATCTCTCGAATCCCACAAAGTGTGTGTGTGTGTGTGTGTTTATATATAAGAAACTAAATATTATGAGCCCAAGAATGCTTCAACAGAAAGACTGAAGAAGTCACAGAGAGAAACCATGGAAAGAGAGAAGGCACAAACAAGCGACATCCACAAGCACACAGTTTCCATTGTGACAGAAGTGGACAACCCCCTTTCCACTGCACCAAGCATACTGCTAAATGGAGCACCCTGGGACATCCACAGTGTGCCTTTGACCAACAAACAGCAAATCTGACAATCTGTACCAATGGAAAAATAAGTGGGCTCTGGATCATTTTGAATTTTTACGGGGGGCGGGGGGGGGGAAGGAGGAGAGGTTAAGGGAGCATTTGGGTATCTTACAGAGAACCACAAAATACATAACCACCTTATGGGGGGCCCTTGGTGCTCACTGAGCTTGGCAGTTTTCTTGCAGACGTTTCATTACCCAAACTCGGTAACATCACCAGTGCATGAAACGTTTTAGATAAATAAAAGTCTCATTTTGGACCCTGCGGGATCGAAGGACCTCACATGTGGAAGGAAAACCCAGGGTGTGTAATCAACTTACCACACGAGAAAAGGGTAGCTTGGCAATAAGTAGACTAGTACTTTTTTGATACTTTCTGATCTCCTGCAAAGCTCGGAAGCCGGGCCGGTATCTCCGTCTTCTCCGATGCCCTGCTGGATAGGAGATAAAGGGAGGTTAACAAAGGAAGGATGAACCCAAATAGGAAAAGAGATTTCAGCCCAGTAGTTCCCAACTTTGGCGTCTTTAAAATGTGTGGACTTCAACTCCCAGAATTCCCCAGTCAGCATAGTTGGCTCAGGAATTCTGGGAGTTAAAATCCACGAGTCATAAAAGAGCCAAGGTTCCCTACCCCTGCACTAGACCAAACTGGCTCTCAATGTTGATTACAGGTAGTCCTCAACTTACAACCACAATTCAGCCCAAAATTTCTGTTGATGAGGGAGACATTGGTTAAGTGGGTTTTGCCCCATTTTACGACCTTTCTTGCCAAGAAAAATCAAATGCACAGGTATAGTGTAGAGATGGAGGTCAAGGATATGAAGGGACCTGCGCAGAACACTGCCTGCCCCAGTATCTTGTTATTCCCATGTCTATGAGCTCATTCCAATTAGCCTTGCCAAGGACTGCCAGGAACCAGATAGATATGAGAGACTCTGCCCTGGCTTGGGAGGTTCGGATGTTCTTTAGGATTGACTAGGGAGTATTCCAATAAACAATGCTTTTGCTGTGTGAAAATTCCTGCTTGTTAAAACTGTATAAATACAATAAACTCTGCGTAGGTAGACAGACATGTTTGGGACAACCTGCGTTGACTGGTCTCTGAGTGCCACATATGGCACCCGAACAGGGACAATAAATCTTTAAATACAAACAAACCAACAAAAAGAGATTTGAAACAGGAAGCCCTCCCTCTGGGGGAGCAACTTTCAACATATTTACCTCCATCTGGAATAGACCCCAAGGTGCACCTTCGTCCTACGGGACCCCTCAGAGGTAAGTATGGGTTGCAATCTATCTCATCAGCAGCAACAGCATGTAGAGGAACTAACCTTCCTGCTACAAAAGTCAGGGCTTAAAGCACCTGTGGCAGAGATAAAGAAGCTCGTAGGAGAGATAGGGAAACACTGTCCTTGGTATCCGGAGTGCGGGACGCTCCGTTTACAGGACTGGGTAAAAATAGGGCATACTTTACATCTAGAACCCCGGGCTCCAGTTCAGATATTACATCTATGGTTTCAATGCCGTCAAGCAGTGGAAAAATTTGGCTCTGATGCTTTGGCAGGACAACAATTGACCACAAAACCTCCACCTAATTATGATCAAATAAAAAATTTTCCTCCAAAGTTATCTTTAATTGGACCTTCAGCTCCTCATGAAGAAGTTAATTTTTCTGCTTCTTCACAGCCACTGTATACCCCCAAGAGACAAATTTTAGAAGAACAATTAGCAAAAGTGGGGGGGAATGTAGAAGAAATTGCTGATGGGTCTGGTCCCTTTGTTCCAGTTGATGCTGAAGTTGTTTTACCAGCTGCTACTTTACAAGTTTCTTACCAAGCATTTGGAAAAGTAAAAGTAAAAGTTTTTGGCAAACCTCATCAAGCCTTCTCTAAAATCAGGCAGAAGGCTACTGAGCCGTATCCTGATTTTGTTAACAGATTACAGGATATAGGAACAGCCTTTTATCAAACCAATTTATTGGCAGCCGCTTTATCACAAGGCAGCAAGCTTCAAGGAAAGTGTTATAACTGTGGAAAACCCAGTCATTTTAAAAGGGAATGTCGAAATCCAAAGTTTGGGGAGATGTCTGCAGCATCTCGCAGCCCTTTCTATCAGAGGTTGAAACCAAAAGCAAGTTTTTCTTCTGTCTTTTTTTTTAATCTGGCTCCTTGGATTATTTGATTCTTTTGTCAGAGTTGAGGACACCTCCCATTTCACACCTACAAAAGCTCCCACGTTCAATTTTCCTTTTAGTCTTTCCCCACTGTCTTTTGAAGTTGGTGGAATAAATTGTAAGTAACTATAAAAGTTCCTCTTCTTTTAATTAAAAAAGGGGAAGCTTGTTTTGGCTTCAAACTCCAAATCGATGTGTGTTTTGTTTTGTTATATACTTATATCTGTACATTTGGAACATGAAGCTTGGACTTGGAATGGTGAGAAAAATGGGAGATGGTTAAAGGGCCCTATAAAACCATCTTTGGTTGGAACCAACTCCTGATTTCCTTGCTTCTTGTGAGACAAGCCATATGTCTAAATGAAAGTTTTACTAGTATCTGTGTATATACTCAAAGAAGATCTTTTAGAAATGTAAATGACTTCAAAGACTAACTTAAGTTTCTTGAGGGGGGGCATGTATCGAGAAAAGAAAGTATAAATGCTTGCTTTGAAACTTGATCGACGCGCTCTTCGAACCCAATCCAACTTGGGAAGGGTCTAAGAGGCCGCGTTTGCAAACGCTTTCTTTCTTTATTATTTTCTTTAGTATCGAGAAAAGAAAGTATAAATGCTTGCTTTGAAACTTAATCGGCGCACTCTAGTGATATTCCAAGACTTGGAAGAGGGTATAAAGCCCCTCTGATAACAATAAACAAAAAGGCCTTATTTAAAAATGATTAAAAAAAAGATTTGGAACAAGGAGCTCATTGGCTTCTAAACAGCTCTCTGAAATTATAATAATAGTGATTGGTTTGCCTGGAGAAAGCATGAAATGAAATTTTTCTATGTGAAATTGATTATGCCGGCAGTTGGAATGGACCTGAATGAGTTAATTTGCTGATGTGTAAATGTGTGTGTGTTAACCTCAAAACCCTATCACCCCCACTTCCCTCCCAGGTGATAAAAGGAACAGTAAATTGCTGGTTTTATTGTTGTGTCTGTATGTGAAAGGTTTTATGGGGAATCTGTGAGTGAATTTGTGGAAAATGCATGTGAAGGAAAATTCCTTTTACCTTTTCTTTCTACCCCCCTCCCCGCTGTGTTACTTTAGGAGTGAGAGAAAGAGACAGAAGAAGTGGGGGTTGGTCGTTTTAATTGTTTTTTTCCCCTCTCTGCTTAGAATTCTGGTCTGAGAAAGGGAGGGGAAGGTGGATGTGAAATTTAATACCCACTCTTGCAATTTCAGCTTGCAGTTTTTTTTCCTGGAAGGAGGAGACCAGTACTTGTTGGACAATTCTTTTTGAAATCTTTTGAGTTTTAAAAGAAACTACTCTGCCTTGTTTTGTTTAGATTTGTAAGTTTTAACCTACTTAACAGAGGTTTGTTTACATCTGATTGGAATCTGATTTTCCATTTTATTTTCAGAGTGCTTTAACTGACTATATGGGCTGTATTGCATATCATTTGCCTAAAGATCCTCGGCTTGTGTGTTTAATGACAACTTCCTTTCCTATCTGCCCATTGCTTTCATCTTCTTTGCTTTTGCAAGCTCCAACTGTTTCAGATGGAGGGAGAATGAGAGGAGCAATTGCTTACAAGGATTCTCATGATGATACATGGAAGGTGTCCTACACTGCAATACAGTCATCCCCCTGTGAGATTTAAAAACCCAAAATTTGATACTCACAACTCAAAGACAAGTCTGGTTAACAAAAACAAAGATTTATTGAAAAGAAATTGAAAATAATAAAGAAAATAATAAAGAAAGCGTTTGCAAACGCGGCCTCTTGGACCCTTCCCAAGTTGGATTGGGTTCGAAGAGTGCGCCGATCAAGTTTCAAAGCAAGCGTTTATACTTTCTTTTCTCAATACATGCCCCCCCCAAGAAACTTAAGTTAGTCTTTGAAGTCATTTACATTTCTAAAAGATCTTCTTTGAACCTTTACTTCCAAAAGACTTATTGTAACAACTTCCTTACATCAGTCACTACACTATTTTGTTTTACTCACCTTCTTGAGGTGAGTATCCTTTTTAACATTTCAAAAGAACTTTGTTGATTACCATGAGTGAATTCTCTGTCTAAGCAGGAAATACTGTAGATAGCCCCACATCTTAGTGTTACATTTTATACAATTCATTGGTATTACATTTTATATAATTTATAAAAGAATAACCTTTATTTATTTTCCTTTACCCGCAAGGCTCAGAATTGTCTGCTGCAATTTTAGCTTTTTATACTTTTTCTCAACAGCCTTTTAATTTAATCTCTGATTCTTATTATGTGTGTCAATTTATCTTTAATCTTCCAGGTGCTTACATTACACCCAGGATTGACTCCAATCTCGTGGCTCTGTTTTTAACTTTACAGCAACTACTACAAGACAGAAAGCATTTATATTTTGTTTCTCACATATGCAGTCATTCGTCTCTACCTGGACCTCTTTCTGAAGGCAACAGTCGTGCTGATACTGCTGTTCATATTTTTCCCACTTTGTTTTCAGATCCCTTTTTCAGTCACTCTTTTGTTCATCAAAATTCCAGGGGGCTGGCACAAGCTTGCCATATTCCACTTGATCAAGCCAAGCAAATTGTTTCATCCTGTCCCCAATGTTCTGGGGTATCCCCCTTGGGGGACACGGGAGTTAATCCCTGTGGTTTTGCCTCTAATCAACTATGGCAAATGGATGTCACTCATGTTCCATCCTTGGCTCCCTGGAAGTATATTCACTTATCTATTGATACCTATTCAGGAGCACTTTGGGCTACACCTCATTGAGGAGAAACGCTAATCATGTTATTTCTCCTCTTTTTTCAGCTATTACTGCCTTGGGCAAACCCTCCTCTTTAAAAACTGATAATGGCCCGGCCTATTCTTCATCGACCTTTTTGCAATTTTGTACAACCTGGAATATTGTTCTTACTTATGGGTTACCCTACAATTCCACAGGTCAAGCCATCGTGGAACATGCTAATCGGTCCTTTAAGGACTGTTTTCACAAACAAATAAAAAAGGAGGGATCTCGGGTACCCAATTTGTCGTGGGTAACGCAACAGGTTAAAAAAAGTTTTATGTACCTTAAATCAGTTGAATGTCTCTATTCAAAATTCGACTGCTTATCAGACATTTTCAACAGAAAACAAGTTTGCCTCCCCCTCTAGTATATTTTCGGGCATTACCAGACAAAACATGGTTAGGGCTGGTCCCTCTGATTACTTGGGGAGGAGGATACACTGTTGTGCATGCTCCTACAGGACCTTTGTGGATTCCAGCATGTTGCGTCCACCCAGCTAAGGATGTCGTGGCACCAGTCCCCGAATCTGGTTCCAGAAATGACCAAAATGACTTTACAGATGGCACAGTGGCCAATACGATCTTGCCAGACCAGCCATGACGTAATGTGGGGAGATATGAAAAACCTGACCACCAAAGCCCAGGCAGTGCTGCAACAGCAGGATGTGGAGCAAACCCCTGAGAATTTATGTGCTGCCACTTTTGTGGTTTTAACTGTCAATTGGCCATTATTTGTTTATGTTTGATTATTGTTGCCCTTTAGTGTCAGCAGCAATCATCTCACCCAAACATTCACTTGAGCAGCGAATGAAGCAAAACCTATGGCTGCAGCTAGCTAACGTCACAAAAAATGAATTTTTTTGCTTATCTGAGTCGTATGACATGGAAAATTTGCTTTCTACATGTTTGATTCCTGTCTGTACCCCTTCTGAAGTAATTCAGAACTTTACTGGCTTGAGTAAATTTCTACTGTAGAAAGACTTTAACTATGGGACTATATTTAGTTGGGGGTTGAGTGCCTATGATTTACCCCCTGCTGTAATTGCTTTGTACACCCCGATAGTAACAATCCCTGAGAATTTAACATGCGCTAAAATAGTTAATTGTAGATTTCCAAATAAAAAACCTCACTGTTTTTGTATTAGTTCACCTGTTTTAAATTGTACAGCGTTTGAAGAAACTTCATTTAATTTTGTTCATGTTTGGCTTCCGCAAGGATGGTTTTTCACATGTGGTCAAGAAACTTTTAATGACATTCCTGCTAATATTAGTGAAGCACAGTGTTGCCTCAGTCAGTTGATTCCTGTTTTGCTTTCCAAACAGCAAATTCACTCAAACCGTTTTCGACAAGGAGTCACGTTAGATAGCACCTGTGACTCTGAAACAGCTTTACTTAATAAAGCAGAATATGTAGCTTTGGCTATATCTATAGTGGGTGTGCCAGCGCTTGCTGCTCGTGCTCATCTTAATATTAACGCTATTGCGTGTAATTTGGCAAAAACAATTAATGTTACTTCTATAGCTATTTCAGCTATTAACCACGAGCTGCAAGCTTTGCGTAAAGGTATTTTACAAAATTGTGCTGTTATTGATTATTTGCTTCTGTGTCAGCATTTGGGTTGTGAAAATTTTTTTTTTTATTTTAAAGTTTTTCAATACATTTTATCTTAAACAAAACAACCCCTCCCCACCCCCTCCCTCCCTCCCTCCCTTCCCAACCCAACCCCACCCTCCCACCCTCCCCTACCCCCTCCCGGACTTCCCAGAGCTAAATACAAGGTATAAAAGTAAAAAACAATCATAAACTACCATATGCTAATAACAATAAACTATTAGATCTATTGCACTTTAGCTCTTATAAAATGACTACAAGCAGTATAAATATCCCATCAATACTTATTCAAATGCTAAATGAAACTTTTTAGTCCCATATTTATTCTGGATGTAATCAATCCATTTTTTCCACTCCACAATATATCGTTGTTGCAAATGGTCTTTCAGATACGCTGAAATCTTCGCCATTTCCGCCAGGTTAGAAACTTTTAAAGTCCATTCCTCTAGAGTCGGCAGTTCTTCCTTCTTCCAGTATTGCCCTATTAAAAGTCTTGCTGCCGTAATTAAGTTCAGCATCAGCTTAATGTCCACAACAGTAGTATCAGTAATAATGCCCAATAAAAACAATTGCGGACAAAACTTTATCCTTTTCTTAAATATCTTCTGCATATTCCACCAAATTTTAATCCAAAATGCTTTAACCTTTTTACAGGTCCACCATATGTGAAAGTACGTTGCGTCTTCGCCACCACACCTCCAACATTTAGGCTGGTAATTCGGATACATCAGGGGTGTCAAACTCAATTTCATTGAGGGCCGCATCAGTATTGCAGTTGCCCTGAAGGGGCCGGGTGGGTGTGGTGTGGGTGGGCGTGGCTACTGGGTGGGCGTGGCTAGAGTGCGTATGGCCTACTGGGTGGGCGTGGCCAGCTCTACATCGTTGGCATCAAGGGTGCCTATGGGGGCCTGGGCAGGAGTGGGACAGATGTGAGGGTCTCTGGCAGGAGAAGGGTCTCTGGGCCAGGGCCAAGGCAGTGGGGGCCGTTCCCTCACTGTTTCCAGGATGGCTTCGCGGGCCACATGAAACCACCTCGCGGGCCGGATTCGGCCCCCGGGCCTTGTGTTTGACATGTCTGGGATACATACTTGCTAACTTTTTGGGATCTAAATGCCACCTATAAAACATTTTATAAAAGTTCTCTCTTAAATTTTGAGCTTGTGTAAATTTTACGTTTCTCACCCAAATCTTTTCCCAAGTATCCATTGTAATAACTTCCTGAATGTTCTGCGCCCACTTTATCATACAATCTTTAACAGTTTCTGTTTCTGAATCAATTTCTATCAGTGCAAGATATATCCGTTTGATATGTGCTGGACCCTGATTTCTAATTTGCTTTACCAAATTTTCATCATTCATTAAAAAACCAATTTTCTGATCTTCTTTCCACCTGGCTTGTAGTTTCCCATACTGAAACCAGGTTTGAACAATCTTTTTTCCTCGTAAAAAATTATACGGCTTCAAACACCACACATTCCTCTCCACACTTAAGATTTCCTTATATGTAGTCACATCATGTTTGAACCCAACATTTATGTTCTCTATTGCGTGTTTCGGTATTGCTCATAAAGGTATCTTATAATTTAACTTATGTCTATGCTTTTTCCAAACTCGCAACAAAGCATGTCTTAAAATATGCACCTTAAACACATTATCTACCTTCTTATCATACAATAAGTATGCATGCCAACCAAATAACAAATCATGACCTTCAAGATTTAATAATCTCCCTTGTGTTAAGTTAATCCAATCGCTTATCGCTGATAATGCAGCAGCTTCATAATATAATTTAAAATTGGGCATTTTAAGACCACCTCTTTCACGCATATCCTGCATAATCTTGAATTTAACCCGTGGCCTTTTCCCTGCCCAGACAAATTTATTAATATCCTTTTGCCATTCCTCCAAATTTGAATCCTTTTTAAGAATGGGTATCATTTGAAACAAAAATAAAAATTTTGGCAAAACATTCATTTTCACTGCTGCAATTCTTCCCAGTAATGACAATTGTAATTTTTTCCAACTATCCAATTCTTTTTGAACTTTATCCCATAGCTTTTCATAATTATTTTTATATAACTTTACATTTGAGGGTGTCAAATATTTAAATATTTAACCCTTTCAACAATTTCAAATCCAGTTAACCTTTCTAAAACAACCTTTTGTAATACTGTCATGTTTTTAGACAACATTTTAGTTTTTTGTATATTGACCTTAAATCCAGAAACTTTCCCATATTGCATTATTAACTCCATCAATTCCACAACAGTTTTCTGGCTGTGTCACCGTAACAACCAGATCGTCTGCAAACGCCCTCAGTCTATAATCCTGATCTCTTATTTGAATTCCCTTAATTTTTTCTGAATTCCGTATTTTAATCAATAATATCTCCAGTGTTAAAACAAATAATAAAGGTGATAACGGGCACCCCTGCCTTGTGCCCTTTTCAATATTGTACACTTCAGTCAGACTATTCAGTCAGACTATTATTCACTATTATTCGGGCTGTTTGCTTTTGATATAATGCCCTAATTGGTTGTAAGAATTTATCCCCAAAATTCATTTTATCTAATACTTTCATCAAAAATTGCCAATCCAGTTGATCAAAAGCTTTTTCAGCATCCAGAAAAATCAATGCTGCAGGGATCTGGTTGTTTCTTTCCAAAAATTCCAACAAGTCAACTATATGCCTCACATTATTTTTCATTTGTCTACCACTTATAAACCCAGTTTGATCACCATGAATTACCTGTTGCAATACCCTCATCAGTCTGTTAGCTAAAACCTTAGCAAATATCTTGTAGTCCGTATTCAAAAGTGATATTGGTCTATAGTTTCTTGCTTGAGTAACGTCCTGATCTTCCTTCGGAATCAAAGAAATAAAAGCAGTTTTCCAAGACGGAGGCACCCCTCTTCCCCTTTGAATTGTCTGAAACAATTCCCTTAGTGGCTTTATCATCTCAAACTGTAAATTTTTATAGTACACAGCAGTCAAACCATCCGTACCTGGTGCTTTACCCACTTTCAATTGTTTGATTGCTAAAAAAATTTCTTCCTCAGTTATCAGTTGATTCATCTCTTCCTTTTGTTCTTGCGTAAGAACCAGAATACTGACGTCCCTCAAATATGCATCAATGTCTACTTCATTAATCTTATCTCTAACATATAATTTAGAATAAAAATCAACAAAGGTTTCCTTAATAAGATTCTGCTGATACACAACCTTACCCTTATATTCTATTTTGTCTATATTAGAAGCCCTTTGCTTCTTCCTTAGCATATAAGCTAACCATCTACCTGGTTTATTGGCATTACAAAAAGTATTGTGTTTAACAAACCGTAAATTAGTTGCCACCTGATCAGCCATCAACTTGTCAAATTGTCCCCTTAATAAATTAATAACCTCTTTAATCTTCACATCCAATGGATTCAAAATTAAGGCCTTTTCTTTTTCCCTGATCTCATTCTCTAATTCTTTCCTCCTAAATTCCAAATTACGTCTGTATTTATTATTCAAATATATTAACACACCTCTCATGTACGCCTTACTAGCATCCCAGACCATTTCCATAGAGGTACCCTTATGCATGTTAATTTCAAAAAAAACCTTCATCTGTTTTTTACATTCTTCCATATTTTCCTGATTTCTAAACAGGTTCTCATTTAAACGCCAGGAACGCCTATCTCTGTTGTTCTTTTCAATCTCTAACTAAACTGGACTATGATCAGACATAGTTCTTGGACAAATCTTTATCTTTTTAATCCTAGAAAAAAAATCATTAGTAATTAATATAAAATCAATCCTAGAAAAAGATTGATGTCTATCAGAAAAAAAGGTATAATCCTTCTCTTGTAAATTTCTTTCTCTCCAAATATCTCGCAGCTCCAAATCATCCATCATCTCAAAAAAAGACATAAAAATGAAAGATTTATAATCCAATTGAGTAATCTTGCTGTGTAATAAACTATAAAAGTCAGCTTGTTGTTGATTAGGGGCGTCTAACCCAATCAAAAGCGTTTTTTTGCCTTCTATTAACAAATCTACTATAACATATCTTCCTTGTTTATCTGCTTCAATTAACTCTGCTGTAATTGTGTTCTTGACATAAATAACCACTCCATTTTTCTTATTCATTGCAGAAGCAATAAATTGTGTGCCCAGTCTTGAATTTAATAAATACTTTTGGTCCATAACTCTAATATGTGTTTCTTGTAAGCAAATAACATCAGTCTTAAATTGTTTTAAATATTGAAAAAATTTCTTTCTCTTCTGTGGTGAATTTAAACCATTGACATTCCAAGTTAGAAGCTTAGTTGCCATCTTTAGCGACCCAAAGCTTTTGGAGCACGTCTTCCAGGATCCCCTTAACATTCTTAGGCCGCGCCCCTCCCACAGCTTCGCTATAGGTACGCTTTGGAGGTTCCATAACTTTCTGCTGGTCCTGTTCTTGCTCACGTCTCATTCGTCTCAAAGCAGCACGCGTAATCCTCTGGTCTCTTACTTCTTCCGATACTGCTGAAATTTGATCCACTCCTGTAGCTTTCTCATCTGTCTGTGTTGTTCCTTCAGCACCTTGAGACTTTCCCTCACCATTCTTCTTTGTAGATTCCAAAAGTGGTATGGGGGTTGCTTTTAAAACATTACTATAAAAATCACGTGCCTGCATCACTGTAACAAGACGATGTCTCGTGCCTTCATGCATCACCACCATGCCCACTGGGATCTCCCATCTAAACTTGATATCGCGTCGCTTAAGTTCTTGTGCTAAAAAAGCAAACTCCTTTCTTCTCCTTAAAATTTTTGGAGGGATCTCCTTTAAAACCAGAACTTCTTGCTCTGCAATTACAAACTTAGTATTGTAAGAAACTTGAATAACTTCGTTCCTAATTGCTCTCTTTGTAAAATAAACAACCACATCTCTAGGTAATTTCCTTTGTCTTGCAATCCACGAATTGACACGAAAGATTTTATCTATATCTTCTGCAATTCCATCTGCTGGCCGTCCCAGCACCTCTTCCAGAGCCTCAGAGACTATTTTCTTCAGATCTTCTTTAGGATTCTCTTTCAGGCCTCTGATTCTAACAGCAAACTCCATCTCATGGTACTGCGCCAATGTCAAATCACTATCAATTTTATCCACCACATTCTCAGTCTCTAACATCTTTGCATCTAATTTAATATTATTTTGGCTGAGATCTTCCACTCTTTCATCCAAGCGTTCAATACATATTGCCATGCCTTGAAATGCAAGCAAGATGTCCGCCCTTATTTCTGTTAACTTCTCATCCAGCTTTTCATCCATAACTTCAACTAGTTTTTCTGTTAACTTCTCATCCAGCTTTTCATCTATAATCTCAGCTATTTGCTGTGAATGCTTTTCCAGAGCATCTTGCAAAACTTTAACTGTCAAAGAAGGTGAAGGTGCTGGGGGCACTAAAGCTTGCAACGAAGACTGCTGCAGGGGGGAAGCCCCCGCACTTCTAGTAAGTTTGGAAGATTTAGCCGCCATTTTCCCCCACTGTTACTTACTATGCACTTTCACTTTCAAAGTCTTCAAAGTCAATTGAGCCAAAGATCAAAAGTCCACTTGCACCTTAATCTCCTGCATCGCTCTGCCTGCTTCCTCGTTTTCCAAAATCCTTTCCTGTAAGCAGGGATGGTTGCGAACGCCTTGTTCTGCTCCTAAAAGCATGGAGCAGAAACGCTGCGCAGCCCGGAGAAATCCAGGCTTCGGGGGGGCTCGATCCTTCAGCCGCCAGAACTTTTAAGCTCTGGCGGCCCCGGAGAGCTCTACCCCTACCTGGGTACTCACCCCCTCCTCTTCTCCCAAGGAGGGGGCTTCCGAACTGCCGAAACAGCTGATCGGCGCTGTTTTCGGCGGTTCTACAAAGCCACGGTGCGGACAGCCCGAAAACAGCTGTCTTCGGCGGCGACTTGCCACCTGGAAGTCGGGTTGTGAAAATTTTGAAGGAATGTGTTGTTTCAATTTTTCAGATGAATCACGAACCATCCAACACCAGCTCAATATTTTACACAATGTGGCCTCTGAATTGAAAATTGATCCTTTAGGATCTTGGTGGGAGAGCCTATGGGTATGCTTTGTATAAGTAATTGCAAGGATATTCTTCTCCTGATTAGGACCCTTCCATTAACCCTTTTTATAAGTCCTTAGCAAATAAAATAAACAAGAGCTCGATGTAGAGATGGACGCCAAGGATATGAAGGGATGTACGCAGCAAACTGCCTGCCTCAGTATCTTATTATTCCCATGTCTATGAGCTCATTCCAAATAAAAAAGAAAAGAGTGAGATTAGGAGTGACTAGGGAGTATTCCAATAAACAATGCTTTTGCTTTGTGAAAATTCCTGCTTGTTAAAACTGTATAAATACAATAAACTCTGCATAGGCAGACAGTCATATTTGGGACAACCTGAGTTGACTGGTCTCTGAATGCCACATATAGTATAGAGGATACCTTGCTCAATAGTAGTAACTGTGAGAGAGATCTTGGAGTCCTAGTGGACAATCACTTAAATATGAGCCAGCAGTGTGGTGCAGCTGCCAAAAAAGCCAACACAGTGCTAGGCTGCATTAACAGAGGGATAGAATCAAGATCACATGAAGTACTAATACCACTTTACAATGCCTTGGTAAGGCTACACTTGGAATACTGCATCCAGCTTTGGTCACCACAATGTAAAAAAGATGTTGAGACTTTGGAAAGAATACAGAGAAGAGTAACAAAGATGGTTAGAGGTCTGGAGGCTAAAACATATAAGGAAGGGCTGCTGGAATTGGGTATGTCTAGTTTAATAGAGAGAAGGATTAAGGGTGACATGATAGCAGTCTTCTGATATCTCAGGGGCTGCCAAAAAGAAGAGGGATTCAAGCTATTCTCCAAAGCACCTGAAGGCAGGACAAGAAGCAACAGATGGAAACTAATCAAGGAGAGAAGCAACCTAGAACTGAGGAGAAACTTCCTGACAGTTAGAACAATTAACCAGTGGAACAACCTGCCTCCAGAAGCTGTGAATGCTCCAATACTGGAAGTATTTAAGAAGAGACTGGACAGCCATTTGTCCGAAATGGTATAGGGCAGGGGTCGGCAACCTGAAAAACCAAAAGAGCCACTGGGAACCGGTTCCATCACACATAAAAAAAGTGGGAGCCACGTGTGTGTGTCCATGCACGCGCATGCGCAAAAAAACTTTGTGCATGCAAAAACCGCGCAGGCGGTTGCCACTTTTTTTATGTGTAATGGAACTGGTTCCCAGTGGCTCTTTTGGTTTTAATGTTTACAGACCTGCTGCCACGGCCAATTTGCAGAGCTACCGCCTTCGAAAGAAGGCGGCAGCTCTGCAAACTGGCCGCGGCAGCAGGTCTGTAAACGGGTGGCGTTGCCGCCCGTTCGGGTGGAGGTGCACGCGCACCTCTCCGAACTGGCGAAGGTGCTCGCGCAGCTCTCCAAAGATTTGGAGAGGTGCATGCGCACCTCCACCCGAACGGGCGGCAGAGGCACCTGTTTACAGACCTGCTGCCGCGGCCCGTTTGCAGAGCTACCGCCTTCGGAGGAAGGCGGCAGCTCTGCAAACGGGCCGCGGCAGCAGGGCTGTAAACGGGTGGCGGTGCGCGCGCACCTCTCCAACGGGCGGTGCCACTCTCCATTTGGAGAGGTGCGCGCGCACCACTGCCCGTTCAAAGAGGTGCGTGCGCACCAGGCAACTGGGAGCCGTATGAGACGGCTCAAAGAGCCGCATGCGGCTCCGGAGCTGCGGGTTGCCGACCCGTGGTATAGGGTTTCCTGCCTGAGTAGGGGGTTAGACTAGATGACCTCCAAGGTCCCTTCCAACTTTATTATTATTATAACTTTTATTCATTGAACATGAAACTCAGTCAACTGAACACTCAAATTGACTGGCACTAGTTGTTTAAAATGGTTGCTGACAGCATCCTAGGTATCAACCAGGTATCTCCTTAAAATGTAAGATGTTCCGACTAGTGCAGTTTTTTTATTATTATCGCTATTATTATTATTATTATTATTATTATTAATATTATTATTATTATTATTACACAATTGTTGATAAGAAAGACAAAAAAATCTGGATAGTGGACGTGGCAGTGCCTTGAGACACCAGAATAGACAAGAAAGAACTGGGGAAGATAACAAAATACAAAGACCTACAAATAGAAATAGAAAGACTGTGGCAAAGGCAAGCAAGAGTAGTACCAATAGTAATAGGAGCCTTGTATGCACTTAACAGCTTTGGCAAAGAAGGTCATAAAAAAAGGGCAAAATTCCCCATTTAATCTTACATAATGACAGAAATTTTTGCCTCAGTTGGGATCATAAATCGAGGATTACCTGTGTATCACAGTTCATAAACTGAGGGCTTCTTGCAAGAACAGTCAAGTTTCTCCAAAGCTTTGTAGGGGGTAATTTCCTCAGACTAGCTACACTGGGGGAAAAAAAATCTCTTTCTCTCAATTTCAGGATAACAGAGTTGGAAGGGACCTTGTAGGTCTTCTACCCAAACCCTTGCTGAAGCAGGGGACCTTATACCATTTCAGACAAATGGTTGTCCAGTTTCTTCTTAAAAACTTCCAGAGTTGGAGCACCCACAACTTCTGGAGGCAAGTCGTTTCACTGATTAATTGTTCTGTCAAGAAATTTCTCCTCAATTCTAGGTCAGTGGTGGCGAACCTGTGGCACGCATGCCAGAGGCAGCACTCAAAACCCTCTCTGTGGGCACGTGCACCATCGCCTCAGCCCCGGATCTACCTGCGGCCCCCTCATCAGCAGCCCTCCCGGAAGAGAGTCACCCCGAGCGTGGCCCACCCAGAGCAGCACAGCTAAGGACATGGCATCCAGGAAGCGGGGACAAGATTCCGCTTTCGCAACCTGTCACGCGCAGTGGAATCGGCGGAGAGTGTAGCTGCCATGGCGCTGCTGGGACACCTGGGCAATCGGCGGGCTGTGGAGGTTAAGTCGGTGACGCCGTTGCGAAGTGCTTATCAGAAGTCGCGAAAGGGGATTCCCTTGACCCCCTGGGGCGCGGCAGCCGTCATAAATAGGAACCAGTGCCCAGCGTCTGAATTTTGATCACGTGACCCATGGGGGAATGCCGCGAGGGTCGCAAGTGTGAAAAATGACCGTAAATCACTTTGGCACTGCGGGTGGGCAGAGTGGGGTGTGGAGCAACTGGACCGCCTTGTTTTTCTTTGAAGACGTTTTGCTTCTCATCCAAGAAGCTTCTTCAGCTTCTTGAGAAGCGAAACGTCTTCAAAGAAAAACAGGGAAGTCCAGTTGCCTCATGAAAAAAGGACCTTTGGGATAACTATGAACTGGATGGCTGAGAATCTCCACAGACATTTCATTCTAGGTTTCTTCTCTCCTTGCTTAGTTTCCATCCATTGTTTCTTGTCTTGCCTTCCGGTGCTTTGGTAAATAGGTTAACCTCCTTTTCTTTATGTCAGCCCCTTAAATATTGGAAGACTGCTATCCTGCCACCCTTAGTCCTTCTTTTCACCAGATTTTTTGCTCCGGTCAAAGATCCATATTTCTTACCTGGTGCTTCTTGTGGGGGGCGCCTCAGTCCAGAGCGACGGGGAGAGGCTTGGCTCCTGCGTGGAGATCCTCCAGATTGACGACGACGGGGAGGAGTCGAAGGGGTTCTCCTGGAACTGGTGCCAGCCGGCGAAGAACGCCACATAGTGCCTGGCAAAGAAAATAACAAATATTGCCTCTGACAATACCCGCTCAGTGAATTGAGATTCAGGAGTGCAGATAGTCCTTGACGTAGGACTGCCACTGGGCCCAAAATTTCCATTACTAAGCGAGACAGTTGTTAAGTGAGCTGGGAACCGTTTTACGACCTTTCTTTCCAGCGTTGCTAAAACAAATCACTGCAGTTGCTAAGTTAGCAAAACAATTGCAAAGGGAATCTGGCTTTCCCACTGACTTTGTCAGAAGGTCACAAAAAATGATCACCTGATCCTGGGATATTGCAACCGTCATAAATAGGAACCAATCGCCAAGCGTCTGAATTTTGATCACCTGACCACAGGGATATTGCAAGGGTCGTGTGAAAAAATGGCCCTAAGTGCTATTTTAAAGTGCTATTGTAACTGAATGGTCACTAAACAAAAGTCAAGGACTATCTGTATGTTTACATTGGCTGTTGGAATTCTAGGCTACCTTCATAACAATTGATAATCCATTTAAATTCCCTTTTTCAAACTACTCTAATATTCTACCACATCAAGTCCCTACAAATTTAGGACTAGCAGATTAAACAAGAGAAACTCAAAGGACCATTAGACAGTGGCAGATGTTTTCTAATGATCCTTCAGATTCGGGTAGCCCTAAGTGACCTAATTTGGGTGCAAAAAGGCAAGACAGTAAGGTTTTACACTTAGCCTCACAATTTCCCCAGCATTACTCAGGAATTTAAAAGAGCCAAAAGAAACTCCTGAGCCGAGGTTTCAGCAAGCAAACAACTTTTATTTTGATCAAAATAGAGTTGGGTGGCCACATCTCTCTTCGTGGCTGGTAGAAAGTTGAAGGCAACAATCAGGAAAGATGTCTTCCACCTTTTATACCTTTCCAGAACAAAGAGATCTGGTCTTGGTACTAGGAACCAAAAGATAGAAAAATAATTCCTAGTTGATAACTCATATACAACAACCCAGGCTCCACCATAACTCCTTTTCCCCCTCCCCTCACCATGCTCTTTTCATATAAGCAATCCCCTGTACCTAAAGGTAAAGGTAAAGGATCCCCCGCACATGTGTGCTAGTTGTTTCCAACTCTAGGGGCCGGTGCTCATCTCCGTTTCAAAGCCGAAGAGCCAGCGCTTGTCCGAGGACGTCTCCATGGTCATGTGGCCGGCATGACTAGACGCCAAAGGTGCACAGAACGCTGTTACCTTCCCACCGTAATAGTACCTATTTTTCTACTTGCATTTTTACGTGCTTTCGAACTGCTAGGTTGGCAGACGCTGGGACGAGTAACAGGCGCTCACTCTGCTGTGCGGCACTCGGGATTCGACCCGCCAAACTGCTGACCTGATCGACAAGCTCAGCGTCCTAACCCACTGAGCCACCGTGTGTGTGTGTGTGTGTGTGTGTGTGTGTGTGTGTGTATGTGTGTGTGTGTGCTTTTATATAACTAATTTCCCAATATAAAGCACCTACAAAGCTGCTTGCACATAAACAAAGATGATTACAAAGTATCACTACTAATATCAATATTACTAACATCAACCTTCGGGAGAAGGGCGGTATAGAAATAAAATTAAATAAATAAATAAATAAACCTTAAGCATAATAAAATCCCTTCAGCAGAATAAGAACATACTCAAAATTGTTATTACAGGCAGTCCTCAGCCTACAATCTCAACTGGGGCCAGAATTTCTGCTTCTAACCAAGGCAGTTGTTAAATGCCATTTCTACCTAGCTGCATGGAACAACATTAATCCAAATGAAAATGATCCCTTGGACGTGTTGGGTATATATTCCTGATATATTAAGACTGATTTTAAAAACAAGTTCTACTTTGATAAAGTCTGTCAGAGAGATTAAGGAGCTGGGACAGGAAGCGCCACGGAGGAGTACATAGAGTGAATGAAATTCCTCTCTGCCCCATGGTGGAACTACCTGTAGCACCAGCCTACAAAGTGGCGAAAACTTTAAGAAAAAGACTACCTTGCCAACAATTCGGCTTACTGTATAAACTCACCTGAGCAATTCTTTCAATTAACTAAAAATGTCAAAATAAACGAAGGAGAAATAATGGTCTCGTTTGACGTCACGGCATTATTCACCTCTGTCAACACTGACCTGGCCAGACAAACCATCTATGATCTACTCACTGTCAAGGTTGAATCACTAAGATGCCTGCTAACTTCTATCGCTAATCAAACAGTGGGGAGAGGTAGAAAGCATAGGGAAGAAATGGGATTTTAAGAAAAAGAAAGATACACCCAATTGAATGCAGAATTCCAGAGAATAGTTAGAACAGATAAGAATGCTTTCTTAAATGAACAGTGCAAAGAAATAGAAGAAAACAATAGAATAGAGAGGACCAGAGATCTTTTCAAGAAAATTGGAGAGATGAAGGGAACGTTTAATTCAAAAATGGGCATAATAAAGGACCAAAATGGCAGGGACCTAACAGAAGCAGAAGAGATTAAGAAGAGATGGCAAAATTACACAGAAGAACTATATAAGAATGAGCTTAATGTCCCTGATAATCACAGTGAGGTGATCACTGACCTCGAGCCAGACATCCTGGAATGTGAAGTGAAGTGGGCCTTAGAAAAGCTGAGCAACAACAAAGCTAGTGGAGGTGACATTATTCCAGCTGAGCTATTCAAAATCTTAAAAGATGATGCAGTAAAAGTGCTACACTCAATTTGCCAGCAAATTTGGAAAACCCAACAGTGGCCACAGGATTGGAAAAGATCAGTTTTCATTATAACTCCAAAGAAAGGCAGTGCCAAAGAATGTTCAAAGTATCGCACCATTGCACTCATTTCACATGCTAGTAAAGTTATGCTTAAAGGTAAAGGTTCCCCCACACATGCGTGCTAGTCATTTCCGACTCTAGGGGCCGGTGCTCATCTCCGTTTCAAAGCCGAAGAGCCAGCACTTGTCCGAGGACGTCTCTGTGGTCATGTGGCCGGCATGACTAGACGCCAAAGGCGCACAGAACGCTGTTACCTTCCCACCGTAGTGATCCCTATTTTTCTACTTGCATTTTTACGTGCTTTCGAACTGCTAGGTTGGCAGAAGCTGGGACCAGTAACAGGCGCTCACTCTGTTACGCGGCACTCGGGATTTGACCCGCCAAACTGCCGACCTTCTGATCGACAAGCTTAGCATCCTAACCCACTGAGCCACCGCCTCCCAGGTTATACTTAAAATCCTACAAAATCCAGCAGTATGTCAATTGAGAACTATCAGAAGTACAGGCAGGATTTCAAAGAGACAGAGGAACTAAAGATAAAATTGCTAACATATGCTGGATCATGGAGAAAGCTAGGGAGTTCCAGAAAAACATTTACTTCTGCTTCATTGACTATGCTAAAGCATTTGATTGTGTGGATTGTAACAAACTGTGGCAACTTCTTAAAGAGATGGGAGTACCAGACCATCTTATTTGTCTCTTGAGAAACCTACATGCGGGTCAAGAAGCAACAGTGAGAACTGCACACAGAACCACCGATTGGTTCAAAATTGTATACTGTATACTGTCACCCCGCCTATTTAACTTACCGTATTTTTCGGACCATAAGACGCACTGGACCATAAGACGCACCCAGTTTTTAGAGCAGGAAAACAAGAAAAGAATTCTTTCTCCTTCTCTCTCTCTTTCTCTCTTTCTCTCTCTCCCTCTACCATTGTCCCTTCCTTCCTTGCTTCCTTCCTCCTCTCCCTCTTTGTCCTTCCCTCTCTGCATTAGAGCAGTACCTGCGGAGGCAGCCCTGCAGCCCAGCTTTCTCTTGCAGAAAGCAAGCTGAAACGGAGCGAGGCAGATTGCAGCAGCGCGAGATCAGCCAATTCGCATTCCTGGCAATCTCCCTCACTCCGTTTCAGCCTGCTTTCTCTTGTAGCAAGGGAAGCTGAAACCGTGCGAGGGAGAGTGCAGGAGCGTGAGATCGGTGTTTCTCAGCACGGGCCGATTCGTGCTCCTGGCAATCTCCCTTGCTTTCCACTTGCGGAGGTTGGGGCTGGCCATACGGATCACCTTCGGACCATAAGATGCACCCTCGTTTCCCCCCCACACTTTTGGGGAAAAAAAAGTCCGTCTTATGGTCCGAAAAATACGGTATATGCAGAGCACATCATGAGAAAGGCAGGGCTAGATGAATCAAAAGTTGGAATTAAGGACTTCCGGGTGGCAAGGCGCCGCCGCCGACAGCTGCTTTTAGCTTGTCAGCTTCGCGGCTTTGTAGAACCGCCGAAAACAGCGCCGATCAGCTGTTTCGGCGGTTCGAAAGCCCCCTCCTCGGGAGAAGAGGAGGGGGTGAGTTTCCAAGTAGGGGAAGGGCTCTCTGGGGCCGTCAGGGCTTAAAGCTCTGGCGGCTGGAAGATTGAGCCCCCCCGAAGCTTGGATTTCTCCGGGCCGCGCAGCGTGTCTGCTCCGTTTTTCCTGGAGCAGAACAAGGCGAACGCAACCATCCCTGCCTACAAGAATGGACTTTGGAAGATAATGGAAGCAGGCAGAGCGATGCAAGAGAACAAGGAGTAAGTGAACTTTTGAACTTTGGCTCAATCTACATTGAAGACTTAGAAAGTGAAAGTGCGTAGTTGCAAAGGGGGGAAAAAATGGCGGCTAAATCTTCTTCTAAACTTCCTAAAACTGCGGGGGCTTCCCCCCTGCCGCATTCTTCAGCGCAAGTGTTAGCACCTCCTGCACCTCTACCTTCGCCTGTCTTAACAGTTAAAGTTTTGGAAGATGCTTTGGAAAAACATTCACAGCATTTGGCTGAGATGATAGATGAGAAGATGGATGAGAAGCTGACAGAAAAATTTACAGTAATGAGGGAGGACATCTTGCTTGCATTTCAAGGCATGGCGATATGTATTGAACGCCTTGACGAAAGAGTGGAGGATCTCACTCAAAATAATACTAAACTGGATGCAAAGATACTAGAGACTGAGAATGTGGTGGATAAAATTGATTATGACTTGACATTGGTACAATATCATGAAATGGAGTTTGCTGTGAGGATAAGGGGTCTTAAGGAGAATTTAAAGGAAGATTTGAAAAAATTAGTTTCTGTTGCTCTCGAAGACGTGCTGGGAAGGCCAGCTGAAGAAATTGCAGAAGATATAGACAAAATTTTCCGTGTTAACTCCTGGATTGCGAGACAAAGGAAATTACCTAGAGATGTGGTTGTTTACTTTACAAAGAGAGCAATCAGGAATGAAGTTATTCAAGTTTCTTACAATACAAAGCTTGTGATTGCTGACCAAGAAGTTTTGGTTTTAAAAGAGATCCCTCCAAAAATCCTAAGGAAACGAAAGGAATTTGCATTTCTAGCACATGAGCTTAAGCGACGCGATGTCAGGTTCGGATGGGAGATTCCAGTGGGTATGGTGGTAATGTTTGAAGATACAAGATACCGTCTCGCTACGGTCCTGCAGGCACGTGATTTTTACAGCAATGTTTTAAAAGCAATTCCTATACCACTTCTGGAATCAATAAAGGAGGGAAAGTCTTATGATGCTGAAGGAATACAGATAGATGAGACAGCACCAGGAGTGATTCAAATTTCAACAGTAGAAGAAGCAAAGGACCAGAGGGTCACCCGAGCTGCTTCGAGACGAGCCAGGCGTGACCAAGACCAAGCCCAGCAGAATGTTGTGGAACCTTCAAAATGTACCTATAGCCAAGCTGTGGGAGGAGCGCGACCTAAAAATGTAAAAGGGATTCTGGAAGATGCGCTTCAAAAGCTTCGGGTTGCCAGAAATGGTGACTAAGTTTTTAACTTGGAATGTTAATGGATTAAACTCACCACAAAAGAGAAAGAAAATTTTTCAATATTTAAACCAATTTAAGACTGACGTTATTTGCTTACAAGAAACACATATTAGAGTTATGGACCAAAAGTATTTATCAAATTCAAGACTAGGTACACAATTTATTGCCTCTGCAGTTAACAAGAAAAATGGAGTGGTTATTTATGTCAAGAATACAATTACAGCAGAGTTAATTGAAGCTGATCAACAAGGAAGATATGTTATTGTGGACTTGTTACTAGAAGGTAAAAGAACTCTTTTGGTTGGATTATACGCGCCCAATCAACAGCAAGCTGATTTTTATAGTTTGTTACACAGCAGGATTACCCAATTGGATTACAAATCTTTTATTTTTATGGGAGATTGGAATGGGGTTTTGAATGTACAAATGGATAAGAGTGGATCTTACAGAAGTACCCCAAGTCATGCGAAATTGCCTAAATCTTTTTTTGAAATGATGGACGATATGGAATTACGTGATGTTTGGAGGGAAAGGAACTTACAAGAAAGAGACTATACTTTCTTTTCTGATAGACACCAATCTTTTTCCAGGATTGATTTTATACTATTGTCTAATGACCTTTTTTTTAGAACTAAGAGGATAAAGATTTGTTCAAAGACTATGTCTGATCACAGCCCAGTTTGGCTAGAGATTGGAAAAGATAGTAGAGAACGACGTTCCTGGCGTTTAAATGAGAATTTGTTCAGAAATCAGAAAAACGTGGAAGAGTGTAAGAAACAGATGAAGGTTTTTTTTGAAACGAATATGCATAAGGGTACTTCTATGGAAATGGTATGGGATGCTAGTAAGGCGTATATGAGAGGTGTGTTGATATATCTTAATAATAAATATAGACGCAACTTGGAATTTATGAGGAAAGAATTGGAGACAGAGCTTAAGGAAAAAGAAAAGGCTTTAATTTTGAATCCATCGGATGTGAAGATTAAAGAGACTATTAAGCTGTTAAGAGGACAATTTGATAAGTTAATGGCTGATCAGGTGGCAACTAATCTACGGTTTGCAAGGCATAATACTTTTTGCAATGCCAATAAACCAGGCAGATGGTTAGCTTATATGTTAAGAAAGAAGCAAAGGGTTTCTAATATAGATAAAATAGAACATAAGGGAAAGATTGTGTATCAACAGAATCTTATTAAGGAAACCTTTGTTGATTTTTTTTCTAAATTATATGCTAGTGATAAGATTAATGAAACGGACATTGATTTATATTTGAAAGATTTTAGCATCCCGGTTCTTACGCAAGACCAAAAAGAAGAAATGAATCAGTTGATAACTGAGGAAGAAATATACTTGGCAATTAAACAGTTAAAAGTAGGTAAAGCACCAGGCACTGATGGTTTGACTGCTGTGTATTATAAAAATCTACAGTTTGAGATGATAAAGCCATTAAAGGAACTGTTTCAGACAATTCAAAAAGGGGGAGGAGTGCCTCCGTCTTGGAAAACTGCTTTTATTTCTTTAATTCCTAAAGAAGATCAGGACGCTACTCAAGCAAAAAACTATAGGCCAATTTCACTTTTGAATACGGACTACAAGATATTTGCTAAGGTTTTAGCTAGTAGACTTATGAGGGTATTGCAACAGGTAATTCATGGTGATCAAACTGGGTTTATAAGTGGTAGACAAATGAAAAATAATGTGAGACATATAGTTGATTTGTTGGAATTTTTGGAAAGGAATAACCAGATCTCTGCAGCATTGATTTTTTTGGACGCTGAAAAAGCCTTTGATCAATTGGATTGGAAATTTTTGTTAAAAGTATTAGATAAAATGAATTTTGGGGATGAATTTTTACAACCAATTAGGGCAATATATCAGAAGCAAACAGCTCGAATAATTGTTAATAATAGTTTGACTGAAATGTGTAATATTGAAAAGGGCACAAGGCAGGGTTGCCCGTTATCACCTTTGTTATTTGTTTTAACGTTGGAGATATTATTGATTAAAATACGGAATTCGGAAACAATTAAGGGAATTCAAATAAGAGATCAGGACTATAAATTGAGGGCGTTTGCGGATGATCTGGTTATTACTTTGACACATCCAGAAAATTCTGTTATGGAATTGATGGAGTTAATATCGCAATATGGGAAAGTTTCTGGATTTAAGATTAATATACAAAAAACTAAAATTTTATCTAAAAACATGACAGCATCACAAAAGGTTATGGGCAATACCCAAACACGCAATAGAGAATATAAATGTTGGATTTAAACATGATGTGA
>JAKJMR010018122.1:1110795-1136968 GCA_024449315.1 Daboia siamensis | reverse complement strand
AGAATAGCTAGAAGAGATAAGAATGCCTTCTTAAATGAACAGTGCAAAGAAATAGAAGAAAACAATAGAATAGGGAGGACCAGAGATCTTTTCAAGAAAATTGGAGAGATGAAGGGAACGTTTCATGCAAAAATGGGCAGGATAAAGGACCAAAATGGCAGGGACCTAACAGAGGCAGAAGAGATTAAGAAGAGGTGGCAAAATTACACAGAAGAACTATACAAGAATGAGCTTAATGTCCCTGATAATCACAATGAGGTGGTCACTGACCTCGAGCCAGACATCCTAGAATGTGAAGTGAAGTGGGCCTTAGAAAAGCTGAACAACAACAAAGCTAGTGGAGGTGACAGTATTCCAGCTGAGCTATTCAAAATCTTAAAAGACAATGCAGTAAAAGTGCTACAGTCAATTTGTCAGCAAATTTGGAAAACTCAACAGTGGCCACAGGATTGGAAAAGATCAGTTTACATTCCAATTCCAAGGAAAGGCAGTGCCAAAGAATGTTCAAACTATCGCACCATTGTACTCATTTCACATGCTAGTAAAGTTATGCTTAAAATCCTACAAGCTAAACTCCAGCAGTATGTGGATCAAGAAATACCAGAAATACAGGCAGGATTTTGAAAAGGCAGAGGAACTAGAGATCAAATTGCCAACATACGCTGGATCATGGAGAAAGCTAGGGAATTCCAGAAAAACATCTACTTCTGCTTCATTATCTATGCTAAAGCCTTTGTTGTGTGGATCATAACAAACTGTGGCAAGTCCTTAAAGAGATGGGCATACCAGACCATCTTATTTGTCTCTTGAGAAACCTATATGCGGGTCAAGAAACAACAGTGAGAACTGGACATGGAATCACTGATTGGTTCAAAATTGGGAAAGGAGTCCAGCAAGGCTGTATACTGTTGCCCTGCCTATTTAACTTATATGCAGAGCACATCATGAGAAAGGCAGGGCTAGATGAATCAAAAGTTGGAATTAAGGTTGCTGGAAGAAATATCAACAACCTTAGATACGCAGATGATACCACTCTAATGGCAGAAAGTGAAGAAGAACTAAAGAGCCTCTTGTTGCGGGTGAAGAAGGAGAGTGCAAAACTTGGGTTGAAACTTAACATTAAGAAAACCAAGATCATGGCATCTGGCCCTCTCAATTCCTGGCAAATAGATGGGGAAGAAATGGAGGTAGTGACAGATTTTATTTTCCTGGGCTCCAAGATCACTGCAGATGGGGACTGTAGCCAAGAAATTAAAAGACGCTTGCTCCTCGGGAGGAAAGCCATGGCAAATCTAGACAGCACACTAAAAAGCAGAGACATCACCCTGTCAACAAAAGTGCGTATAGTCAAGGCTGTGGTCTTCCCAGCTGCAATGTATGGCAGTGAAAGTTGGACCATAAAAAAGGCTGAGTGCCAAAGAATTGAGGCCTTTGAACTATGGTGCTGGAGAAGACTCCTGCGAGTCCCTCGGACTGCAAGGCGATCACACCGGTCAGTCCTAGAGGAGATCAATCCTGACTGCTCTTTAGAAGGCCAGATCCTGAAGCTAAAACTCAAATACTTTGGCCACTTAATGAGAAAGAAGGACTCACTGGAGAAGAGCCTAATGCTGGGAAAGATCGAGGGCAATAGAAGAAGGGGACGACAGAGAATGAGGTGGCTGGATGGAGTCACTGAAGCAGTAGGTGTGAGCTTAGATGGATTCCAGAAGATGGTAGAGGACAGGAAGGCCTGGAGGAATGTTGTCCATAGGGTCGCGATGGGTCAGACACGACTTCGCAGCTAACAACAACACACCGATGTCAGAATATAGCCATAGATGTGGGATTCATCAATCTCCAGTACTTTTATTGCTGAAAGGCTGAAAGATTTAATGAAGTATCTACAAGGATGTAAACAAGCCAGTCAGACCATGATGTTCCACAATTGAGATCATGGCTAAGCTATCCATTCACTATGTTGTAAAACAATTCTAAATAGAAAGCTTAAATCATTTCCACAATTTGTGGTGTGCAGATGTCAAGTATCTCTCTTCTTGGGTATTCAAAAATACCCTTTAAGCATGAATTATTTCTTAATTAGTGCCATAGAAAGGAATTCTAACAGCTCTTGCCTGCCATGCCCATTCCCAGCAGCTAACAAGGTATCAAAACTATTTTTGTATTTTTATTTGTTGCCCTGTTCACCGCCCTGAGTCCTTCGGGAGAAGGGCGGTATACAAATACAAATAAATAAAAAAATAAAATAAATAAAAAATGTTTAATAAGAAAAGGCCCAGTTTAGCTGTCTGCTTGTTCTTCCTTGCCAAAAGGTTGCAGCTTGGAATATGGCTATTATCCTTTTCTGCACCAATTACTTTATTCATAATTCTGAGCACTAACTAACCATTTCCAAACCCAAAGTATCAATACAAATTATATCTGGCATAACTGTTTAATGAGGAAGAGTATTCTAAGCATGATTTGACTGCAAAGATTTACTATTAGGAACAGCTGGAATATGAAAACAGAATGTAATCTTGGGGATATAAACAATGTCACAACCTCTGTTATAATTATTCATTGAAGTAGAGGATAGAAGAAGAACATCTTAGTTCTGACCTTTTTTTGTTATTTGAGGCCCAGAAGAAAAAAATACATACTGACTCATAGTTTAAGGCTCCATGAAGACAACAGTAGCAATAAAATATTGATTATATTTTCGCCCAAGATACCTTTTTATTGCTAGCATTCATCTACAATTGCAAACTCCTTCTATTGTACATTTGCAGTCAAAACAATGTATGCAAAAATTGCAGAATTCCACATTCAATCCTAAAAAGCAACTCCATATTAGATTAAATTCTGTTGTTCTTTTATTCTTTTTTTTACCCTTAAGCAATATCAATCAAAGCAAACTGCAACTTTGGAAACTGAATCCTTCCCCTTTTGGTTATTTTTCAGAACAGAATCACCCTTTGCAAGGCAGGTGATTTTTTTCAAATAGGCAAGAAAAGATATAAAGTTTCTGTATTCTCACAGTACTTACCTTATTGCATAGCTCCAAAAAGCAGAGTAAGTGAAAAATGAGAATGAAGAAGGGAAAAGATGATTTATCTCCTCTTTGCTGATCCTTCTTGCAGTCAGTTTGCAGTCTGCCAAAGTTACCTGACCCTCCGTATGTTCAGTGAGATTCCAAAAACTTGAGCATCAGTTTATAACACAAGTTGATTATTAGCAAAGGGATGAAATATTACTTAATCATCTAATGCACTCTAATGCTTAGGATCAGTCCTTAAAGTGGTTGAAACCAGGTACCTGCTTTTTACTGATTGGAAACATGCATATTTATTTTACTCCAATCTTAGTATTTTTCAAGGGATAAGGAAAAAGGAATTATTATATGAATGCCATCTGATCGATGGAGTATTTCTTAGACTGGTAGATGCAAGACAAGTATGAATCAATCTGATATCTTTCCATGCAGAGCATGTTACAAAGCTCGCTAGAGTGGATGAAATTTATTACTAACTACCAACCAAAGTTAATGAATTAATCCAGACAGACAGAAGACAACATAAAGACCAGACATATACTTTGATGGTGAGTGTCTGCTCCCAGACCTAGTTCCACAGGTCAAGTTTGCTAATGAATTCTGATAGCAGCTTCATGCTGGAAGATCCCCCTGAATTTTAATGCTTGAGTATGGTGACAGCAAAGTTCGCAATAGAATGTCCTAGGAGACTGAATTGTTTCCCCACAGTTAACAATTCCACTGAAATAATATATTGTTTGTTTCTTCCTACTCTGTCTCTCACAGTTAACTGAATGAATTATTCATTGGGCTGAAAAATTACCTCCCTTCTGTTTCTTGCTCTCCATACACATTTCCCTTAGGAGTATATGAGTTTTGACATTCACAGTATTTTAGACATTTGCTGTCACATACATATATCTATATGCATATTTGTTTTCTTAAACAAGTACACTATTTTAAAGCCCTATTTGGGCATCTGACACATTATTTTGAACCACATATAAGCATGTTCAAAATGCATGTTGCATATGGCTGAGCTGAAAGTATCTCATGTGTTTGAGTAAGGTATTGAAAAAGCTCTCCTCTTCTAAAATTGTTCAGTAGAAAATGTTTGTGTAGTCAATTGTCCCCTTCATGGATTACTGCCTTGGACTGCAAGGCGATCACACCGGTCAGTCCTGGAGGAGATCAACCCTGACTGCTCTTTAGAAGGCCAGATCCTGAGGCTAAAACTCAAATACTTTGGCCACCTAATGAGAAGGAAGGACTCACTGGAGAAGAGCCTAATGCTGGGAAAGATCGAGGGCAATAGAAGAAGGGGACGACAGAGAATGAGGTGGCTGGATGGAGTCACTGAAGTAGTAGGCGTGAGCTTAAATGGACTCCAGAAGATGGCAGAGGACAGGAAGGCCTGGAGGAACATTGTCCATAGGGTCGCGATGGGTCGGACACAACTTTGCAACTAATAACAACAACAAGTCAACTGTCTTTTCTGCCAAGCCTTCACTTGTATTTGTATTTGTATTTTTGCTCCATTTGTGCTCCATGAGATCATGTAACCATTACGATATCACATTGGTCATTGCCTGGTTGCCCTGGTCTTCCATCTGACAAAAACCAGAGAGAAGCAATAACTAGAATTGGATAACTGGTTCTCTAATCCTCTTTTAAAGGTTTATGAGGAATCCTTTTTTCAATAAGAATGAACATGGACACCCAAGTATCTTTCAACTCTCTTATTTGGTTCTTCCTTCCCTTAACTGCCATTCTTAAAGACTTTTGAGAACTTTTGTTCTAATGGGTTTATTAAATTTAAAATTGAATTTGTGAATAGAAAGGAAATAGAATGTATAGAAAGAAAAGAAGAGCTAGCCACCCTATCCCCAAAATTGGCTCAGACAAATACTAGAATTCTAGCAGCAATTCAGTATATATAAGTTGATGTTCACGTGTCGGCCCAAGTTTTGGGTGAGATACGTGGATGACACCTTTGTGATTGTCAAAAAGCAGGACAAGGACAGGCTGATGAGGAAGCTCAATTCCATCTATCCTGAATTCTGCTTCACTGAAGAAGAAGAGACCAATGGGGCTTTGCCCTTCTTAGATGTGTTAGTTAGACGTCATCCTGATGGCTACATCGGTCTACCGTAAATCCACCCATATGGACAGGATACTTCATTATGAAAGTAATCACCCCACAACCCATAAGGCCAGCTGTATCAGAACCCTCTTTAGACGTATAGATACGCATTGCAGTATGAATAAGGCAAAAAAGGAAGAAAGACGCCACCTTTATCGTGTCTGCAAAAACAATGGGTACCCGTCTAACTTCATCAGACAATACAGCAGGCCAAGTGAAACTACCCGCCATGAATGTGACAACGCCTTAACATCACGGATAACACTGCCTTATATCCATGGTGTATCCGAGGCCACAGCGCACATACTAACCCCTCACAAAGTTGGTGTTGCCCACAGATCTGATCGGACCTTACAAGCTTGTGTCATGTGCCCTAAAGATCCACTCCCCAATGAAGAAAAAGCCTCGGTCGTATACAAGATATCATGCCAGAATTGCAATTGCAATTACATTGGGGAGACAGCGAAATGACTGAGGATTAGGGTGCATGAACACAAGCTTGCTATTAGAAGATAAGAACAACGTTCACAGGTGTGGACACACATGGCTACACACAACCATGCCTTTAATCTAGCAGGGACTGAGGCAGTTGCCAGTGACAACACTAAAGGCGGCCGCTTGTTTAAGGAAGCTTGGTTTTCAAACCACTCCTCCATCAACCGGCATATAGACCTCCCCCCTGCATACCAGGCACTAAGAAAATAGGAAGAGCAACGACGTGTGCGACATGAAGACAAACAGCGCAAGAATTCACAAATTACCTCATTGCATCAAATCCAAGATTGCACCAGCACACAACCACTCTGCAATGACAAACACAAGGAAGAAGAGCAATGAAATCAATTGCCACCATCATTCCTCCCCAGTTTCCCAATGCATTTTGTTATATTCTTCTAGAGAGGTTCTATACAAGCCAAATCCCTATAAACTGCATGTGAGCCACATCCGACCCTTTGGCTGTTCCTGTCTGACTCACAGCCGTGTGGGGAGCAGAGTGGTAGTGGGAGGGGCGGTCAGAGGCTGGGTGGCAGCAGGGTGGTGGCAGCCTTCCAGTTTCTTATGTTGCCCCTTGGAAAAATTAATTCCTTTAAATATATAAACAAAACTAATAGGCTGACTACATGGCCCAGATTTCTTAAAAGAGCATCCAAAAAAGATATATTTTAATGTTACACATGAGACTGCTTTTGAAATGCCCAATCACGTTGATGATTCAAAGAGGTTTTCATATCACACCTCTCTGCTGTGCTAATCTAAGTTAAACTCATCAATTAATTTTTACATTGCTGCAGTTTGGCTTTCTTTTTTTCTAAGCAGCAGTTATATGTTGGTTTAATGATATATACTAAAAATGGGCACCTATAGTCAACAATCCTCATTCCATAGCAAATCCCTGTTGTTCTTTTTAGCTCAGAGATCTCCCAAGACCACAGAAAAAATTCCCATCAGTTGCGAATGGCTAATTAAATATAAAGTTTAGTGAGCCTTCAGAAAGTTTAAACACTTTTTTGTTGTTGTTCAGCTGCAAAGATGTGTCCAACTATTTGTCACCACATGGACCACAGCACGCCAGTCCCCCTGTCCTCCATTGTCCCCCAGAGTCTGCCCAGATGGTCAATGACACCATCTAACCATTTCATCCTCTGCCATCCCCTTCTCCTTTTGCCTTCAATCTTTCCCAACATCAGAGTCTGTTCCAATGAATCATTTCTTTTCATGCCAGCTACCAAAAATTTTAGATGAAAATTTTTTGGCCTTATCGAAAAGAAAAAAAAAGAAAAGAGAAAAGATCACTGATTCATTGACATGCAAGTATGACATTTGATCTCTGCACCACTACATTTTATACTTTGCACAACTTGGATACATACAGATAAAAGATATGCCATTGTCTAGGTATAGGCTTGTTGCTTATATATATATAGTTTTAAATAAGAAGAAAATATATTCTGGAAAAAACAAGTTCGAGTGAATGTATTTGTGAGAGGAACATGCATAAGGTTATTATTGATTTATTTTCATTATTGCTTAATTTCATTGAGCTTCTACTCAGTTAGCCCCAAATAAATTCATGTAATTGAATTAATAGGGATGAGGATAAATTGACTGTAAATATGCCAATCTATATTCCACTTTCTCTTGAGCTTCTTCTGCTATTTATAGTTGCTTATCATTTGATATAAATAATGTTAAACTGATGGTTCTGTTAAAAATGGTCTTTACTTTGGATTAATTAGCTAATGCTGGCCTGAAGGTTGCTTAGCAGACATACTGAGAGAAATAATAATTTAAAGGACTTCGGATATGCACCGCTCAATTTATTTTCCATAACTAATCAGCTTGTCACACAATTTTACATATAAACTTGTAATTTGCTGTAAAAAGAGACTGTTAATTATTTTAGTTTATATTTAATAGTGAATCATATTTTATAGCTATCAGGTAGGTTATGTTTTTCTTCCCATCATGATCAATATATTTGTCATTATTATTATTTGAGCTTTCTCATATACTGTATTTACCTGAAAAAAAACTGACCCTGAATTTAATATTATCCATTCTGTGATAGAACAATACATACACACACACACACATACACACACACACAGAGAGAGAGAGAGAGAGTGATCACATACATAATCCTATGCAATGTCCCAGCTTCTCACTTGGTCATTTTGTCACTCTAGGTTGAAAGCTCTGAAAGTAATCCTGAGGATTTCCTTCTCCCAAATAAATATGTGTCTGTGAGACAGACCTATATAAGTCTGTGCATGTAGATATGTGTGTCCAGAAACAATGTTCCAAAACAGAAAAAGTCAGGAAAAAAATAGAATGTCCAACCCCATTTATATATTTATACATCTGTTCTTTGTGTATGCCAACCTCTCAATCATACACATCAATTTTACATACAATAATACACAAGTACCCCCTTATTCATATATCATCTCTCTATTTTTCCAAAAGAAACAAAGATTTTAAAAGATTTTAAAAATAAATCAGGAGGGAGAGGGAGATGGAGCAAAAGGTAGCAAAAGGGAGAACAAAACTGGATAAGGTCAGACCAAGAGGTAATTGGAAAGTGGAAGAACTAAAAAAGGAAGGCGAACCATTTAGATATTACAACAGAGTTAAAATTCATCAACATTAGGGAAGAGCAGTATTTTGCACATCACCTATTCATTTATATTCTCCCAACAGCATCTTCTATTCTCAGCAGATGTATGTGGGGGAAGGGGAACATCTTACAATTAATTATTGACGGAAAAAGATCTCATCTTCCTGGAAGGTAAATGTGGTATATTCATAGTAGTTTCACTTTTTTGTTGCACAAGGTCAACTCCTACATGAGCAGCATCTCCCCAACATTAAAGTAAAAAAGAAATAATCTTGAATACTTTCCCACAGCATTCCCAAACATAAAATAATTCTGTACCCCCAGTGAGTTTTTCTCCCTCGGTCAGTAGCCCCTCCAAGAACTTTCCTGAATTCTACAAAAAAAAAGAGAGAGGGAAATTACAATTTCTATAGAGAAATAAAAGCAAGTATTTTTGAAAGACTGTTTGTAATCACTTTGTATACAGTTACCCATGGTAGATAATCCAAACAACAGTGTGGTACCATATGGACAGTTATCCTAACCAGCATGTGGGAGTGTCAAGTTCATAAAACGAATTAATAGACTACAGTTAGACATGAAGAACTTTGTAATATGACAAAATAGCAAAATCCAATTTATGTAATATATCTTATTGCCCAACAGCAGAACTATGAATGGAATTATTTGGGGGAGGGGGTGTGCCACAGATAATCTGACAGCTTGCTGTTTATTTTATTGCATTGATGCATTTGAAAACAGATTTATTGTATATAAACTCTGCACTGCTTTCAATGGGAATGTGGAGTCACATTCATATACATAGACACTAATATTCACTTTTTGGATACACAACATTTTAGCACAGAAAAGCAAAATAAATTAAAGGCAGGAGTATGGAAAGTGAAATATTACCAGATTGGCACATAAATACTCTACAGCCTATCAGGACTCTCACTGAGTTTTTAGTAAAAGGTTAATAAGGTTTTACTAAAGACAGCACACAGTTGCTTGGTTTCCAACAACTAGGAAATACATGCTGTGTACACACAGTCATATTTACAGCTAATGTAAATAATACAAAATATACCTGCCAGTCTACAGCTATATTGCCAATTGGTTTATGCAACTGCTTCCTCAGAGGTAAGTAAAAATTCCATAGTGGAAAAATCCCACAATGGAGAAAATGTCCAGAATATTTCATAAATTTTCCATGAATCTGCTTGAGATTAAGTAGATATATTGAAATACGTAAAAGATTGTCAAATTTCCTCAATTTGTGTTATTTATTTGTAAACCTCAGTAATCCATATGGATTTATGGCAGTATAGAATAAAATACCAAGATGATTAAGCAGAATACAAAAAATAATTCTTAAAATTGTCAACACCTTTCATAAATTAATATCACCAGAAAACATTTATAATCAGGAGTAATTTTAACAAATGCTAAGCAAATGCTCTTCTGAATAGCTCAGTTTCTGAGGCTTTTCTAAAGGTCAGGAGAGATGGAACCATGGCGATTTGCAATGCAGGTCTGCATGGGTGGGTGCCATTCTGGAGAAACAAGATGTTCATGCTGTCATGTTCAGCATCCCAACTTGAATTAAGCACACTGGATTGGTAGGATTTAATTGAAGTAGATGTTTTGTGCATAGCTGGGTACCAATCATGTAGGGCTTTAAGGTTGCAAACCAGCATTTTGTTTCATTCATGTATTCAACTTGTATAACTATCATTTCAACAAATAACTCTGGGTAGCAAACAAAAATTAAAATAAATTTTAAAACTATATTTGGAGGCCTATTGGTAGCCAATGCAGAGTGAGAAGCACTGAGTGTTATATACAGATAATGATTCTCACCTGGCATTTTTGATCAGCTGCAGCTTCTGAGCAGCTTTCAAAGACAGTATAGCACACTTCTTCTTTAATCTAACCAGAGGGTAACATGGACTTGGGGCACTGTGGCCAGGAAAGAAGAAAACTGGCACACCACTCAAGGTGGGCAAAAGACCTCAGCAATGGCCTCCCCCTACCAATCCATCAAGAGTTATGAGATTAGGTGGCTTCCCAAGTCGTGGGCTTGCCCTTTTAGAGAGAATCCTATGCTTTCAAAAGTTATTACTGGAGTGTAAAGAAAGCCTGACGTTAACTCAGTCTTGAGGGGAATCAGCTTCAGTCACATTTTGCCTCATCAAATCTCTACATTTTTTTAAACTGATATTTTCAGTTTCTATTCAGATATTTGACTTTCCTGAGAGCCCTGATAAATCAAGAGGCACCTTGGAAGTACGAAACCAAAGGAAGTTGCACAGCGGTTCTCTCATCTAATTTTCTGGTCACTCCATGTTTCAGAACTGGGGGTAAATCAGGTCCTTGGTGAAATGCCTTCCACCGGTCTGTGAATTACAACATAGAAAATTAGAAAAGGAAGTGAGAGAACCATTGAACATATATGAATATCTCATATTTTCCATATACTGCAAATTTGGGCAACAGTTCATGTACATTATGGCCAAATGTGTATTTAAATAAGTGGTCACAATCCCTATGGAATAATATATTTTTTAAAAAAAATTGTTCCAAGTATGTGATTTCCATTAGTAACAGGACAGGAGTTCCTTTAATTTTTCCACAGTGGAGTTATTTATTTATATATTGGTGCAGGAGAGAAAAGTTGTTCTCCACAGTTATATGCTAAGCAGCTCTGCCTATGACATGTTTTGCTTGGAACACTCAAAGTTATAAAATTTAATCAGGGATGGAACAGGAGAGAAATAAAAATGCTCATGCCAAGGAAAGCCTGAAATGTGGTGTTTTATTTGGTGAGCCAACAACAATGAAAAGTACACTTTCTGTAAGGATTTTCAAATATCTGTTCTCTGTACTTCAAAATGGTGCTAATATGCCTCTTTACCTAAAGAGCTAGGCTATTCATTATTTGGGAGCCCATACAGAGAACTGAGAAGTTATAATTTCACTAAGCATAAATCCACTTTCAGCACATCAGGCTGGGAGCATAAAAGATTCAAAATGGTGATTGCCATCTGATTGGAGACATTTTTGACAAAAATGTTAATTCTGTCTTTTAAAGGTAAATATTCCCTCAGCTGAGACTGCCATTGACTCTGCATGGAGCAGTAAGATTGTCCTAACTGCATTTTTTTCCAACATAGCTGTCACACTAGTACAACTGCCTTATCACTCATGTCTCTATAATGACCTTTTTTTAGTGCATTTACACCCAGATTTTGGCTGGCGGCTTATGCAGTGGCAAAATTATTGATTGGAAGCAATTATTAAGAAAGTATGAGGCAATAAGCTGTGGTAATATAGTCAGCAAAGCTCACAATTACATATGGATCAAGGAGATTATTAGATACAAAGCCTTCGTAAATGTAACAGTTATGCAATGATATAATGGCTTAGAATTAAAAGGTATGATTATTGATGTTTATATTTTTTGTTCCATTTTAAATCACATTTTAATGCAAACAGTGTTTTTCCAAACTGTATGCTAGATTTAACTAATATGCACTGTTATAAATTCATCCCTAAAAATATGATATATACATATACAAATACACATACTAATTTGGCTAACATAAAAACCAACTCCTATATAAATAACCTTTTCCACATATCTATGATACAACATCAATCCAAGTAGGCTTCTGAATGAAAGGGGAGAATCAACTGAACAGGAACACAGCCACACATCCCATTGGTGGAAGAGTTCCATCTGGCATCTCCTAATGATAACAGTGTAATTAGGAAAAAGCTACCTGATTGTGATCACTCTGCACGGCTAATCAAAGTAATCAGCAAGCCTCTTTTCTCAGAACTCGGCCTATGGAGATTGCGATTGAGAGCTACTCCAATGATCCTTGTTGTTTGCCTCAAAATGTTCATCCTTAAAAGTACCAGGACAGGAAAAACTTCTTAAGTAAATAAAAAGGTACCTGCTTGTCTTACAAGGTAATTTATTTTATTCAATGTAAAAATCCAGAGTGTTATGTGCAGAAACAGAGTTCATTCTCTAAATTAAACTATTGTTTACTTAACCATAGACCAAAAACATGTAAAATCGTAAAATTCACAGAACACTGAGTGACTAAGCTTTTTCTGGACAGATGCCATACTTTTAATTAATTGGGTGGGTTTTTTCAGACAATATGATGACCTGACAGCACTGCAGATCCCACATTTCTGGACATATTAAAATAGACAAACTTCTCAAGAAGCCATCACTCCCTAAATATGCTAGTCCAGGGCTTTTCAACCAGTGGTACGGGTACCACCTGTGGTACATTGGCACCTGGCAGGTGGTACATGGCCATCCTAGAAAAGTGGTAGCGGGGGAGGGGAACGAGCTGAACCAGTGGCAGGCAGGGCTGTCAGAGCTCAGTGGAAGCGCCAGGATCAGTGCCAGGCTCCAGCTGGAACTTGGCACTGATCCTGACACATCTGCTGAGCCCAGAAGAAGCACCAATCAGCTGGAATGTTGCAGCATCTCCAGGGTCTTGTGATTTACATTCAGATGCTTGGCAACTGATTCATATTTATGATGGTCACAGTGTCCCAGGATCATGTGAAGTGACCAAAACCTGCTGCAACCACCCAGCAGAGGGGTGGAAATAAAAACCAAAAACCCACCCCACCCCAGCTGCCAATCCTCACAACAATGAAAACCTCGGACAGGAGGAAGAGCACCGCTGGGCAGGCAGGCAGGTAGGTGTCTTCCTCAGCTGTGGCTTGGGGGGCCCTTTTTTCAGTGCCACTGTAACTTTGAACAGTCTCTAAGTGAACTGTTGTAAGTCGAGGACTACCTGTACTTCATCACTTTTTCCCCTTTGTTTTTTTGGTCATCAAATTTTTTACACCTTGCTAGGCGACTGGTGGTACTTGGATGTTGCCATATCGTAAAAGTGGTACAATGGGTGAAAAGGTTGAAAAGCTGTGTGTTAATAAACCTAACAGCCTGATGGCTGCAGGCCTGCAAGGCAAAGGAGAGAATAGAGATTTCCCTATCACATTGCCATGTTTTCCCACGAAGCAGAATATGTTTACTCTGGCATGCAAATTGATATACATGTTACATTTTAGATATAGAGAATTGAGATATACAGAATTGAGACAGGTATTCTTTCCTACTATCTCCCAGCCAGCAACCTACATTTCTAGGGCTTTCAAAGATGGAAATTTCATGACCTTGGAAAAACATTGTTGCAGCAACAGAAGGATTTGATCTTGGAATTCCTGCCTGTCCAGGTTGCAGTCATGCCCATGATTTTTAAAAGGGAGATCTGTGAAATCCTATGGTTCCTCAGAATTATCCCAAGGTTATGGGAGTGGCCCCTTTAGATTTCTTTGTCGTTTATTTGTTTACGTATTTCTAATTTATCTTTTCCATTGACAGTATATTTAAAGAAAGGAAGTCAAATAAATGTTTCAGCTTTACTGTAATTATAGCAATTGTAGACTTTTAAATGCCACTGACTCCCATAGGGACGGAGACTAGTAGAAAACGCAGCCCAAATATCAGGTTTGTGTGCATCATCAAGATAAATGCTGAACTATGCAACAGCAGCATCCAAACCGCTGCAAAGCTTAAACTGCTTGCAAGAAATTAGTAAAGTAAACCCTGGTGAACTAAACAATAGCAAACAATAGAAAACATTAAAAATCTCCATGTAACATCAGGTTGAATCTTTCTATGAAAAGGAAACAGATAATCTACAAAAAAATTTGATCTTCAGACAATGTAAATTTTACATTTGTGTTCATTCTCCAGAATAAAGACAAAATTAATTTAAAAGTCAGGTATTTGAAAATGAGAAGAAATAAGATAAAACTTGCCTAATGCAATTCTATTTTATTGCATTTATGAATAAACAAGTAGTTTAAGCAGTGGATGCTGGATCCTATTGAGTTCGATCCAATTAATATGCCTCTTTGGAGAACTTCAAAAACATTTCCCGCCCTCACTGTTGAGAGATCTAAATTGATATAACCTTTGCTTTTCTTCATTACACTTGCAAATATTTCACATTCATGAATGTTAAATAAAAACTAAACATAGACTCCAGAACAAATTTTTGAAGCGGCTGGACTGGGTTGAGGAGCCTATGGAACTGCCCTTCTAGAAGTGGAGAGGGTAACCCTACTGATGAAATTTGCCAGCCACTGACCATGGCAACATAGGCAATGTTTGGTATGGAGCATCCACCTAATGCCAAGGGTTAAAAACACCTGCAATGCAGGTCACAGCTTTGAGTCAATAATTTGGGCTTCCATAGGTGTTTAGTGAGTCAGTTCCAGAATTGGCCTCTGTTGAGTTTTATAGCATCTGCATGTTTTACTACCTTCGAAGAAAACAAGAGCAGTTGGCTAATTCAGTTATCTTAATATTGGCACAACTGTCAAGTTCAATGTGGATAGCAAATGAGTTGGGCGTAAACTACCCTGATGAGCCATTTGAGGCCTCTTTATAAGGAGAAATGACCTGTCCAATAATCTTCTCTCTACTAACTGAACCTACCGTATTCTGAATATTCAAGAATGGATTGAGGACCTCAACAAGTTCAAGGGACCCAGAATATGCCAGGGGATACAGCAAGCAAACTTAAGAGAAACAGTGCTAAAGAGCTCAGATGCCAATGGAAAGATATGGGGGACAAACAGGACCAACTTGAAATTCTGGTGCAGGATGGCAAATACAGCATTGTTGGCATTACTGAAACCTGGTAAGGTGAAACTCATGATTGGATTATAGTTCTCCGAGTATATAATTTGTTCAAAAGAAATTAACCCAACAACAGGAAAGTATATAATGGAACTTCATTAGTGTAATATTAGGTAAATATTAAAGGGGAACTAAAAATAAAGACACTGTTGTAAGTGTATACAATAGGTTTTCTAGACAAGCAGAAGATATAGATAAAATATTCTCAGATCTATGGCTGAAGCATGCAGGAAACACACTATGGTGGTAATGGAAGATTTTAAGTATCCTAACATTAACTGGGAATCAGTTAACTGGAAATTAACTGCAGTTTAATGTGCTTTCCGGGGAACTTCATTATCCAAAAGGTAGGGGAAGGAACTAAGAGTGAACTATACTGGATTTAATGCTTACTAAGGGAAGAAATAGTTGACAAAGTGGAAGCTGCAAAACCTTGAAGAAGAGCAACCATGTAATTCTAAAATTCACTGTACTGTAGACAGTAGAAGAATTGAGGGGAGTCAGATTAATTTTCTAAATTTCAAGAGAGATGATTTCAATGAACTAAGGGAAAAAGAAAGAAGGGATCAATGGATGAAAATCCTGATGAGAAAAATGGTTCAAGAGAGTAGGAAAATTCTGAAAAATAAGATAGCAAAGGACCAAATGCAAACAAAACCAAAGAGAAATAGAAGACACCTGAAGAAATCAGCATTGTTGCATAAAGAGTTCTCCAGTAAACTGAGAAGCAAAATCAAAAATCTATAAATCAAGAAGGGTACATATGACTTCTGGAAGAACAAATGGTGAATTAAAGATGGCTTTGCAAAATGTGGAATCAACAATTACAGCGAAGAATGAAGAACCCAGGAGTACAAAGGCTCTTTGAACATTTCTGGGAAAGGAGAGGAATTGAGATTGCTCACAATTGCTCCAGACAGTTGCTCCTTGTAAGGCAACCACAAAATAATACTCTCCAGCAGAATTCTGGGAGACGAGGCAATATCCATCTTCCTCAAACCATGGGCAACACTTTGAAAGATTACAAAATTCATGTACTTCCTTTTTTAAATCATTTTTCTGAAATTGCTTGCTAATTCCTTTTTAACTCTTAGATTAGCTATTACAAACCTTTGGAATGACAAGTCTGACAGCACCAGGAGATTTTTCTTTTTTCTTTTTTAATTGAAAAGTTTTACAATACATTTTTGAATACAACCCCCCCGTCCCTCTCACCTCTCCCCACACCCCCCTCCCCTCCCCCCTCCCCCCTCCCCGACTTCCCAAAGCTGAATGCAGGGTATAATAATATAAACAAGCATAATCTAAAATATGTTAACAACAATAATAAAACATTAAATTCTATCACACTTTAACTCTCCATTGTCAAAATATTAATAAAATAACTACTAACTAATTATACGTCATAAAGATCTGCTACTTATTCAAATGCTAAATGATACTTTTTAGTCCCATATTTATTCTGAATATATTCAATCCATCTTCTCCATTCCACAATGTATCTCTTTTGCGAATGATCTTTCAAATATGCTGAAATTTTTGCCATTTCCGCCAAATTAGAAACTTTCAAAGTCCACTCTTCTATAGACGGCAGTTCTTCCTTCTTCCAATATTGTGCTACTAAAAGTCTTGCTGCCGTAATTAAATTCAACATCAACTTTATATCTATAACAATAGTATCTATAATAATACCCAATAAAAACAATTGCGGAGAAAACTTTATCATTTTCTTAAATATCTTTTGCATATTCCACCAAATTTTAATCCAAAAAGCTTTAACCTTTTTACAAGTCCACCATATATGAAAATACGTTGCATCCTCACAGCCATACCTCCAACATTTGGGCTGGCAATTCGGATACATACTTGCTAATTTTTTAGGGTCTAAATGCCACCTATAAAACATTGTATAAAAATTCTCTCTTAAATTTTGGGCCTGTGTAAATTTTACATTTCTAACCCAAATCTTTACCCAAGTGTCCATTGTTATAACTTCTTGAAAATTCTGGGCCCACTTTATCATACAATCTTTAACAAGTTCCATTTCTGAGTCAATTTCTATCAATGCATCATATATCCTTTTTATATGTGCTTGACCTTGATCTCTAATTTGTTTTACTAAATTTTCATCAATCATTGAGAAACCAACTTTCTGGTCCTCTTTCCATCTTGCCTGTAATTGCCCATATTGAAACCAAGTTTGTACAATCTTTTCTTCTTTTAAAATATTATATGGCTTTAATTGCCATACATTACTTTCTAAACTTAAGATTTCCTTATATGTAGTCTCATCATATTTAAATCCCACATTTATATTTTCTATTGCATGTTTAGGTATTGCCCAAATTGGTATCTTATAATTTAACTTATGTCTATACTTTTTCCAAACTCGCAACAGAGCATACCTTAGAATATGTATCTTAAACATAGTATCCACCTTCTTATCATACAATAAATATGCATGCCAACCAAATAACAAATCGTGACCCTCAAGATTTAATAATCTCCCTTGTGTTAATTTAAACAAGACACTTATCGATGAGATGAAAAAGCAGCAGGCTCATAATATAATTTAAAATTAGGCATTTTAAGACCGCCTCTTTCACGCGTATCTTGCATTATCTTAAATTTAACTCGTGGCTTTTTCCCTCCCCAAACAAATTTATTAATTCCTTTTTGCCATTCCTCCAAATTTAAATCCTTTTTAAGTATAGGTATCATTTGAAATAAAAATAAAAATTTTGGCAAAACATTCATTTTCACTGCTGCAATTCTTCCCAATAAGGATAATTGTGATACAGTCATATTCTTAGGCAACATTTTAGTTTTTTGTATATTTATCTTAAATCCAGAAACTTTCCCATATAACATTATTATCTCCATCAATTCTACAACTGAATAATCCGGCTGAGTTACTGTAATAACCAGGTCATCCGCAAACGCCCTCAATCTATAATCCTGATCTCTTATTTGGATTCCCCTGATTTTATTCGAATCTCGTATTTTAATCAGTAATATTTCCAATGTTAAAACAAATAATAAAGGTGACAGCGGACACCCCTACCTTGTACCCTTTTCAATATTACATGGTTCTGTCAAACTATTATTTACTATTATACGGGCTGTTTGCTTTTGATATATTGCCCTAATAGGTTGTAAAAAATTTTCCCCAAATTCCATTTTCTCTAATACTTTCATAAAAAACTGCCAATCCAATTGATCAAAGGCTTTTTCAGCATCCAAAAAGATCAGAGCTGCGGGGATCTGATTATTTCTTTCCAAAAATTCCAATAAATCTACAATGTGTCTCACATTATTCTTCATTTGTCTACCACTTATAAATCCAGTTTGATCACTATGAATCACTTGTTGCATTACCTTCATTAATCTATTAGCTAAGATTTTTGCAAATATCTTATAATCAGTATTTAAAAGCGATATTGGTCTGTAGTTTTTGGCTTGGGTGGCATCCTGATCTTCCTTCAGGATCAGCGAAATAAAAGCAGTTTTCCACAATGGATGTACCCCTCCTCCCAATTGAATTGTCTTAAACAGTTCCCTTAAAGGTTCCACCATTTCTAACTGTAAATTTTTATAGTAAACGGCGGTCAAACCGTCAGTTCCCGGCACTTTACCCACTTTTAATTGTTTAATTGCTAGAAAAATTTCTTCATCAGTTATCAATTGATTCATCCCTTCCTTTTGTTCTTGTGTAAGAACAGGAATATTGGCTTTTATCAAATATTCATCTATATCTAAATCTCTAATCTTATCTCTAGCATACAATTTAGAATAAAAATCAACAAAAGTCTTTTTAATAAGATTCTGCTGATACACTACTTTACCCTTATGTTCTATTCTATCTTCTTCCTTAACAAGTAGGCTAACCATCTACCCGGTTTATTAGCATTACAAAAAGTGTTATGTCTAGCATACCGTAAGTTAGTTGCCACTTGATCTGCCATTAACGTATCAAACTGACCCCTTAATAAAGTAATTACCTCTTTGATCTTCCCATCAGATGGATTCAGAATTAAAGCCTTTTCTTTTTCCTTAATTTCATCCTCCAATTCTTTCCTCTTAAATTCCAGTTTACGTCTATGTTTATTATTCAAATATATTAATACACCTCTCATATAAGCTTTACTTGCATCCCAAACCATCTCAATAGAAGTACCTTTGTGCATATTAATTTTAAAAAATTCTTTCATCTGTTTTTTACACTCTTCCACATTTTCCTGGTATCTAAACAAATTTTCATTTAAACGCCAAGGCCGTCTATCTCCATTATCTTTTTCTATCTCCAACCATACTGGACTATGATCAGATATAGTTCTTGGACAAATCTTGATCTTCTTAATCCTAGGAAAAAAATCATTAGTAATTAATACAAAATCGATCCTGGAGAAAGATTGATGCCTGTCGGAGAAAAAAGTAAAGTCTTTTTCTTTCAAGTTCCTTCCTCTCCAAGCATCTCTCAATTCCAAGTCATCCTTCATCTCAAAAAAAGATTTAGGCAATTTAGCATAGCTTGGCGTGCTTTTAAAAAGGCCTCCCTTGTCCATTTGTACATCCAAGACGCCATTCCAATCTCCCATGAAAATACAAGATTTATAATCCCACTGAATAATCTTGCTGTGTAGTAAATTGTAAAAATCTCCTTGCTGTACCTAAAGTTTACCAAGTACTTTTGATCAGCCGCTTGAATGTGTTTCCTGTAAGCAAATAATATCGTTTTTAAATTGCTTTAGATATTGAAATACTTTCTTTCTCTTATGTGGTGAATTTAGATCATTAACATTCCAGGTTAGAAGCTTTGTCGCCATCTTTTGTGACCTGAAGCTTTTGGAGTGCCTCTTCCAAAATCACCTGCACTCTCTTTGGCCTCGCTCCTCCCACTGCTTCACTGTAAGTAGGTTTTTGAGATGCTGTCATAATTCTCTGCTGTTCTTGCTCTTGTCTCATTCGTCTAGCTGCAGCGCGTGTCATTCTTTGGTTTCTGACCTCCTCCGTTGATACTGAAATCTGATCCACTCCTGTAACTTTCTGGAATTCTCCATCTTTCAGCTGTGAAACTCCTTCAACACCTTGTGTACTCTCACTTTGTGGTTGACGCTCTCCTTCACCATTCTTCCTTTTGGATTCCAGAAGTGGTATGGGGACTGCCTTCAAAATGTTAGCATAAAAATCATGTGCCTGTAACACTTGTGAGAAGACGATATCTCGTGCCTGCATACATCACCACCATACCTACTGGGATCTCCCATCTAAATTGGATATCCCGTCTTCTTAATTCTTCTGCCAAAAAGGCAAACTCTTTCCTTCTCTTTAAAATTCTTGGAGGGATCTCTTTTAAAATTAAAACTTCTTGCTCTGCAACTGCAAATTTGCTATTATAAAAGGCTTGAATAACCTCATTTCTAATTGCTCTCTTTGTAAAATAAACCACCACATCTCTAGGTAGTTTCCTTTGTCTTGCAATCCAGAAATTGACACGAAATATTTTATCTACTGTATATCCACCATAATATCTTCTGCTGAACGCCCCAAAACCTCTTCAAGGGCTTTTGAAACTACTTTTTTCAAATTTTCCTTAGGGTCTTCCTTCATCCCTCTAATTCTCACAGCAAATTCCATCTCTCTATGCTGAACCAATAATAAATCGTCATCAATCTTTTCCATCACCATTTCAGCATCTGTCATTTTAGCATCTAATCTCACACTATTTTGGCTAAGGTCTTTCACTCTCTCATCCAAACGTTCAATACAAACAGCCATGCCTTGAAGTGCAAGTAAGATGTCTGCCCTTATTTCTGTATTCTTCTCCTCAATAAAGGTAAAGGTAAAGGTAAAGGTTCCCCCGCACATGTGTGCTAGTCGTTTCCGACTCTAGGGGCCGGTGCTCATCTCTGTTTCAAAGCCGAAGAGCCAGCGCTTGTCCGAGGACATCTCCATGGTCATGTGGCCGGCATGACTAGACACCAAAGTCGCACGGAATGCTGTTACCTTCCCACCGTAGTGGTCCCTATTTTTCTTAACCCACTGAGCCACCACGTCCCTTCTTCTCCTCAATAAGTTCAGCTAATTGTTGAGATTGCTTTTTCAAAGCCTCTTGCAAAACATCCTGCAGATCTTTTATTGTCAAGGCTGGTGCAGGTGCAGGTGACGGGGGGGGGGGGGGGGCATTAAAGCCTGTAATGAAGATTGCTGAACTGGCGAAGCCCCCGCGCTTCTAGGAACTTTAGATGATTTGGCAGCCATTTTCACCCACTTAATTCTGTTGCGCACTTTCACTTTTAAAAGTCTCCACAAAATCTACTGAGTTAAAGTTCATATACTTGCTCTGACAACATTCTCCTGTACAGCTCTGCCTGCATCCTAGTAATCCAAAGTTCACTCTCGCTGGCAGGGATGGTTGCTGCATCCTGCTCTGCTCCAAAGCCCTGGAGCAGAGGCGTCCCAAAGTCCAGAGCAAACTCAGGCTTCGGGGGGGCTCAATCCTTCAACCACCAAGTTTCAACTCTGGCGGTTTGGGAGAGCTCTATCCCTGCCTGGGCGCTCACCCCCTCCTCTTATCCCAAGGAGCGGGCTTCCGAGCCACCAAACAGCTGATCGTCGCTGTTTTTGGCGGCTCTACGGAAACAACAGGGCTGACAGCCGAAATGGCTGCCGGCAACGGAGCCTTGCCACCCGGAAGTCCCCAGGTGGTATTCTTCAAGAGCCCAGTACATAACAGGTGACATGATAGCAGTGTTCCAATATCTCAGGGGCTGCCATAAAGAAAAGTCAAGCTATTTTCCAAAGCACCTGAAAGCAGGACAAGAAGCAACGGATGGAAACTGATCAAGAAGAGAAGCAACCTAGAACTAAGGAGAAACTTTCTGACAGTTAGAACAATTAACCAGTGGAACAACCTGCCTCCAGAAGCTGTCAATGCTCCAACACTGGAAGTTTTTAAGAAGAAACTGGACAGCCATTTGTCTGAAACTGATTATCTGGACCTGTACCAATCGGGTTTCAGGCCCAGACACAGCACGGAGATGGCATTGGTCGCGCTGGTGAGTGATCTCTGGTGGGCTCGGGACAGGGGTTGTTCCTCTGTCCTAGTCCTATTAGATCTCTCAGCGGCTTTTGATACCATCGACCATGGTATCCTACTGCGGCGTCTCAGGGGGTTGGGAGTGGGAGGCACTGTTTTGCAGTGGTTCTCCTCCTATCTCCTGGTCCGCTCGCAGTCGGTGTTGACGAGAGGGCAGAGATCCACCCTGAAGCCTCTTTGTTTGTGGAGTCCCTCAGGGGTCGGTTCTCTCGCCCCTCCTGTTCAACATGTACATGAAGCCGCTGGGTGAGATCATTCGTGGTTTCGGGGTGTGGTATCATCATCATTTCTTTCCACCCCGAACCAACCCAGCGATGCCCTCACCGTGATGTCCTGTTGCCTGGAGGTGGTCCAGGTCTGGATGGGGAGAAACAGGCTTCGTCTCAATCCTGCCAAGACTGAGTGGCTGTGCATATTGGCATCTTGGGTTAACCAGACCATTCCACCTTTAACGATGGGGGGTGAGGTGTTACCCCCCATTGATAGGGCTCGCAACTTGGGCGTCCTCCTTGACTCCCGGCTCAATTTTGAAGACCATATAGGAGCCGTGACCAGGGGGGCTTTTGCCCAGGTTCGCCTGGTGCACCAGTTGCAGCCCTACGCACAGTCACTCATGGGTTCGTGACCTCCCATTTAGACTACTGCAACGCTCTCTAATGGGGCTGTCCTTGAGGACCACATGGAGGCTTCAGCTGGTACAGAATGCAGCCGCGCGAGTTGTGATGGGGGTTTCCCGATACTCCCATGTAACACCTCTACTCCGTGAGCTGCATTGGCCTCCGGTTGAGATTCAAGGTGCTGGTAATGACCTATAAAGCCCTAAATGGCTTGGGTCCGGGATATCTGAGGGAACACCTGCTGCCAGCATCAAGTTCCCTTCGTCCAGTGCGCTCCCACAGGGAGGGTCTTCTCAGGGTGCCGTCGGTAAAAGATTGCCGGCGGGTAACACTCAGGGGGAGAGCCTTCTCTGTGGGGGCGCCTGCCCTTTGGAACCAGCTGCCCATGGAGCTGAGGACTGCCCCTGACCTCCGTTCATTCCACTGGGACCTGAAGACCTGGCTCTTCGAGCTCTCTGGCCCAGGCTGAGAATTTTAATTTTAATTTTAATTTTAATTTTAATTTTAATTTTAATTTTAATTTTAATTTTAATTTTAATTTGTTTTTTTTTTTACTTTTTCAGGGACTGTTGTAATTTTTTTAATCGTTTTTAACTTTTGTATTTCTTGTTTTAATTACCCTGTAAACCACCCTGAGTCCTTCGGGAAAGGGCGGTATACAAATCCAAATAAATAAATAAATAAATAAATAAATAAATAAATAAATAAATAAATAAATGGTATAGGGTTTCCTGCCTGAGCAGGGGGTTGGTCTAGATGACCTCCAAGGTCCCTTCCAACTTTACTATTGTGATTATAACTAGCTATCTGGAGAAGGCTCTATATGTTGGCAAAGGAAGAAGGAAGAACAACAACCTGCAGGAGATGAATGGACCCAGTTGTATATCCCTGGAAATTCCCAGAATTCCTCAGCCAGGCATGCTGACTGAGGAGTTCTGGGAGTTGAAGTCCACAAGTCATAAAAGGGCCAAGTTTGAAGACCCCTAGTTTAGACATTGACGCATGCTCTGATGCTAGCTCTGATGCTCTCCATTAAAAATATGCATGTTTTATCTGGGCAGGCTGTTCTTTCTTGATATGTCATAACCATTAAAAATAATAATGTTCTTATTATGATGTTCTTGTTTTAAGTGTGATCTTATCCTTTATTGTTACTTGCCTGGATATTTTCATTAAAATGAATTGAATTTTTGGTTGATCTATTCAATTTATCTGTATTGTATCATTTATTAGCCTACTATTAATAGCCCAGTTATGTCAGCATTTTCCTCCTCCTCCTCCTCCTCCTCCTCCTCCTCCTCCTCCTCCTCCTCCTCCTCCTCCTTCTCCTCCTCATTAAAGGTTATCTTCCATAAAGTTCCCCTGTGGGTTGGCAATTAGATAGTTATTTCCTAGTCTAGAGAGAAAGTGTTTGGATTTCTTACCATTGAGACAGAATGACTGGAATTCCTGAAAAATAATTTTTCAAAAATCTCTGAAAAGTAATTAAATACCCCACTATTAATAGCAATTAAAGACACAAACTCACTAGAGCTATCCATTTAAAACTTGCCTTGGAAAGAAATACGCCCATTGAATAATCAGGATCATAGCTTGAAAGTAAACCTGAAGCCAACATCATTCCCCAATCTCTGGATGGCAAAAATTGCAAGAAGGGCATTTTAGGAGTCCTACTTTTTGAAAAATCTCTAAAGCAGACATGTCAAACACAAGGCCCGGGGCCCAGATCTGGCCCGTGAAGTGGTTTCATGTGGCCCGCAAAGCCATCCTGGAAACAGTGAGGGAACGGCCCCCACTGCCTTGGCCCTGGCCCAGAGACCCTCCTTCTGCCAAAGACCCTCAGATCTGTCCCACTCCTGCCCAGGCCCCCATAGGCACCCTTGATGCGAACGATGTAGAGCTGGCCATGCCCACCCAGTAGGCCATGCCCACCCAGACCACACCCACCCGGCCCCCTGAGGGCAACCGCAGTGCTGATGCGGCCCTCAATGAAATTGAGTTTGACACCCCTGCTCTAAAGGGATGGGTGGAGAGGCCAAGAATGAATTTGAGATTGGAAGCAGATATAAATTTATGCACAGTGAAAGGGAAGCTATTGCTCCTTTTTCATTCTTTTATAAGCAGGTCTTCATTTTTTGGGACAGCCTTGTTTTCAAAGCACTCTGAGTAGACTACAGTCTTCCTCCATCGATTGTGGCTACTTTGGCTATGGAATGGGACAATTCACTGCAGCCAACTCACTGCAGCGAACTTGCCATGGGGCAACTCACCATGGCCAACTTGCCGTGGGACAAGTTTAACAATTAAATTTAATTATTTAAAATAAATTAAAAATTAGTTTAATTTTTGTCATTCACATTTCTTTCTATCCCACCTTGGGCATCTTTTTTTTAATGATTCTATTTCACAATTACTTTGATATAAATGTCCTGTGGCAAGCTGGCCATGGAGAGTTGGCCACAGCGAATTGTCATAGACCCCTTTGACTATGCCATCTTGAGACCACTGTAGCATGCTGTTGGTGACTGTCCAGATTATGAAACATCTTTCTTTCAAAGCTTGGATTGTTCTCTCTTGGTTTTACATCTCTTTTTAAATGGTGAGCAGTGATTTTAACCATTGTCTTAAAAGATGTTTTAAAATGTTTCTGGTATTGTTTTCTTTCAGTTTGTTTTTACAGGACCTGGGTGGCATTTTGTGAATAGATATTATACTAAATAATAGGGTTATGTGTACGCTGAAAATTTGTTTTTGGAGAACCTTTTCCTCGGATCATGTTGCAACTGCTTAATCCTAGAAGAGATATAGGTGCTTTAAAAAGTAAATATCCAGCTCAGTCTTCTACCGCAAGCAAATGCTTGTCTTTAAAAGAAATTCCTACTTTCTGTATGCTATTATATTTTACTTTCTTTAAAACATGTTATTTTCCCATTAAAATGAGAAGTAAAAACTTCCAGTAAAAGTTATCAGAATTCAGGGCAACAACTTGCATCACATTACATGGTAAAGGTCAGTGAAAGTGATTGTTTTTAAAAGCCACTTTTCAATATTCTAAAATATGATATAATTCAGTTAAAATAATATTGTTGGTTCCATAAAACACATCTCAAGAAAAAAAAGTAAGAAAATAAAGTTTATATCAATGAGGCCAATTAAAGTCTGTAAGTGATACATTTAAAATTTTCAGAAATAAGCCAGATGATTACTCATTCTTTTTTTTTTCCAGGTTCCTTTTCAAGATTTTCCACTCCTTAGATGCTCTAGATCCACTCTTTCCTCCCATCCCAGAAGAAAGAGGATATTTTTTTTTCTTTACACAGGCTGGATCTTACGTCATTGTCAGTTAATGAGAACATACTTCTCTTTCATTGGACAGAGAGATATAGTAACACACACACACACACACACACACAGAGAGAGAGAGAGAGAGAGAGAGAGAGAGAGAGAGAGAGAGAGAGA